>VWZI01009940.1:6070-59749 GCA_013396835.1 Psilopogon haemacephalus
AACACAACAGGAGAGAATTGGGATTGGGGGGGTGGGGGGGAAGAGGGGAGGAGACCCAGCAGGACCACGGCTAGGACAGTACAAAAACCCCCAAAACCCAACAAATCATCCTCAAGCCTCCACTTGGGAGCTTTGAGAAGCTAAAAACAACCTGAGGTTATTCTAAAATGAAGCAGAAGGTCCCATGCTCACCCCAAAAAAAAAAAACATCTGGAGGAGGGGGGGGAAAAATATTAAAAGATCACCTTGTGAGGGGTGGGGGTGGTGGTGGAATGAAGTTTCTGAAGCAGGAGGTGGAAGGCAGGCAGGTCCTGACCATGCTCTGCTAGGCACTGTGGGTTTGGAGAGCTTGGTGGTGGGAAGAAGCCTTCCTCCAGGCTGCCAGCAAGGGTGGGGAGCTGAGCTCACAACAGCCTGGTGGGCAGCTCCAGAAATGGTTGCTCCAGGCTCAGGAACCCTCAGGAGCTAGGAGAAAGTTCCAACTGGTCACCTTGTGGAGGCAGTCACCTGAGTGCTCTTCAAAGCAAATCCTGGGTTGTTTTTTTTTCCATCTTCCAGTGGTGTTAAGCAGCTCTGTGGGCTTCAGATCTGTTTGGGAGAGGTTTCCTCTGCTCAAGCCTCAGACCAGCACCTTGCACTTGGGTCACTGAAAGCCACCCTGAGAGTAAAGGCTTTGAGTCAGACTGCTCTCTGCAGACCTCTGGCAAGGAAGCTCACCAAACTCACCTCTCCAGCAGGAAAAGAGGCAGACAGCCCAAATCACAGGCAGCAAAGGGCTTCTGGAGGCCACTGAGGAGGAGCCAACGAGCAGTTCTGACCACCTGGAGGTCTCCACGCTGCTGGGGCTCACTCAAGACTCTCCTAGACCTCCCCTGCTGAAGATGCTCCCTCACCCTGCACCCTCACCACAGAGGCTGCTGGAGCTCAGTGGGTGCATGGGGATGGGTCCCCCAGAAGCTGCTGGAGCTCAGTGGGTGCATGGGGCTGGGTCCCCCAGAAGCTGCTGGAGCTCAGTGGGTGCATGGGGCTGGGTCCCCCAGAAGCTGCTGGAGCTCAGTGGGTGCATGGGGCTGGGTCCCCCAGAAGCTGCTGGAGCTCAGTGGGTGCATGGGGCTGGGTCCCCCAGAAGCTGCTGGAGCTCAGTGGGTGCATGGGGCTGGGTCCCCCAGAAGCTGCTGGAGCTCAGTGGGTGCATGGGGATGGGTGAGTGGTCCCAGGGTCACCGTTCTCTGCCCACACCTCAGCTGTCCACAGGAGGTAGTTGTGGTGTCACATCCCAGCCCCTCCCAACCTAACCCCATCCCCTAGCACTATCTCCTACTCTTTTTTTTTTGTCTCATTTTTCTTCTTGTTTTTTCCCCAAAGTAAAAAGGATATGCTCCAAAAAGAGGGACTACAAACCATGGGTTTATTCCTCATTTGGCTACTGCACCAAAAACTACTCAGAAGGGTGAAAAGGTCCAACTACCACCTTCCAAGGCAGAAAAAAAGGTTTAAAAAAACCAAAAAAAAACCAAAAAACTGGAGCAAGAAAACTCCTACCATTGAGAGTGGTTTCATTCCAATTGCTTCAACTCCTGGCTTGATTCCCACTGGATCAGGATGTGTTTGGTGGTTTATTTTCCTTAATAAGTTAGGGAGGCAGCCCCAGGACCTGGCTGGCTGCTTTTCCTTGGTGATCTGTGGTGATCTTCTGGGCTCTTTGCAGGCCCTGGTTTTTCTCTCCTCTGCTCAAAACACTGCTTTGGAATCTCCACCTTGATGCTTTGCCCCTTTCCCAGAGGACCCAAGAACTTTAGAATCGGGGGGTGGAGGAGCTGCACCCAAACGCTCAGATGATGCCTCCACCTTCCACACTTTGGGGACTCAATCCTCCCCAGGAGAAGCCACAGCTCAAAACACCAAGATGGAAGACTGCTTTGGAATCTCCATCTTGATGCTTTGCCCCTTTCCCAGAGGACCCAAGAACGTTAGAACTCGGGGGTGGAGGAGCTGTGCCCAAATGCTCGGATGATGCTTCCACCTTCCATGCCAATGCTCAGATGATGCCTCCACCTTCCATGCTCTGGGGACTCAATCCTCCCCAGGAGAAGCCATAGCTCAAAACACCAAGATGGGACACTGCTTTGGAATCTCCATCTTGATGCTTTTCCCCTTTCCCAGAGAACCCAAGAACATTAAAATTGGGGGGTGGAGGAGCTGCACCCAAATGCTCAGATGATGCCTCCACCTTCCACGCTCTGGGGACTCAATCCTCCCCAGGACTTCTCCTCAAAACACCAAGATGGAAGAAACCAGAGTCTGAAAAGGCAAGCAGGCCAAAAGCATGGAGGACTTGCCAGCAGCACCACATGGAGGCACTCCTGGCATCTTGGAGCTTGAGCTTTCCCAAAGGAAATGCCAAGGGGCTGCCCAAGGTCAGGAGTGGTGGGGACAGAACTTGCTGTGCAGATTGTGCTCTCTGGAGATGCACACCCACAGCTGGGGCAAGAGAAGGGGAGGTGAAGAAGACCTTCCCCAGGGGAACAGAAGGGAAGTGAGGAATTAGTTTTTGGTCACCACTATGTTGCTGTAGAAGTTCCTTCTTTCTCCCTTGACTGCTTAGGGGGCAGCTGAAGCTGGGGGAGCTCCAGCTGGAGGTGGGGTCACCCCTTCTGCTGGTGGAGGTGGCTGTGCAGGAGGGGGATCTGCAAGAGAAGAGCAGAGACACAGTGAGAAGGATCCCAAGTAAAGGAACCAAAGGGCAGACTCAGGTGTTGCATGACACAGAACCATTTGGTTGGAAAAGGTCACCAAGTCCAACTGTGATCTATCGTCTAAGGTCACCAAGTCCAACTGTGATCTATGGTGCTAAGCCATGGCCCTCAGCACCACATCTCTGCAGCTCTGAAACCCCTGGAGGTGTTTGCAGCCAGGCTGGCAGAGGCTGTGGACAGCCTGGTCTAGGGTAGGGTGTCCCTGGGCACGGCAGGGGGGTTGGAGCTAGATGATCCTTGTGGTCCTTTCCGACCCTGACTGATTCTATGGTTCTGTGATTCATGAGAACTACTCAAGTTCACCAGGTCACACCCCCAAGGAAACACCTCCTCAGCCTTCACTCTTTGATCACACCAAGCACCTTTCAGAGCTGGGCTGAGCCATTTGTCATCTCTTGCCTCTCAGAGCAGGTGGAAAGAGGGACTTGTGCACACACAGAGCTGCTCTTCAGGGCCTGTAGGTTAGAGGAGAGGGAATCCAGAGCTGCAGGGAGGAGGAGGAGGTGGAGAGAAAAGGAGGCTACAAAAGGCCAGGGAGGAGATGCTAATGGAACATGACTGACTTGTTTAGTAGGGGAGGAAGGAAAAAAAACCACACCAGAAATGAAGAGAAGGGAAGAGAGGAAGCAGGAATAGAACCTGACAGAAGAAATTCCCAGAGGTAGAGGCTCAGGGGGAAAAAAGGAAAAGAAACTAAGAGAAGCTGAAGCAGCAGAAGGAGCAAATGTGTGAGCCAGAAGAGCAGAATGGGGCAGTGGTTTGAAACCAGAGCAGGGCAGGTTTAGGTTGGAGATTAAGGAAGAAGTTCTTTACCATGAAGCTGGTGAGATATTGGAAAGGGCTGCCCAAAGAAGTTGTGGAGGCTCCAACCATAGAAGTGTTTTAAGATGAGGCTGGATGAGGCTTCCATAGACGTGCAGAACGGTTTGGGTTGGAAGGGACCTTCAATATCATCTAGTTCCAAACCCCTGCCATGGGCAAGGACATCTCCAGCTAGCCCAGGCTGCTCATGGCCCCAAACTTCCTGGCCTTGAACACCTCCCTGGGCAACCTGTTCCAGGAAGTTGTTGAGCATGAGAGTGGTGAGAGGCTGGAATGGGTTGCCCAGGGAGGTGTTTGGGGCCACATCCCTGGAGGTGTTTGCAGCCAGGCTGGCAGAGGCTGTGGGCAGCCTGATCTAGGGTAGGGTGTCCCTGGGCATGGCAGGGGGGTTGGAACTGGCTGATCCTTGTGGTCCCTTCCAACCCTGACTGATTCTATGATTCTAAATTCTGGATGCCCTCTCCCTGGAGGTTTTCAAGGCCAGGTTGAAGGAGGTTTTGAGCAACCTGGGCTAGTGGAAGGTGTCCCTGCCCAATGCAGGGGGGTGGGAACTGGATGACTTTTAAGATCTCTTCCAAGCTAAAGCCTTGCATGACTCTTTGAGTTCTCTTCCTACCTGCATGGCTCCCTGAATCTATTTTCAGAGCTGTAGGCATTTAGACCTCCCTTAGGGCCCTTCCCCAAATCCCTTCTGCTTCTTCCTAATGAGGTTTTTCCCTCTTTTCTACCCTCCCAGAACTTTGTTTGCTGCAAGCCATTGTTGATCTCAAGCCTCATTCCTGACCTCCTCAGCTGCTGCAGGATTTTAGCTGCCAAGTTAATTCCTGGACCTCTCCTGTGCCTTCCCTTTCTTCCAGGCTAAGGCAAGAGAGGTTTCTGATGAGGACCACCGAGCCCGGGCCCGTGGTTAAGAGTGAAAATAAAGGAGGTTATAAATAAAACAAAGGACAATGGAGAATGTTTGGATGCCTAGAGGGGAGACAAGCACTTAAAAGCTTGGAGCACACCTCTGGCAGCAGCGTTTGGCTGCCAATGGAGCCCATTATTCCTGCGGCAGATGAAAAGGATTCCACTACAATGCCTTCTACAGCAGCGGGAGGCAAGAGACAGAAAAGCCACACCAGCTGGCAGCCCCCTCCCTGTAGGTGTTGCAGGACAGGTTGGATGGGGCCTTCGGCAACCTGGGCTAGGGGGAACTGTCTCTGCCCAAGCAGGAGGTTGGGATCGAGTGATTGTTCTGTGGAGGTGATTCTCCACCTCTACTCTGCCCTGCTGAGACCCCACCTGGAGTACTGCATCCAGTTCTGGAGCCCCTGGGACAAGAGGGATGTGGAGATGCTGGAGTGTGTCCAGAGAAGGGCCACCAGGATGCTCAGAGGGCTGCAGCACCTCTGCTGTGAGCACAGACTGAAAGAATTGGGGCTGCTCAGCCTAGAGAAGAGGAGGCTCCCAGGTGACCTTCTTGTGGCCTTCCAGGATCTGAAGGGAGCCTACAAAAAAGCTGTGGAGGGACTTTTTAGGCTCTCAGGGAGTGCCAGGACTAGGGGTAATGGAGCAAAGCTGGAGGTGGGAAGATTCAGAGTGGAGGTGAGGAGGAAGTTGTTGAGCATGAGAGTGGTGAGAGGCTGGAATGGGTTGCCCAGGGAGGTGTTTGGGGCCAGATCCCTGGAGTTGTTTTTGGCCAGGCTGGCTGAGGCTGTGGGCAGCCTGATCTAGGGTAGGGTGTCCCTGGGCATGGCAGGGGGGTTGGAACTGGCTGATCCTTGTGCTCCCTTCCAACCCTGACTGATTTTATGATCTTTAAGGCCCTTTCCACCCCAAGCCCTTCTGTGCCCCTGAGGAGGTTGTCTGGTGAGGATCCACTTACACATGCCATTTGGAGCTGCCAGAGGAACACGAGGTCCAATCAGATTCCCTGACATCGGGGACATGCCAGGCGGGGGGGGACCACCACCAGCAGGATGGATGTTGGCTGACACACCTGGCATCATCCTGCCTGGCATGGGCTGTCCAGGAATCATGGAGCCAGGGCCTGGCATCTGACCTGTAAGAGCAGCAAAGAGACACAATCAGAGGATGGTTTAAGTTGGAAGGGAGCTCAAAGCTCAGCCAGGTCCAACCCCCCTGTGCCATAGGCAGGGACACCTCCCACTAGAACAGGATGCTCAAGGACTCATCCAACCTGGACTTCAACACCTCCAGGGAGGTTGCGGAGCACAGAATCACCTCCATGGGCATTGTGCTGCTGGGCAAGCTGCTGTGGGTGCCCCTGCTTTAGCAGGGGGGTTGGACTGGAAGATCTCCAGAGGTTCCTTCCAACCTCCCCTGTGCTGGATTCAGGGATTCTATGGAACTAGCTTAGGGTACTCACAAAGGAACAATCCCATCAGGTACCAGAATCCCCAAATGCTGAAGCTGAGCAACACCAAACCAAAGTGGGGTTAAGGAAGGGGAATTTGTTGCCACCACCATGGCAAAGCAAAGTCCTCTTTCTAGAGGTTGTCCTTTTTATTCACTTCACAAGAGACACCACTTCAAGACAGCAGTGCCAGCACCAAATCATAGAAACACAAAGGCTGGAAAGCCCTCCAAGATCACCAAGTCCAACCATCAACCCAACCCCACCACGACCATCAAACCACGCCCCAGAGTGCCATATCCACACTTTTCCTGAACTCCTCCAGGCATGGTGACTCCACCACCTCCTTGAGCAGCCTGGCCCAATGCCTGACCACTCTTGCAGCAAAGAAATCGTTCCTCAAATCCAACCTCGACCTCCCCTGGTGCAACTCCAGGCCACTTCCTCGCGTCCTGTCACTTTAATACGGGGGAGAAGGCTGCAAAGTGTGACCTACATAAGGGGGAAGAGCTGAAAACCAGCGGCCTGAGGAAGAGATGGAGCCCAAAAGGTTTCAGCTAGGATGAGATTGAGCAGAGTGAAAAGCCAACCCCTTCCCCTGCTAGAGGCTGCAGCCTGCTCTGAAGCGCTCTGCTGCCAACTGCAGCTTCACGTTTGGCTGAGCCTGACGAGCAGCAGGTCCTGAAGGCTCTCCAAGGTATTTATCTCTATTAAATAAGCCTCCACCTCCATTAAATCAGCTCCCTGAGAGGCACTGGGGTGGTTAACAGGGTTAGTGGGTTTGTTTGGCTGCAAGAAGCACAGAAATAGTAGGGGTTGGAAGGGAGTTCTGGAGATCATCCCAGCCCAACCCACACTACTAAAGCAGGAGACACCCACAGCAGCTTGCCCAGCAGCACAGTGCCCAAGGGGGGTTGGAATCTCTCCACACAAGGAGACTCCACAACCTCTCTGGGCAGCCTGGGACAGGGCTCCAGCACCCTCACAGCAGAGAAGTTTCTCCTTCTGTTCAGGTGAAACCTCCTGGGTTCCAGTTTGTGCTCATTGCCTCTTGTCCTGTCTCTGGGTCCCACTGGTAAGAGTCTGGCTTCAGCTTCCCAGCTTCTTGCCCCTCACCATTTAGGTCTCCTCTTTAGGTTTCTCCTCCTGTTCAGGTGGAACCTTTTGGGTTCCAGTTTGTGCCCATTGCCCCTTGTGCTGTCCCTGGGCACTGTTGACAAGAGTCTGGCCTCAGCCTCCTGCCCCTCACCATTTAGGTCTCCTCTTTAGGTTTCTCCTCCTGTTCAGGTGGAACCTCCTGGGTTCCAGTTTGTGCCCACTGCCTCTTGTCCTGTCTCTGGGCACCACTGACAAGAGTCTGGCTTCAGCCTCCCAGCCTCCTACCTCTCACCATTTAGGTCTCCTCCTTAGGTTTCTCCTCCTGTTCAGGTGGAACCTCCTGGGTTCCAGTTTGTGCCCACTGCCTCTTGTCCTGTCTCTGGGCACCACCAATGAGAGTCTGTCCTCATCCTCTTGCTCTCTACCCTTCAGCTCATTTGGAGCATGGAGAGATCCCTTCTGAGAAGGTGATGTGGGGAGATGCATAAACCTCCCCAAGCCTCTCCCAGTTCAATACTCAAAGAGAATTCTGCTCTGGGCTGGGAACCTCTGCTTTAGCAGCCAGGATTTGGCAGGGAACCATAGCAGGCTCTGATGTTCCTCTCACCTCCACAGGGGATGTGCCTTGCTGGGATCTCCCTCTCCTACTGCTGAGTGAATATTTTCCCAGGCCTGACAGGGGGAATGGGCAGAGAAGGGCTCCAGAGAAAGCCTTCAGCCTCAGCAGCAGAGCAGCTCTGCAGCACTGCAAGATGTGCTGCTTCCCTCCAGCAAGGGTCTGCAGAGGACCTGGCAAATCTCTGCCTCTAACCAACCTCCCAGCCAGGTCCTTTACTCGGGCAGAGCCTTTCTTTGGGCATCATCCTCTCCACGGGCACCTCTCCTTAGACACTTTGCTTCCTTGGGAACATCCCTTCCTTGGGCAGATTCCCTCCTCAGACACTTCCCTTCCTTGGGCACTCCTCCTCAGACACTTCCCTTCCTTGGGCACATTCCCTCCTTGGGCAGATCCCTTCCTTGGGCACTTCTCCTCAGACACTTCCCTTCCTAGGGCACATTCCATCCTCGGGCAGATTCCCTTCTTGGGCACATCCCTTCCTCAGGCAATTCCCTCCTTGGGCATGTCCCCTCCCCACCTGCTGCAGCAGACAATCCCACAGCCAAGGACTGTGAATAATTCAGCAGCAGAAGTGGCTGAGCAGCAGCAGCTCTCAGGGGAGAGGCCAAATTTCCACTCCACTGGCAGATTGCGTTTCTGTCACTCTCCCCTCCGGCGCTGCTGATGGAGTTGGACACCTCCCAGCCCAGCTTCATGCCAGCTTCGTGGGGCCCTGACACCCACAGCACCTCCTGGCAGAGGGCTCACCAGTATTTCTCTACAACAAAAGACACTTGGTTGAGAAGCTGCTTGGTGCAGCAAGGACAAGTGTTCTGCAGGGTGGCACCAGGAGCCTTCAAATATTCATGCACCTACAATAATAGATCCTCCCGAGGAGTTAGGAGCTGCTCAGACTCACTGGAGAAGCTCTGCAGATGTTTAGGTGACGGTAGAGTGCAAGCCACTAGAGTATCAGGCAGCACAGCAGAGACAGGGATTTGTTAGAGTGGGGCCAAGAGGCCACAGCAATGCTGGGAGGGCTGGAAGGGCTCTGCTGTGAGGCCAGGCTGAGAGAGTTGGGCTTGTTCAACCTGGAGAATAGAAGGCTCTAGGGAGACCTTCTGGTGGCCTTGCAGTGCTTCAAGGGGACAATCAGGAATCTGGGGCCAGAGTTTTGAGCAGAGCCTGCTGTGACATGACAAGGGGTGATGGTTTGAACTGGAAGAGAGAGATTCAGGCTGGAGAGGAAGAAGAGATTTGTAATGCTGAGAGTGGTGAGACCCTGGCCCAGGCTCCCCAGTTTAAGAGAGACAAAGAACTACTGGAGAGAGTCCAGTGGAGGCTGGGAAGCTGCTGAGGGGCCTGGAGCATCTCTGGGAGAAGGAAAGGCTGAGAGCCCTGGGAATGGTGAGCCTGGAGAAGAGCAGGCCCAGGGGGGAGCTGAGCAATGCTCAGCAAGAGCTAAAAGGACCATGGGGAGCAAGAGGCTGGGGCCAGACTCTTGTCAGGGGTGCCCAGGGACAGGACAAGGGACAGTGAGCACAAACAGAGCCTCACTGCAGATGTTCAGCAGCAGTGTCCAGGGGCTGTCATCTAAGCTGAAGAACATTGCTGTGGACAAAGCTTGACTGTTCAAACCAGATCAGGCTTAACTGCTTCTGCCTCTGACTCCAGAGAAGCCCTAAGAAGGAATTTGGTTTTTTCCCTTCCCTTTCTAAATGCCTTTTCAGGTCCTTTCAGCAGTCTGCTCCCTTCCATCTCTTGTCAATCACTTTGAAGCCATCAGACTTAGCCTTCTCTTCACAGTCTGCTGACCCAACAGTTTACACTTTTAGCAACTAAGACCAGAAACCTGTCTGAAAACACCACTGAGAACCAAGGTAAAGTCTGGAGTTAAACTCAGGCAGCTGAAGAGGAAATTGTGCCTGAGTATTTCCATCTCCAGCTTCCCCTCGGGGCTCTTTTGGAAGGTTGCCCACTGGTGCTCCTCACTCCCTGCCAAGTGGCTGTGGGATTTGTCTCAGACACGAACTGAATGGGGCACTTCTTCCTGCAGAGCTGCTAGACAGAGCAGCAGGCAGCAGCTTCTCCAGGTCTCCAATCACACCTTTCTACCTGCATGAAGAATGACTCCATGCTGCTCAGCACCAAGCCTCCCTGAGGCTGGCCTAGGGACTGTGAGGAGGTACTGGAGAGAAGCTGAGGATGTGGGTGAGGAAACTGCTCCAGACGAAGCAGGAAACTGTGTTCAGAGAAGGATGTGCTCCTGTGTGGACCTCTCTAGGCTGACCTGCCTTGGCAGTGGGGTTGCACTTGATCTCCAAGCCCTACATGGGCATCAGGGGATGTTTAGTCTGGAGAGGAGAAGGCTGAGAAGGGATTTTACTAATGTCTATAAATATCTGAGGAGTGGCTGTCAAGGTGAAGGTGCCAGGATCTTTTTGGTGGTGCCCAGGACAAGGCACAATGGGTAGAAGCTTCTCAATGCTCAGCAAGACCTAAATGGTGAAAGGCAAGAGGCTGAGGCCAGACTCTTGTGAATCGTGTAAGGGACAGCACAAGGAGGTTCCACATGAACAGGAGGAGAAACCAAAGGAGGAGACCTAAGTGGTGAGGGGCAAGAGGCTGGGAAGCTGAAGCCAGACTGTCAATAGTGCCCAGAGACAGGACAAGAGGCAATGGGCACAAACTGGAACCCAGGAGGTTCCACCTGAACAGGAGGAGAAACCTAAAGAGGAGACCTATATGGTGAGGAGCAAGAGGCTGGGAAGATGAAGCCAGACTGTCAATGGTGCCCAGAGACAGGACAAGAGGCAATGAGCACAAACTGGAACCCAGAAGGTTCCACCTGAACAGGAGATTGAGAAACTTCTTTGCACACTCCAAGGTCCAGAGGTTTAGGCAGGAAAGCAGCCATGAGGCAGGGAGTGTGAAGGCTGCCTTCAGAAGAACCTCTGCCTCACCTTGTGTCCCTTCTCAATGCTCAGCAGGACCTAAATGGTGAGGGGCAAGAGGCTGGGGCCAGACTCTTGTCAACGGTGCCCAGGGACAGCACAAGGCACAATGGGTAGAAGCTGGAACCCAGAAGGTTCCACCTGAACAGGAGGAGAAACTTCTTTGGTGTGAGGGTGCTGGAGGCTCAGGCTGCCCAGAGAGGTTGAGGAGCCTCCTTGTGTGGAGATTCCAAACCCCCCTGGGCATTGTGATGCTGGGCAAGCTGCTGTGGGTGCCCCTGCTTTAGCAGGGTGGGGTTGGACTGGAGGATCTCCAGAGGTCCCTTCCAACCTCCCCTGTGCTGGGATTCAGGGATTCTATGGAACTAGCTTAGGGTACTCACAGAGGAACAATCCCATCAGGTACCAGAATCCCCAAATGCTGAAGCTGAGCAACACCAAACCAAAGTGGGGTTAAGGAAGGGGAATTTGTTGCCACCACCATGGCAAAGCAAAGTCCTCTTTCTAGAGGTTGTCCTTTTTATTCACTTTACAGGAGTGAATCTCCTTGTACGGAGATTCCAACCCACCCTGGGCATTGTACTGCTGGGCAAGCTGCTGTGGGTGCCCCTGCTTTAGCAGGGGACAGTTGGACTGGCTGATCTCCAGAGGTCCCCTCCAAGCCCTGCTATTCTATAAGGCTGTGGTTCTCCTCCCAGCCCTTACCTGGCTGCGGTGGGTGAGGTGGTGGCATCTGGTGGTGCATCATGGGGTAGGGTGGGGGCTGCTGGTGGGGCAGTAAGCCTGGGTGTGCTGGTGCCCCAAGGGGGTTCATCCCAGGCCCACTGGAGTGCTGGTGGGACTGCTGTGGGTTCTGGCTGTGCTGCTGCTCCATTTGCTGGCGAGCCCTCAGCTCGGCGTACTTCAGCTGCTCCATGTGGAAGTTCTGACGCTCAGTCAGCAGCTGCTGCCTCTGCTGCTCCAGCTGCCAGGAACAAGGGGAGAGAAGGCAGAGTGAGGGTAAGGAGTGACACACCTGATGGACATAGAATCACAGAATGGTTTAGGTTGGAAGGGAGCTCGAAGCTCAGCCAGTTCCAACCCCCCTGTGCCACAGGCAGGGACACCTCCCACTAGAAAAGGTTGCTCAAGGCCTCATCCAACCTGGACTTCAACACCTCCAGGGAGGTTGTGGAGCACAGAATCACCCAATGTGATCAAAGAGCAGCTGAAGGACCTGGGGCTGTTGAATCTGGAGAAAAGGAGGCTGAGGGGAGACCTGGCTTTCTGCAACTCCCTGAAAGGAGGCTGGAGCCTGGTGGGGCTTGGCCTCTTCTCCCAAGAAACAAATGACAGGAAACAGCCTCAAGCTGCCTCAGGAGTGGTTCAGATTGGACACAAGGAACAATTCCTTTCCCTTGAGGGTTGTCAAAGCTTGGCCCAGGTTCCTCAGGGCAGTGGTGCAGTCCCCATCCCTGGAGGGGTTTCAAAGCTGTGGATCTGTGGTGTTGAGGGCCATGGTTTAGAGGTGCCCTGGCAGTGCTGCCTTAAGGGTTGGATTCTCATGACCTTAAAGGTCTCTTCCAACTCTCTGATGAACAATTCTGTGGTTCCACGATTCTGTTTACAGCTTGACCATGCCCTGGCCATGGAAGCCTCCATCATCTGACTGCTCTTAAGGCCTCACAACCTACCAACCGGCCACATGGCTTTGGTGTGACTGCTTTACAAATACCGCAGGAGCATTTTCAGATGAACCTCCAGCAACCAGCAGGTTGCCAAGGAGATTTCCCACCACCCCGGGCAGAAGTTCTCCTGAACTCCCCTAGCCCCACCAATGCTTTTGTGTCAGCATTTTGCAGGGCTTGACAAAGCAGGGATGAAAACTACAGAGGAGGCATTCACCCACCCAACCAGATGGGGCTGGAGCCTCATGAATAAAACATTGCTCCTTGTTGGGGGCTTGGTTTGCTGCCTGGAGGCACTACAATGGGATTAGTCATGGTGCCCTGACTCCTTTCTCCTTGACCAATCTGACACCTTAGCGGGAGGGAGGTGGTGGAAGCAAGAGGCAGGGACACCAAGGGGGTAATGGTGCATGTGTGGAAACAGATTCCACCGGTGGCAGCCAGCTCGCAGGAGAATTACTGCAAATGACCCCAAACAAAAGCTCCGGGCAAGAAATGTGGCTCCACCCAACTCCTCCTAAGCCTTTTGTGCTCTTTTGTGGTCCTGTTTTTTGCTCTCTTCCAGGTGCCCTGTCCTGCTGTGCTTGGAAAAGAAAAAAAAATAAATCTTTAGGAGCATCTCCAAACAGCAGCCAGTGCCTGAAAGTTCACCTCCTGCTCAGGAGAAGGCAGTGAAAGCTTCCCTTCAGAGAGCCATAGAATCAGTCAAGGTTGGAAGGGACCACAAGGATCAGCCAGTCCCAAGCCCCCTGCCATGCCCAGGGACACCCTACCCTAGATCAGGCTGCCCACAGCCTCAGCCAGCCTGGCTGCAAACACCTCCAGGAATGTGGCCCCAACCACCTCCCTGGGCAACCCATTCCAGGCTCTCACCACTCTCATGCTCAACAACTTCCTCCTCACATCCACTCTGAATCTCCTCACCTCCAGCTTTGCTCCATTCCCCCTAGTCCTGTCATTCCTTGGTTGGACTTATGATTGGTAGTAGGGTCTCAGGGCTGGGTGATAGGTTAGACTGGGTGATCTTGGAGGTCTCTCCCAATCTGGCTTATTCTAGTCTATTTCTACCCTACCCTATCCTATCCTACTTCTACCCTACATATCCTATTTCTATCCTACCCCATCCTATTTCTATCCTACCCCATCCTATTTCTATCCTACCCCATCCTATTTCTATCCTACCCCATCCTATTTCTATCCTACCCCANCACTTCTACCCTACCCCATCCCACTTCTACCCTACCCCATCCCACTTCTACCCTACCCCATCCCACTTCTACCCTACCCCATCCCACTTCTACCCTACCCCATCCCACTTCTACCCTACCCCATCCCACTTCTACCCTACCCCATCCCACTTCTACCCTACCCCATCCCACTTCTACCCTACCCCATCCCACTTCTACCCTACCCCATCCCACTTCTACCCTACCCCATCCCACTTCTACCCTACCCCATCCCACTTCTACCCTACCCCATCCCACTTCTACCCTACCCCATCCCACTTCTACCCTACCCCATCCCACTTCTACCCTACCCCATCCCACTTCTACCCTACCCCATCCCACTTCTACCCTACCCCATCCCACTTCTACCCTACCCCATCCCACTTCTACCCTACCCCATCCCATCCCCTTCTGTTCTATTCTGGAGTCATTTCATACCCATCTGGGTGCTGTCCTGTGCAATCTGCCCTAGATGCCCTTTCTTTAGCAGTGGGGTTGGACTAGGTGATCTCCAGAGGTCCCTTCCAACCTCTATCACTCTAAGATTCTATGATCTTAGAAGGCCTCTTCCAACCTTAATGGTTTTATGGTTCTGGAAGGTGGTTGCTGCCAACAGGATCCCTCTCTCCACGCAGGGCTGGCAGCAGTGGGGTGACTTGGAGCACTGCAATCGATGTGCTCTGCCTAAAACCTGCCACCCTCCAGCTCCAGATTCCTCTTCAGCACTTCCCTTGACAAAGCCAAAGGAGCAACAGAGGACAAAGGCCCTCAGGGCTCTTCAGTGCTTTAATTATTCCGCTAAATATCCACCACGACAGGGGCAAAGACAGAATTTAACTACCAGAAAGCCATGGGGGAAGGGGAAAAAAAAAAAAAAACCCAACCAAACAAAAAGAAAAAAATCTGTGTGCACATTTTTAAGAAGGCAAATGTCAGATGTCTCAAAAGGGATAGGAAAAAAAAGATACAAAACCCAACCCCTAATAGAATAAATGCCCCAAAGGGAAGGAAAAAAAAAATCTCTCCAGAGAAGCTTTTTAGGTCCATTCCTTGAGCTGCCAATCAGTGTTGGAGGCAAACAGCAGCCTGAAAACGGTGGAGGATGCTGAGGCAGGGAGAAATTCCTGCTGACACTCTGCCACCACACAAGCCCCATGGCCTGTCAAGCTCCATCAGGGTGATGAAGGCCAAAGTGAGGATGGAAATGCCAATAAAGGCTCAGGGAAGGGCAAATGTGAGAACACCAAGAAGGGATGCTGAGGAGGAGCTGCTGATTGCCAAACATGGGCAAGCTCCCCAGCAGAGAGAGAGAATAATGATTGCTCTCTGGAGGAGCAAAGGTTTGGGTCACCTTCAGAGAAACCTCTTCTCTGAAGGCATGCTGCACTAGGTGGGAAAGAACATCTCTAACTCAATGTGAAATCTGGCCACAGACAGGCAGAGGCAGAATCTCTCCCACAGAAGGGTAATGAAAATGGTGAATGGTCTGATGAGGAGCAGCTGAAGGAGCTGGGAGTGTTGAGCCTGGAGAAAAGGAGGCTGAGGGGAGACCTTGTGGCTCTCTGCCACTCCCTCCAAAGAGGTTGAAGCCAGGTGGGGTTGGTCTCTTCTCTCTAGTATCAGGTAATAGAACAAGAGGAAATGATCTGAAATTGTTCCAGGGGAGGTTTAGGTTGGACATGAGGAAAAAGTTCTTTCAAGCTCAGAATCAATCCCACCAATTCCACATTGGTGCTTAGATGACAGGAACCAGGATTAAGGAAGCAACTCTTGGATACCACCAATTTACTGCTTAGGGTGAAGAATCATAGAACCAGTCAGGGTTGGAAGGGAACACAAGGATCAGCCAGTTCCAACCCCCCTGCCATGCCCAGGGACACCCTACCCTAGATCAGGCTGCCCACAGCCTCAGCCAGCCTGGCCAAAAACACCTCCAGGGATCTGGCCACAAACACCTCCCTGGGCAACCCATTCCAGGCTCTCACCACTCTCATGCTCAACAACTTCCTCCTCACCTCCAGTCTGAATCTCCCCACCTCCAGCTCTGCTCCATTCCCCCTAGTCCTGTCACTACCTGACAGCCTAAAAAGTCCCTCCCCAGCTTTTCTGTAGGCTCCCTTCAGATCCTGGAAGGCCACAAGAAGGTCACCTGGGAGCCTCCTCTTCTCTAGGCTGAGCAGCCCCAACTCTTTCAGTCTGTCCTCAAAGCAGAGGTGCTACAGCCCTTTGAGCATCCTCGTGGCCCTTCTCTGGACACACTCCAGCATCTGAAGGTGCTGCAGCTGAACGAGAAGACCTGCATAAAGCTGAGGAGCAGCTGAAGATGCTGGTTCTTCAGCTGGGAGCACACACAGTTGCCTGCAGAGACTGGAACAGGCTGCCCAGGGAGGTGGTGCAGTCCCCATCCCTTGTGGCAGTTGAGAAGTGTGTGGACATAGCACTTGGGGGCATGGTGTAGTGGCCACGGTGGTGTTGGGCTGATGGTTGGACTGGATGATCTTAAGAGGTCTTTTCCACCCCAATCAGTTCTCTGACTCCACCCAGAGCCTCACTCACCGCCTCCTTCTCTCTGTCCATGATGGTTTCCAGCTCCTCAAAATGGCGAAGTTTTATCTCCAGCTTCTTCATCTGAGTTTCCACCAAAAGGGCGACCAAGGACTTGATCTTCCTTTCTTCCACTGCTGCTAGGTGCTGAGGATAAAACACAGGGCTCTGGTTTACAGGCAGGTCACAGAATGAAGTGCTTTAAGGGGACAAAATAACCCAACTACAGCTCCATCTGGCTTCAGCCACCCTGCTCCACCTCTAGAGCCAAATCGTTGTGTTGGCTTCTCAGTGGCAGGCTCAGAACCAGTAGCTCCTGGGCTGTGAAACCATAGAATGAGGCAGGGTTGGAAGGGACCACAAGCATCATTCACTCCCAACCCCTCTGCCATGCCAGGGACACCCTACCCTAGATCAGGCTGCCCACAGCCTCAGCCAGCCTGGCCAAAAACACCTCCAGGGATCTGGCCCCAAACACTTCCTTGGGCAACCCATTCCAGCCTCTCACCACTCTCATGCTCAACAACTTCCTCCTCACCTCCACTCTGAATCTCCCCACCTCCAGCTTTGCTCCATTCCCCCTAGTCCTGCCACTCCCTCAGAGCCTCAAAAGTCCCTCCCCAGTGTTTTTGTAGGCCACTTCAGATCCTGGAAGGCCACAAGAAGGTCACCTGGGAGCCTCCTCTTCTCCAGCCCTGTCCCAGGCTGCCCAGAGAGGTTGTGGAGTCTCCTTGTGTGGAGAGATTCCAAACCCCCTGGGCATTGTGATGCTGGGCAAGCTGCTGTGGGTGCCTCTGCTTTAGCAAAGGGGGGATGGACTGGCTGACCTCCAGAGCTCCCTTCCAACCCCACCACGCTGGGATTGAGTGATTTCTGTGACACAGAGCACAACACCAAATCCAAGAGCCTTTAAAAAACTCAAACTACAAACTGAATAATAAATAATAATAAAAAAACAACCAAACAAACCCAAACCAAGCCAAGAGAAAAGAGATTGTGCAAAAGAGTCAGGAGCTTGCTGTGTGTCCTGCAAGAAGAAATCCAAACCCACCCTGCAATTAGGGAGGACAGGGCGAAGGCAAAGCTCTTCAGACAAGAGAGCTGATTGAGCCCCACAGCTCATTAGCAGCCAGACAAACAGGAGTTTAATGACAGAAAGACAAGAAGGTGCTGTCAGCAGACACAAAGTGCCTCTTCACACAACAACCATTAAGCTGTCTGCTAAAGAGGGTGTAAAAAACAAAAACAAACCACCCCAAACAATGGCTGTGGCTTTTGGTGGCCAAGCAGAAGTCCACAGAGCAGCAAAAACAAAGAGGCCACCTAAGGCTTTTGTCACCCAGACCTGCTGAGCAGAGAGAAGATTTCCCCTCCAAAAACCAAAATGTTAACCACCTTTTTTATTTGGGCCTGGATTTTTAGGGGGTTTCATTGACTTCCTAAAAAGATCTGCCTTGATTTCAACTGGGCAGGGTCTGACTGAGGAGGCAGAGCAGAAGGAAAGGCAGCAAAATCCACAGAGCAGCTGGTGGCACCTAAGGCTTTTGTCACCCAGACCTGCTGAGCAGATAGATGTTTTCCCCTCCAAAAAACAAAATGTTAACCACCTTTTTATTTTGGGCCTGGATTTTTAGGAGGTTTCATTGACTTCCTAAAGAGAGCTGCCCTGATTTCATCTGGGCAGGGTCTGACTGAGGTGACAGAGCAGAAGGCACCTCAGAGGCTCCTTCCAGGGCACTGAGATCAGAACGTGAAACCCCACGGATCTGGAACAAAGCAGCAGTTGAAGGGAGAGTTCTCATGTGAGCTGGAAAGCAAGCCAAGGGCTAAGTGGGATGAAACAAACCTTTGCTTTGGTGGCAGCTGAGGCCAGGGCAGCAGCTGCAGCTGTAGCTACGTTTCCTTCCGAGATTTCATGTTCCACTTTCTTCTTCCCAGCCTCGCTCTCTTTGTCTTTGCTGGCATCAACGTTCTCCTTGTTCTCTTCTGCCTCCTTTTCTTCTGAAAGAGATTTTTCCCCCCCCAACACCACTTCTGTTAGGAGCCTTCTCCCCAGGAAGGGGATGCTGCTAGCAGCCAACTAAACGACTCAATCACAGAGTGGATTGGGTTGGAAGGGACCTTTAAGATCGTCCAGTTCCAACCTCCCCTGCCACAGGCAGGGACACCTTCCTCTAGCCAAGGTTGCTCAAGGTCTCATCCAGCCTGGCCCTGAACACCTCCAGGGAGGGGATATCCACAACCTCCCTGGGCTGAGATTTTCCACCCCACCACCACCTCTGTTAGGAGCCTTCTCCCCAGGAAGGAGATGCTGCTGGCAGACAACTAAACAACTCAATCACAGAGTGGATTGGGTTGGAAGGGACCTTAAAGATCGTCCAGTTCCAACCCCCTGCCACACCTTCCTCTAGCCAAGGTTGCTCAAGGTCTCATCCAACCTGGCCCTGAACACCTCCAGGGAGGGGATATCCACAACCTCCCTGGGCAACCTATTCCAGTGTCTCTCCACCCTCAATGGAAAGAATTTCTTCACAATTTCCAGTCTCAATTTCCCTTCTTCCAGTTCCAATCCATTCCCCTTCATCCTATCACTACAAGCTCTTGTAAAAAGTCTCTCTCCAGCTTTCTTGTACCCCACTTCAAGTACTGGAAGGCACCTGGAATACTGTGTGCAGTTCTGGAGCCCCCAGCACAATAAGGACATGGAACTGCTGGAGGGAGTCCAGAGGAGGGCCACGAAGATGATCAGAGGGCTGCAGCAGCTCTGCTGTGAGGACAGGCTGAGAGAGTTGGGGTTCTGCAGCCTGGAGCGGAGAAGGCTTCCAGGAGACCTTATAGCAACCTTCCAGTATCTGAAAGGGGCTACAGGAAGGCTGGGGAGGGACTATTCACAAGGTCTTGTAATGACAGGACGAGGAGGAATGGGTTCAAACTGGCAGAGGGAAGATCGAAACTGAACGTTAGGAGGAAGTTCTTCACAGTGAGGGTGGTGAGACACTGGAACAGGTTGCCCAGGGAGGTTGTGGATGCTCTTTCCCTGGAGCTGTTCAAGGCCAGGCTGGATGAGACCTTGAGCCTTGTTCTAGTGGGAGGTGTCCCTGCCTATGGCACAGGGGGGTTGGAACTAGATGAGCTTTGAGGTCTCTTCCAACCTAACCCATTCTACGATCTATGAGGCCTCCCTGGAGCCTTCTCTTCTCCAGGCTGACCAGACCCAGCTCCGTCAGAGCCTGTCTCTGTAGAAGAGATGCTCCAGCCCTCTGCCCATCTTCATGGCATCCTCTGGACCCTGTCCTTGTCCTTCTTGTGTGGAGGCACCAAAGCTAAATGCAGTGCTGCAGGTGGGGGTCTCACCACAGCAGAGCAGAGTGGGAGGACTCCAGCCACATGCTGTCAGGCTCTCATGACACAGCACTGCTCCTCCTCCAGATGCTGCCAGGGGAACAGCCCCAATCTAGGAGGAGCTGACCCAGCTAATAGGAGTGGCTTTGGATGCTTTTAGTTTCTACCTTGCCAATTCTTCCCTCACACTTGTCAGAGTAACTGCAGCTGCACTGCCACACCAACTCCATCATCACATCAAATGCAAATGCTTCTGGTTCCTACCTGCTGCTAAAATCCTAGATGGAAGACCCAGGAAAAGGTTACTGGGTGCAAGGATCAGGATAACCTGTCCCCCGCCCCTGAGTCCATGCATGTGGGACAAGGAGAATATGTTGAAATAAATTAAAATCATGTCTTATGTAGGAATTAAAAACCCCACCCAAGACTCCTTAGGACTGCCAAAAGAAAGCCTCTGGCATCATAGAATCAGTCAGGGTTGGAAGGGACCACAAGGATCAGCCAGTCCCAACCCCCCTGCCATGCCCAGGGACACCCTACCCTAGATCAGGCTGCCCACAGCCTCAGCCAGCCTGGCTGCAAACACCTCCAGGGATCTGGCCCCAAACACCTCCCTCAGCAACCCATTCCAGGCTCTCACCACTCTCATGCTCAACAACTTTCTCCTCACCTCCACTCTGAATCTCCCCACCTCCAGCTTTGCTCCATTCCCCCTAGTCCTGTCACTCCCTGAGAGCCTAAAAAGTCCCTCCCCAGCTTTTCTGTAGCCCCCTTCAGATCCTGGAAGGCCACAAGAAAGTCACCTGAGAGCCTCCTCTTCTACAAACTGAGCAGCCTCAACTCTTTCAGTCTGTCCTCATAGCAGAGGTGCTGCAGCCCTCTGAGCATCCTCATGGCCCTTCTCTGGACACACTCCAGCATCTCCACATCCCTCTTGTCCCACGGACTCCAGAACTGTCCACGTCCCTCTGGATGCCATCCCTGCCCTCCAGCCTGGCTGCTGCACCACACAGCTTGGGCTCATCAGCAAACTTGCTGAGGCTGCACTCAATGCCTCTATCCATGGCACCCACAAAGACGTTGAACAAGACTGGTGCCAGGACTGATTTCTGAGGGACTTCACTTGTCACTGGACTCCACTGGGACATGGACCCATTGACAGCCACTCTTTGGGTGAGGCCACCAAGCCACTTCTTGATCCATCTGCTGCTCCACCCACCAAAGCCACTTCTCAGGTGAGCTGAGCTTGCTCCTTAACTTGAGAAGCGAGCACCAAAGCTGCTCAAATGCTGTGCAAAGAGGGGCAGAAGGAAAGGATCCCTCTGGCTCAGCCTCCCTTTGCTGCTGCCACTTCCTCTGCCTGTTGCTAGGCCAAGCTGAAAAAAAAAATGGAGTGGGAGAAACAATTTATCGCCTGAGCTCCGCAGCCGGCTGGAAGTGGAATATTCACCGCTGAAGCATGAAGCAGCCCTGATGTGCAAGGGGAAATATTTTCTGCCACAGTTGGCTTTCAGAGCCTGTTCCAACCACTTCAGAGGCAGGCTATTAAAGCTAAGGCAGCTTGAAGAACAGCTGGCAGCCCTTACCTGGCTTGGGGTCTGCAGCAGCTTCGCTCTCCGCTTCCTTCTCCGAGTTCCTCTCATTTTCTCCTTCTTGTGCTTTATCTCCTTCCTCAATTTCACTCTCCGCTTTGTTTTCCACCTGAAAGGGATCAGAAGGTGGTGGAAGCACGAGAGCTGTACAAGACACTTTGCTGTTGGTTTCCAGCTTTCAAACTGCCTTCAGCAGCTTGGTCTGGTGGGAGGTGTCCCTGCCCGCGGCAGGAGGGTTGCAACCGGACGACCTTGGAAGGTCCTTTCCAACCCATTCTGTGATCCTAGGAACTTAATTCACTGCCACCAAGGAAGAGATGAAATGTTAAAAGGCTGCCTGCAGCTGATGCCCAACTGTGCCAACCTGGCACTGCTATGCTGGACAGAGTCTGCCAGGCAGCAACCCAGAGCCAACCTGGCTCAGATGGCAGGCAAGGAAATGGTCTGCCAAAGAACACTTTGGATTGGAAGAGACCTTCACAGTCTGCCCCTCTGCTGGCCTCAATGATTCCAGCAGTATCAGAGAACACTTTGGATTGGAAGGGATCTTCACAGTCTGCCCCTCTGCTGGCCTCAATGATTCCAGGAGTATCAGAGAACACCTTGGATTGGAAGGGACCTCCACAGTCTGCCCCTCTGCTGGCCTCAATGATTCCAGGAGTATCAGAGAACACCTTGGATTGGAAGGGACCTCCACAGTCTGCCCCTCTGCTGGCCTCAATGATTCCAGGAGTATCAGAGAACACCTTGGATTGGAAGGGACCTCCACAGTCTGCCCCTCTGCTGGCCTCAATGATTCCAGGAGTATCAGAGAACACCTTGGATTGGAAGGGACCTCCACAGTCTGCCCCTCTGCTGGCCTCAATGATTCCAGGAGTATCAGAGAACATTTTGGATTGGAAGGGACCTTCACAGTCCGTCCCTGTGCTGGCCCCACTGATTCCAGCAGAATCAGAGAACACTTTGGATTGGAAGGGACCTCTACAGCTCATCCACTCCAACCCCCTGCAGTCAGCAGGGACATCTTCAGCTACAGCAGGTTGCTCAGAGCCTCAAACAACCTGAACTGCAATGGTGCCAGGGCACCTCCCTGGGCAACCTCTCTGGGACAGGCTCTCACGACCCTCATGGTACAAACATATGTCTCTTCTCTCCAATCTGAATCTTCAGCTTAGATGTCAGCCCCTGGACACTGCTGCTGGACATCTGCAGTGAGGCTCTGTTTGTGCTCACTGTCCCTTGTCCTGTCCCTGGGCACCCCTGACAAGAGTCTGGCCCCAGCCTCTTGCTCCCCATGGTTCCTTTAGCTCTTGCTGAGCATTGCTCAGCTCCCCTCTGGGCCTGCTCTTCTCCAGGCTCACCATTCCCAGGGCTCTCAGCCTTTCCTCCTCCCAGAGATGCTCCAGGCCCCTCAGCAGCTTCCCAGCCTCCACTGGACTCTCTCCAGTAGCTCCCTGTCTCTCTTAAACTGAGAAGCCTGGGCCAGCATTACAAATCTCTTCTTCCTCTCCAGCCTGAATCTCTCTCTTCCAGTTCAAACCATCACCCCTTGGCCTGTCACAACAGGCCCTGCTCAAAAGTCTGGCCCCAGCTTTCTGATTGTCCCCTTGAAGCCCTGAAAGGCCACCAGAAGGTCATCTTGAAGCCTTCTATTCTCCAGGTTGAACAAGCCCAACTCTCTCAGCCTGGTCTCACAGCAGAGCCCTTCCAGCCCTCCCAGCATTTCTGTGGCTTCTTCTGAACCTTCTCCATCAAGTAAAATTCCTTCTTGTGATGAGAGCTCCAGAACTGAAGAGTAATTCAGGTTCCTAAGCATCAGAAGCACCTTTCCAGAACCAGTGAGCCAGACTTACCTTCTCAGGCTGCTGCCCATCTGTCTCAGTTTCCATCTTTTCTTCTTCAGCTCCATCTGAGAAAACAAAACACTGAAATATTTAGAATTGCCAGAAATGGACTCAGAAGGTCACAGAATCATTCAGGTTGGAAAAGCCTCTCAGGATCACCAAGTCCAGTTGATATCCCTGCTCTACAAGGTGCACCCTAAACCATAGCCCCAGGCACCACATCCAAATGGTTTTTAAAGACACCCAGGGATGGTGACTCCACCACCTCCTTGCTCAGCCCATTCCAATGCCTGATCACTCTTGCTGGAAAAAAAAAAAAATTCCTAACATCTTGTCTAACGCTACCCAGTGGCAGCTTGAGGCCATTCCCTCTTGTTCTGTCACTGCTTAACCGTGAGAAGAGACCAGCACCAACCTCTCCTTAGGACCTCCCCTTACAAGAGGGATGTGGAGATGCTGGAGTGTGTCCAGAGAAGAGCCACGAGGATGCTCAGAGGGCTGCAGCACCTCTGCTGTGAGCACAGACTGAAAGAGTTGGGGCTGTGCAGGCTGGAGAAGAGGAGGCTCCCAGGTGACCTTCTTGTGGCCTTCCAGGATCTGAAGGGAGCCTGCAGAAAAGCTGGGGAGTGACTTTTTAGGCTCTCAGGGAGTGACAGGACTAGGGGGAATGGAGCAGAGCTGGAGGTGGGGTGAGTCAGACTGGAGGTGAGGGGAAAGTTGTTGAGCATGAGAGTGGTGAGAGCCTGGAATGGGTTGCCCAGGGAGGTGTTTTTGGCCAGGCTGGCTGAGGCTGTGGGCAGCCTGATCTAGGGTAGGGTGTCCCTGGGCATGGCAGAGGGGTTGGGACTGGCTGATCCTTGTGGTCCCTTCCAACCCTGACTGATTCTATGATTCCATTTACCACCCTCAACATTGATTTCAGGGTCGAGTGCAATTTTCTGTTCTCTGTGGTGGAGTCACCACCCCTGGAGGTGCTAAATAAACCCCTACAAGTGTGGCACTTTGGGACATGGTTTAATGGCCACGATGCTGTTGGCTAGGAGGATTAGACTCTGATGATCCTAGAGATCTTCTCCAACCTTAGTGATTCTAACAGCAGTGGTTTAAAGGAAGAAGATGAAAAAACTCCTGGAAGAACCCCCCCCAAAAAAAAGCTCACTGCACTGATTTTGAGTTTCAGGCAAGCATCCTGCCTTGCAAATTGCAATGCAACTGGTTCCTCCTTTCCAGCCCAACGAGCAGAACAAAACATCAGCTCCTCCTCTCTGCCTTGCTGGATTTCCCAGTGTACCCATCTAGAGACAAACTACCACATCTCTCCAGCTGAGCTCCTCAATGGATCCACATTAACATTGGGAAAAAAAAAAAAAAAAAAANGAAAAAAAATGGGAAAAAAAAAAAAAAAAAAAAAAAGCTTATTTGGTTCCCTGACACAAACAATTGGATCCTGGAGATGGTTGTCAGCTCGGTGCTTAACCTCCATTAAGGTGCTGCCAGGCTTGTAAATCCTCCTTAGCAGATGTCCTCAGCTGTTCTCCGTGAAAGGTCTAACCCTGAGGCATTCCTCTTCTTCTTGGGTTGCATCAAGGGGACAGCAGGTCCAGAGAGGTGACTCTGCCTCTTTGCTGCTGTGAGACCCCACCTCAAACACTGCATCCAGCTCTGGAGAATGGCACAGAGCTGCTGGAGTGAGGCCAGAGGAGGGCCACAAAGATGATCAGAGGGCTGGGGCACCTCTGCTGTGAGGACAGGCTGAGGGAGCTGGGATTAGATCAGCCTGGGGAAGAGAAGGCTCTAGGGGAAGCTTATGGCTGCCTTCCAGAACCTGAAAGGAACCTACAGGAAAGGTGGAGATGAACTTTTCATGAGGGTGTCTAGAGGCAGGACAAGGGGGAATGGCTTTAAGCTGAGGGAGAGTAGGGTTAGAATGGATCTTAGGGAGAAGTTCTGCAGTATGAGGGTGGTGAGACACTGGGACAGGCTGCCCAGAGTGGTTGTGGATGCTGTCTGCCTGGAGGTGTTCAAGGCCAGCAAGCTGGGATAGCAGGAGGTGTCCATGCCTTTAGCAGGGTGGTAGGAACTGGAGGATCTTCAAGCATGTCTACACACTCCAGCATCTCCACATCCCTCTTGTCCCAGGGGCTCCAGAACTGGATACAGTACTCCAGGTGGGGTCTCAGCAGGGCAGAGTAGAGGGGGAGAATCACCTCCCTCACCCTTCCAACCCAAACCCTTCTGTGAATATTTGAGTCTGAACTGAACAACGAAGAAGTCAAAGAAACTGGAGTCAGAAGATGTAGTCCTCCAGTAAGCATTCCTAGGTAGTTCTCTCACTCAGACTGTGCATCAAAGGACATCCTCACATGCAACACGGCACAAGACAAGAGGAAACGGCCTCAGGTTGTGCCAGAAGAGGTTCAGGTTGGAGATGAGGAACAATTTCTGGCTAGAAGAGGTTCTCAGGCACCAGAAAAGGCTGCCCAGGTGGTGGACTCACCAGGCCTGGAGGTAATTAAAAGCCTGAGGGATGTGGTGCAGTGGCAGGATTGGGAACCCTAAGGGAACAGTTTGGACTCCATGACCTCAAAGGTCTCTTCCAGCCTCAGCAGTTCTGAGACTCTATGACCATTGCTCATCCTTTCGCTTCTTCCTCAGCTGAAGTCATTGCCAGTCCTTGTGGCATCACTGAGAGGATCCAAGTCAGACCCTAACACTTCCTTTGCCTTCTGACTGAGGAAAGCTGCATTGCAGCTCCTCGAGTGCCCAACTGTAGCTCCTGAACCACCCAGAGGGGAGATTTAAACTGGATGTTAGGAGGAAGTTCTTCACAGTGAGGGTGATGAGACACTGGAACAAGTTGCCCAGGGAGGTTGTGGCTGGTCCCTCCCTGGAGGTGTTCAAGGCCAGGCTGGATGAGGTCTTGAGTGTCCTGATCTAGTGGGAGGTGTCCCTGCCTATGGCACAGGAGGGGTTGGTACTGGCTGCTCTTTGAGGTCTCTTCCAACCTAAACCATTCTATGATTCTATGAACAAGCTCTGAATTACATCTGAGCACAAGAGTTGGTTGTAGGTTAGACAGAAAGCCAGAAAAGCCCAGGAGTTACCAGCTGAAGGCTCCAAGCTTCTTCTGCATCCCAAACTTAGGCAGCAAACAACTGAGAAAGGTGAGGCTGAAGGACCTCGGCTCCTGATGATGGTTGCCAGGGGCCTGCTCAGGTCCCAGCTCTTTGGCAAGCACTTTTTCCATGCTGCTCTGCAACACCAGAGCTGAGCTGCTGATGCTGAAGAAGGTAGCAGCTTTGGCTGAACTCTTACTCGTGCCCAGAGGCTTCAGGCACTGTTTTAATACATGGAGAAGCCTGCACAAAGGCAGCAGCTGGGTCGTCTGGGCAATTTCCTGGCCTCCTCCAGGAGGTGGAGCCTGAGGCTCAGACCATGCCCTGAGTCTTCAGAGCAGTGCCACAAGGGCTGCCAAGGCTGGCTCCAAGCCAGTGTTCCCACACTGAAGCCATGAAGAATTTCCTCAGGGAAAGAAAAAGAGAAGCCTGCCAAGCACATGCACAGGAGAAGACCTCTCCAAAGGCAGCTCAGCTACACCACTGCAGCTCCTGGTTCCCCATTGGTCATCTCAAATAGAATCAGAGAATGGTTTAGGTTGAAAGGGAGCTCAAAGCTCAGCCAGCTCCAACCCCCCTGTGCCATAGGCAGGGACACCTCCCACTAGAACAGGTCACTCAAGGCCTCATCCAGCCTGGACTTCAACGCCTCCAGGGAGGTTGTGGAGCACAGAATCACCCAATGTGATCAAAGATCCTATTCTGTGCTTCTGTGCTCCTCAACCTCCTTGGGCAACCTGTGTCAGTGTCTCACCACCCTCACTGCAAGGAACTTCCTCCTAACATCCAGTTTCAATCTCCCCTCTGCCACTTTAAACCCATTCCTCCTCATCCTATCATTACAAGACCTTGTCAATAGTCCCTCCCCAGCCCTCCTGTAGACCCCTGCAGATCCTGCAAGGCCACTCCAAGGTCTCCTGGAAGTCTTCTCTTCTGCAGGCTGCAGAGCCCCAACTCTCTCAGCCTGTGCTCATAGCAGAGCTGCTGCATCCCTCCGAGCATTTTGGTGGCCTCCTTGTGGACTGGCTCCAACAGTTCCATGTCCTTCTTGTGCTGGGGGCTCCAGAGCTGCACACAATGCAGAGCTGCTGCATCTTGGTGGCCCTAAATCTCCAACTAGTGTCTGAGCAAAGGAGTCCTCCCCACTCCTCAGAGAAGAAACACAAGAAGTCATTTGGGAAAGAGTCATCAGAAGTTACCAGAAGACATTTGGACACTTGGCAGGTTCTCCCCCTGCCATGGATGTGTGGCTCCAGGCAGCACCTACTGCTTCTTAACCTTCACACACAGAACTCAAACCACTTCCAGATGCCCACTGAAACTTGGCCTTGAGCCCAAGCATCTTCAGAGTGCCCTACCATCAACCAGGGGGCAGCCTTAGCATCAAGTCCACCAGCCCATCACTGCCTGCTTCCTGCTGCTGGGCTTTTTGGCTGAGCTCCTCAGGCTTGTAACCTCTTCTTTACTGTCTGGTTGGCATTCAAACGGTGATTAGAGAGAGCTGAGGAGCTCTGCCAAAACGCAGCGAGGAGCCACAGAGTTGCAGATTGATTTGGGAGTGGCAGCTGACCAGTTACCATCCCCATCCAACCTCAGCAGCTACAGCAGAAGATGAGAGAAGTGCTTCAGGGAGGGAGGAGGTCAAAATGAGGAAGGGATAAGGAAAGCAAAATAATAATCACTGGGAAAAAAAAAAATCAACCAAAACTTGTTATTGGTGCCATGTGCTGGGGCAGGAGCTCCTAAGAGGAGTGAGACAGAATCATAGAAAGGTTTAGGTTGGAAGGGAGCTCAAAGCTCAGCCAGTTCCAATCCCCCTGTGCCATAGGCAGGGACACCTCCCACTAGAACAGGTTGCTCAAGGACTCATCCAACCTGGTCCTAAACACCTTCAAGGAGGTTGTGGAACACAGAAGCACAGAATCATAGAATGGTTTAGGTTGGAAGGGACTTCAAAGCTCAGCCAGTTCCAACCCCTCTGCACCATAGGCAGGGACACCTCCCATTGGAACAGGTCGCTCGAGGCCTCATCCAGCCTGGTGCTGAACACCTTCAAGGAGGTTGTGGAACACAGAAGCACAGAATGGCCACCAAGATGCTCAGAGGGCTGCAGCAGCTCTGCTATGAGCACAGGCTGAGAGAGTTTGGGCTCTGTAGCCTGGAGAAGAGAAGGCTGCGAGGAGACCTTGGAGTGGCCTTCCAGTATTTGAAAGGGGCTTACAGGAGGGCTGGGGAGGGACTATTGACAATGTCTTGTAATGCCAGGATGAGGAGGAATGGATTTGAACTGGCAGAGGGAAGACTGAAACTGGATGTTAGGAGGAAGTTGTTTGCAGTGAGGGTGGTGAGACACTGGCACAGATTGCCCAGGGAGGTTGATCTTAGATCCCATTCTGTGCTTCTGTGCTCCACAACCTCCCTGGAGGCGTTGAAGTCCAGGTTGGATGAGTCCTTGAATGACTTGTTCTAGTGGCAAGCTGCTGTGGGTGCCCCTGCTTTAGCAGGGGGCTTGGACTGGCTGATCTCCAGAGGTCCCTTCCATCCCCCACCACAGTAGGATTCTGTTCTGCAAGAACAGAAGCTCTAGCCCCCTTTAAGGAGCATTAAAGAAGGAGCTTATGTTGTCCACCACAAGCTGCCACACCAACACAAAACTGCTGCTGTAAAGCCTTGATCCACCTCTAAGCTTCTGAAGACATTAGCTGGTGTAGGGGTGGGGGCTTCATTGTCACTAATCCTCACGGGATGGTAACTCCCATGTGGCTCCAAGAAAGGAGGAGAGGTGTACAAAGTGCTCTGCTTGAGCAGGACCCACACCGTGGAGAAGTCCACCCAGAAGTCCCTTCCATCTTGTGCTGGTTTGAGGCTAACTGGAATATTTTAATGAGAAAAATGAGATGCTAGGCTGTGAAAAGAAAAACACTGCTGAGGTCTGCTTCATTCACAGGCTCACTGAGATGTACAAAAGCAAGGACACAAACACAGGTCAGAGAGAGTGGCTCTGCTCTGAGCTCTGCCTCTTGGTCTCTCTCTCTGCCCTTGGCTTCCAGCTGGATCTGTGTAACCCAACTCATCAATTCCCCTTCTAACCCCCCGGCTGATCCTTCTAACTCACCTTGCACATAAGGCAGAGTCTGGGATAAGATTAGAGGGTGGAGGGGAAGGTGAAAGGGTGGTTGGGAACCCCTCTTGGGGACTCTGATCGGCTCTGGTGTTTCTGTATTACCTTTTTGCTGTATCTAGCTGTAAATCTCTGCTTGCATATTGTGCCAAGCTGTGAACAGAAAGCTTCAGTCCTTAGCTTCCAGCTGGATGAGTCCAGTCTGGATGAATGCAAACCAGTGGAGGGGGCAGGGAACTCCCTAAACCATCACACATCTCTAACCAACCCCCATTAAAATGTCTGATAGAATGGGAAGAGGAGACACCTTGAAATAATTGCAATATATTGTAAATCTCTGCTTGTATATTGTGCTGAGCTGTGAACAGAAAGCTTCAGTCCTTCGCTTCCAGCTGGTTGAGCCTAGTCTGGGTGAATTCAAAGGTGTAGGGGGGCAGGGAACTCCCTAAACCATCACACATCTCTAACCAACCCCCATTAAAATGTCTGATGGAGTGGGAAGAGGAGAAACCTTGAAATATTTGTAACATATTGTAAATCTCTGCTTGTATATTGGGCTGAGCTTCAGTCCTTCGCTTCCAGCTGGTTGAGCCTAGTCTGGGTGAATTCAAAGGTGTAGGGGGGCAGGGAACTCCCTAAACCATCACACATCTCTAACCAACCCCCATTAAAATGTCTGCTGGAATGGGAAGAGGAGGAACCTGCTGATCTGCAGTGCCTGCCACCACGGCTCAAATTATGGAGGCTGGGGAGAAACCTCCTCAGAAGTTTGCTCTCCAGAGTTAGGTTTTGGTGACCCAATAACGTCAAGAGGAATATCTCGGCCGGGTTTTGTCAGACAGCGCTTGCAAGCCTTGAAGGAGAGCTTCAAGCTGGGCTTTAAATTGTCCTCCCTTCCCCCTGCCCACCCCCCTCCCCAGCAAATGAAAGAGAAAAGCTTCACAAAGACAGCTTTGTCTTCTCCTGCAGGGAAAGAGAGTGGAGGCAAGGCTAAAGTGTGCTCCAGTTGGTGGAGTGGAAGATCATGAGCTCAAAGTACAACACTGGAAGACACAAATCTTCCTTCTGCTGCAGCTTAACTCTGAGGCTCAGAACGTCAAGATTCCAAGTACTAGGAAACAGCACAATGGAAAGAAGGAAAAAAAGGTCTCTAATTTCATAGAAACAACCCAAAAGTGAACCCAGGGCAGAAGTTCTGAAGTTCTGCTTCCTACAAAACTTCAAGACAGAGTGGAAAAGGCCAATGAAGGTCTGGTCTGTGGACAATCTGTAGCCAAAACAGGGAGGCTTCTCTCTCTCTTGAAAGCTCAAGACTTGATCAGTTGTTCACCCTTTAGGAAAAGCCTGGAGCTCAAGGTTCTCCTCCAGTCTAGATTCATAGAATCAGTCAGGGTTGGAAGGAACCACAAGGAGCAGCCAGTCCCAACCCCCCTGCCATGCCCAGGGACACCCTACCCTAGATCAGGCTGCCCACAGCCTCAGCCAGCCTGGCCAAAAACACCTCCAGGGGTCTGGCCCCAAACACCTCCCTCAGCAACCCATTCCAGCCTCTCACCACTCTCATGCTCAACAACTTCCCCCTCACCTCCCGTCTGAATCTCTCCACCTCCAGCTTTGCTCCATTCCCCCTAGCCCTGTCACTCCCTCACAGGCTAGAAAGTCTCTCCACAGCTTTTTTGTAGGCTCCCTTCAGATCCTGGAAGGCCACAAGAAGGTCTCCTGGGAGCCTCCTCTTCTCCAGCCTGCACAGCCTCAACTCTTTCAGTCTGTCCTCACAGCAGAGGTGCTGCAGCCCTCTGATTCTAGCTCCTGTTCCAGTCACACTTTGCTTTGTGCACTCCACATCTCCTGAACCTCTCCACCACCAAGACTCTTCCAGTTGCTATGGAGCTGTGATAGGATTTTCAAGTGAACTTTAATTACAGCCTGGAACCCTAAGGAGATATTTCCAAGTCCTCCACAGTGATGTTCAGACAGGAAAATTCCAAGGTCCAGCCATGCAGAAGCACAGCTCCACTTCAGCAGCTGCACTTGGGCATCCCAAGCGCACCTCTGCCAGGGCAGGCTATGGATTCCCCAGTGCCCTCCAGTGCAAAGCTGTTTTGGAGCTGGAAGGCACTGCAGATTGTGGAGTGACCCAGTTCACTCTTGCTGAGCAGCTCCCCCCCCGGGGGGAGGACCATCTGCTCTTGTCCTAATTTATTCCATTACTCACAGCCCAATACAAATGGCATTAACCCTACCAGGGCAGTGCTGCTGCTTCCAGACCTCGGCACGCAGCTCTCGTTCACAAAGAATGGTGGCAGGGGCCCACCTGCTGCCCAGCTCCACAGGTTCCAGGGCAGGCACTTCCCAGCTTCCCAACCTGCAATCTGAGTGCAAGTTCTCCTAGAGGAATGGCCAAGCTCTGGAGTGGTGATGGCAAAGCTCCACGGCTGTGCTGCGGGGTTAAGAATTATGACTCCGAAGAAGCGAAGGTGCCACTGAGGTCCTTCAGAGGGACCTGCTATAGTGATGGTTGGACCTGGAGAATGGGCAACAAGTCCCAGAGGGAACTGCACCTAGATAGGCTTTCAGAAAATCCCAGTGTGATGGGGTTGGAAGGGACCTCTGGAGATCATCCAAACCCCTTGCTAAAGCAGAGGCACCCACAGCAGCTTGCCCAGCACCACAATGGCCAAGGGGAGTTGGAATCTCTCCACACAAGGAGACTCCACAACCTCTCTGGGCAGCCTGGGACAGGGCTCCAGCAGCCTCACAACAAAGAAGTTTTTCCTTCCTTTCTTGGTGCCCACTGCCCCTTGTGCTGCCACTGGGTACCACTGACAAGAGTCTGGCCCCAGCCTCTTGCCCATCGTGGTCCCTTTAGATCTTGCTGAGCATTGAGCAGCTCCCCTCTGGCTCTGCTCCAGGCTCACCATCCCCAGGGCTCTCAGCCTTTCCTCCTCCCAGAGATGCTCCAGACCCCTCAGCAGCTTTCCAGCACCTCCACTGGATTCTCCCCAGTAGTTCCCTGTCTCTCTTGACCTGAGGAGTCTACAGCTGGACCAAATGCTCCAGCAAGGCTCCCATCCCAGGCTGGATGAGGCTCTGCCCAGCCTGATGTAGGGTAGGGTGTCCCTGCCCATGGCAGGAGGATTGGAACTGGCCGATCCTTGTGCTCTCTTCCAACCCTGACTGATTCTATGATTCAAAGGAAAAGTAGCAGGGGGGCACAAGAACCTCTCTCAACCTCCTGGCCACACTCTTCTTCATGCCCCTCAGGAGACCATTTGCCTTCTTGGCCACAAGGGCACAGTGCTGCCTCATAGAATGGTTTACGTTGGAAGAGACCTCAAAGATCATCCTGTTCCAAACCCCCTGTGCCATAGATAGGGACACCTCCCACTAGATCAGGATGCTCAAGACCTCATCCAGCCTGGCCTTGAACACCTCCAGGGAGGCAGCAGCCACAACCTCCCTGGGCAACCTGTTCCATTGTCTTGTCACCCTCATGGGCAACTTGTTGTCCACCAGCACTCCCAGGTCCTTCTCCTTAGGGCTGCTTTCCAGCCCCTCACCTGTCCTGGTGCAGGGGGTCACTGCTCCCCAGAGGCAGGACCCCCCACTTGCCCTCGTTTCACAGTACATCAGAAACAACCACCAAAGGTGGTGGAGTCTCCAACTCCATCTCTGCAGACATTCAAAACCTTCCTGGATGTGTTCCTGTGTGACCTCCTTTAGATGAAGCTGCCTTGGCAGGGGACTTGGGAGTCGATGGTCTCCAGAGGTCCCTTGCAACCCCTACTGTTCTATGATTCCAAGTCCTGCCCCTCCAACAGAGCTCGATGCCAGCTGTGCAGAGTTGTGCAGAGCAGGCAGGAGCAGACACTCCAGATGCTTCCATTCCCCTTTTCAGCTCCCTTTCCACATCTTCCCACTGCTCCTGGCTGCCTCATGTCAAGCCTCTCCCTGCTGTGCAGAACTGAAAGCTGTGACAGGACTGCTAAATTCTCCTCCATTTCAAAGCCACCTTCACGAGGAGAGGTCCTTTCAGGTCTAATCCAGAGAATGGCTGCACCAAGTCACATCAAGAGCAGCTCTGTACCTCCACCTCAGGCTCAGGGCAGACCTCACTGCTCTCTACAACTACCTGAAAGAAGGTTGTAGCTAGGTGGGGTTGGGCTCTTCTCCCAGGCACCCAGGGGCAGAACAAGAGGACACAGCCTCAAGCTGCACCAGGGCAGGTTCAGGCTGGATGTTAGGAAGAAGTTCTTCATAGCAAGAGTGATTGGCACTGGAATGGGCTGCCCAGGGAGGTGGTGGAGTCCCCATCCCTGGAGGTGTTCAAGCAAAGACTGGATGGAGCACTTAGTGGATGGGGCTGGGTGCTAGGTTGGACTGGATGAGCTTGGAGGGCTCTTTCAACCTGGCCTATTCTATTCTATTGGCTAGGGCTGGGTGCTAGGTTGGGCTGGATGAGCTTAGAGGTCTCTTCCAACCTGGCCTATTCTATTCTATTGGATAGGGCTGGCTGCTCTAGTTCCAGCCTCTTGCCATGGGCTCCTACCCTCCAACAGCTCCACAGCTGCTCTAGTTCCAGCCTCTTTGCCATGGGCAGGGACACCTTCCACTAGGCCAGGCTGCTCAAGGCCCTGTCCCAGCTGGCCTCAAACACCTCCAGGGAGGGCTCCAGAAGAGCTTCCTGTACTTTGAGGCACAACTCACCCATTTTCTCTGGCTCATCTGGACCAGTTCCAGCAATGCAGCTGCTCTCCAGCCCATAGGTTGGATCCACCTTTCCAGAGGCCCTTGCTGCTTCCTGGACCTTCTTGACATGAGCTTCCACAAGCTCCAAGGGTACCTCCTCTCTGACCCGAGAGAACTCCTCTGTTAAAAGCAAGACAGAAAAGGTTCATGTTGGGAGGGGTTCAGGGCAAACTCAAAGTTCTGCTTCTCTCTGCTTGAGGTTCAGGTCAAACTCCTGAGGAACTGAAACCTGAACTATCTCAGGTCCTTCTTTTCCCACGGGGTGGGTGAATTTTTCCTCTCTCAAGTGTGGTAGAAAGGAGACTTCTCTTAATTATAGAAAATTGTTATTTACATGGGGGGAGGAAAAAAAAACTAAAGGACTCCATCAGGTTTCTCAGAAGATCAACTTGACCTAGTGGGAGGTGTCCCTGCCCATGGCAGGGGTGTTGAAATTAGATGACCTTTGAGGTCTCTTTCAATCCCAACCATTCTCTAAGACGCATTAACTATGGCATGGAAACAGGAAAGTGGCAAGCTGGGCACTGGGCCTTCACCCATGGGTAAGCAAACCCCATGAAGGCTCCAGGCTGGGGCCAGAGTGGCTGGAAATTGCCCGGGGAAAAAGGACCTGGGAGTGGGGGTTGGTGACAGCAGCTGGAGATGAACCAGCACGTGCCAAGAAGGGCACTAGCATCTTGCCTTGGGTCAGCAATGGTGTGGCCAGCAGGAGCAGGGCAGGGATTGTCCCAATGGACTGGGCACTGGCAAGGTCTCTTTTGGGTCCCTCACTCCAAGGAGGACATTGAAGAGTTGGAGCAGGTCCAGAGAAGGGCAACAAAGCTGTGAAGGGGCTGGAGAACAGGGCTGGGGAGGAGCAGGTGCAGGCTTGTTGAGCCTGGAGTAAAGGAGGCTGAGGAGAGACCTTGTGGCTCTCTGCAACTCCCTGAAAGGAAGTTGGAGCCATCTGGGGGTTGGTCTCTTCTCCCATGGAACAAGCAGCAGGATGAGAGGAAATAGCCTCAAGATACCCCCAAGGGAAGGTTTAGATTGGACACAAGGAACAATTTCCTGCCCTTGAGGGTTGTCAAGGCCTGTCCCAGGCTGCCCAGGGCAGTGGTGGAGTCCCCATCCCTGGAGGGGTTTGCAAGCTGTAGAGATGTGGTGCTGAGGGCCATGGTTTAGTGGTGCCCTGGTAGTGCTGGGCTGATGGTTGGACTTCGTGAGCTTAAAGGTCTCTGTCAGCCTAAATGAACCTAATGGCAGTGGTCACAGTGACACAACCAACCAGGTGGAGCCTGCAAACACTGCCAGCAGCCACAGAAGAAGAACCCAAGGCAGCTTCAGCCATCCAAGTGCCTTTTAAGAGCCACTCATGAGCTGCCTGCAGCCTGGCAGCTTCGCCACCAGACAGAGAGAACACCAAGACACCCACCTAGGGCTGCCTTGGCAGCAGCTGATGCCACCCTGGGGTCCACCACAGATGCCAGGAATGCCACAGTGCTCATCACAGGGTTGCCAGACTGGCTGAAGGGTACAGGCTGGTAGGCCAGAGGGCCCAGGGAGGCATCTGAGTTCTCCAGGTAGGGGTCTTCAATGGGCAGCCTGAGGAAATGGAGGATGCACTCGTCCTGGGTACGGCTCCCCACGTGCTCTGACACCTTGTTCCAGTCATCTTTGTACATCTCCAGGGCCTGCAAGAGACAAAGGTCATTGCCTACAGGACCCCCTGGTGGCCTCTGGGTGCTTAAAGAGGCTGAGAGAGTTGGGGCTCTACAGCCTGGAGAAGAGAAGGCTGTGAGGAGACCTTGGAGTGGCCTTCCAGGATCTGAGGAGGGCTACAGAACAGCTGGGGAGGGACTTTTGAGGCTCTCAGGGAGTGACAGGACTAGAGGGAATGGAGCAAAGATGGAGGTGGGAAGACTGAGATTGGAGGTGAGGAGGAAATTGTTGAGCATGAGAGTGGTGAGAGTCTGGAATGGGTTGCCCAGGGAGGTGTCTGGGGCCAGATCCCTGGAGGCGTTTGCAGCCAGGCTGGCTGAGGCTGTGGGCAGCCTGATCTAGGGTAGGGTGTCCCTAGGCATGACAGGGGTGTTGGAACTGGCTGATCCTTGTGTTCCCTTCCAACCCTGACTGATTCTATGATTCTGTGATTCGTGAGAACAAGGAACCACTCAAGTTCACCAGGTCACACCCCCGAGGAAACACCTCCTGAGCCTTCAGCCTTCACTCTCCCTGCGTGGGGCTGAGCCATGCTGAATCCCAGCAGCTCAGGAGATCAGCTCTGATCTCCAGGGCCCTGCAAGCTTTGCTCCTTCCTTCTTCCTCCCCTGCTTGTTATTTTTCTTGCTAGACAGAGGAGCTCTCCCAGAAGTTCTCCTTGCTATAAATAGCTGCAAATGCACTTCAGCAGGCAAGAATTGAGCTAGACAGCAGCAGCAGGGAGGATGATTCTGGAGGGGAGGGAGGGGGGGAAATAGTCTTTCCTTCCCCCAATTTATTCAGTCAACAGGCAGAAGGACAATAATTATTTTAGCTAAGATTCATTCTTTGGGATTTCACTGCAGAGAATGTTTGCCCAAAGCTGCCCTGAGGATTTAATTGGACTGAGCTGGCTCATTAGAGAGCAGTTACTTATGCCTGAGCTGAGCTCCTCTGCACTGATGTATGCAGAGGTTAAATCCACCAAGAATGAAGAACAAAACCATTATTAATTTAAACTCACATTAAAGCAAACTCCACTCTCCAGGCTTAGGGGAGGGGGGAAAGATGATTTGGTTGTTCAGGATGAAGAAGAAGCTGTCATCTGTGTTGTTTCATGAGCTTATTTACTTGCTCTGTGGGACCACAAGTGTCTGAGGGACCTGGGCTTGCTGAAAAAGATGCTGGGGGGAGATGTTCTGGCTCTCTGGAAAAGCAGCTGGGTGGGGTTGGTCAACAGCAGCTGGAGATGAGCACCTGGATGTGTCTATGGTGTGACTTTAGCTCCTGGTGTCCCTTGGGAAGGGGGCATGGGGCTCATGAATGTGTCTATGGTGTGACTTTACCTCTTCATGTCCCTTGGGAGGGGGCCACAGAGCATGTGGATGTGTCTGTGGTGTGACTTCAGCTGCTGGTGTCCCTTGGGAAGGGGCCAGGGGGCACCTGGATGTGTCTGTGTCACCTTAGGCCCCATGCCCCACTGGCAGGGGCCATGGAGCTCGTGGGTGCACACAGTGCTGTGGCAGCCGTTTGGCCGCTCCCAGCCATGGAGGAGGCAGAGAACGAATTTGACAGGGCTGCAGGGGAGCTGGGAGGGACTGAGGTGGACTGGAAGAGGAAGGGAGGGCAGTGCCAGGAGACTCTCATCCTCCCCAACATTCCCTGGCTGTAGGAAAAGGGCTCCTCACTCCAAAAAGGTTGCTCAGGGAGGTAGTGGAGTCACCCGGAGGTGTTCAAGAGCCATCAGGACATGGCACTTTGGGACATGGTTTGGTGCCATGGTGGTGCTGGGCTGCTGGTTTGACTTCAGAGGGCTTTTCCAACCAAAGCAGTTCTATGATTCTATAAAAACCATGGCATGAAAGGCATCTTAGAGCTGGTTTTACTCTGCAAGCCACTAGCAAATTAAAGGCTAAGGAGTGAGCATGGACCTACTACTAACACAAAAAAACAAGCATCTGCTTTGGCTGTTTCACAGAATGGCCTGGGTTGGAAGGGACCTTAGAGATCTACCTCAACCTCCCTGCCATGGACAACCAGCCTTGGTGAACACACTTCCATATCTGTGCAGGCCTGAAGCATGCTGCTGCTGAGGCACTTTGGCCAGCTCAGCAAAGCAGCCACACAAAGGAGCCGGGGCTCATTTAGCACTGTCAAAATCCTTTGTCCTCTTTCTTTTCTTTAGGAAATTAACTTTAGTGGCACGTGGAAAGACAAAAGAAGCACAATGAGCACCCAGCTGCAGCTTTAAGCTCTCTCCACTTTGGCCACAACAAGCCCAGGCAGCGCTACAGGCTGGGGACAGAGTGGCTGAGAGCAGCCAGGCAGAGAGGGACCTGGGGGGGCTGGGAGATAGAAGCTGAACAGGAGCCAGCAGTGTGCCCAGGTGGGCAGCAGAGCCAATAGCATCCTGGCCTGGAGCAGGAACAGTGTGGCCAGCAGGAGCAAGGAAGTTATTCTGTCCCTGTACTCACTGCTCAGGCCACACCTTGAGTGCTGTGTCCAGTTCTGGGCCCCTCAATTCAAGAGAGATGTTGAGGTGCTGGAAGGTGTCCAGAGAAGGGCAGCAAAGCTGGTGAGGGGCCTGGAGCACAGCCCCAAGAGGAGAGGCTGAGGGAGCTGGGGGTGTGCAGCCTGCAGAAGAGGAGGCTCAGGGCAGACCTCATTGCTGTCTACAAATACCTGAAGGGAGGTTGTGGCCAGCTGGGGTTGGGCTCTGCTCCCAGGCACCCAGCAACAGAAGGAGGTGACACAGCCTCAAGCTGTGCCAGGGGAGCTATAGGCTGGATGTTAGGAGGAAGTTCTGCACAGAGAGAGTGATTGGCATTGGAATGGGCTGCCCAGGGAGGTGGTGGAGTCCCCATCCCTGGAGGTGTTGAAGCAAAGCCTGGATGGGCACTGAGTGCCATTGGCTAGGGCTGGGGGATAGGCTGGGCTGGATGAGCTTGAAGGTCTCTTCCAACCTGGCTTGTTCTACTCTGTTCATTCACCAGAATTTCACACCCCTGATGCTAGTGGTGGGCAAACCATTACCTGCTGAGCACTGACTTCCTATTCTTGCAACTTCTGTAGATGGAAGCAGCTCCCTTCACTGCAAGATCTACTGCTGAGCTCATGCAACCCTCCTTAAACCATTGCTGATTTGCAGATAGAAGTCAGCTAGGGCTGACCCTTACGGTACATGGAGGCTCCTCTAGCCCACAGGTTTTGGTGTCATCTCTTTTTTCAGTACTTTCTAGTAGCTGTGATGGACAAACAGAGATGGCTTGGAGGGAGAGCTGCAGTCTCTTACCAAATCAAATCCATCAGCTCACAGATACAAAGGCAGCCTTGTGCCCACAGATACTCCTCCAGCTACATCTCACAAGAGACTGCTACCCACTAGGAGCTCCACTTTGTTATCCCAGTTTGTTCCAGCCTGCAGCTGTCATCTAACTCCACTCCCAAGCCGTTCTTAAGCTACACTTAGACTTTTAAAGCATGGACAATCCTGCCTGGTTTGGTTTCCAAGCCCCCAGCTTCCAGGAACTTACTTCTAACAGCAGCAGTGTCTCTTGTTCAGTCCATTCTCTTCCAGCACTTGCACCTTTGCTCTAGAAAAGAGAGGAGAAGCACAGTGAGATGCAGGTTACTCTGCAGAGAGCTTTGGAAAAGGACACTAAGAAGCAGAGGTGGGATTCTGAGCTCTGAGCAGTTGGGCTTGATGATCTCAAAGAGCTCCTCCAACCTCAGCAGTCCTTGATCCCAAGTTGTCATTTAATGCTCTCTAACACGTAGCTTTCACAACCTTCCCACTCCAGCTGAGCAGCCAAGCCCTGCTTCAATCCTACACTGCTTTGCTTCACTTGAATCCTAGAATCAGTCAGGGTTGGAAGGGACCACAGGGATCATCTAGTTCCAACCCCCCTGCCATGGGCAAGGACACTCTCTATGATCTGTCCAGTCTGATCTAGGGTAATCATAGAAGCAGTCAGGGTTGGAAGGGACCACAAGGATCATCTAGCTCCAACCCCCCTGCCATGGGCAAGGACACTCTACCCTAGATCAGGCTGGACAGAGCCTGCTTGGAGACCAGGATGTGGTGCGGGACAGTGCCAAAGGCTTTGCTCAGGTCCAGTTGCTCACTCCTCCTCTATGAATGTTTGTTTATGGAACATTCCTGCAGCTTCTCAGGGAGCTGAAGGTTCCAGATCCCACCTTCCCAACACATCTAGGAAAACCTCCAGCTCCTCTGTGATTCCAAAGTAAAGCAAGGTGGCCTGGCCCCCTATTTTCTCCCAGCTCTCTTTGCTTGCAGGTACAGCAAATGCATTGAGCCAAGAACACAAAGTTCTACAGCTGACACCAAAGACACAAGAGAAGCTCCAACCCCCTCAGCAGCTACTCTCCAGCTGAAGAAAGCTGATGTTCCTCCAGGAAGACAGGCACCACCTTGGGATTGTCTCAGCTTCAAGGACACAGAGCTTTGTGCAACCTAACTTGAGCTGCCACCAAACATCTCCTCCCAAGGCAGATTGGTAGCTATGATAGTTAAACAACAGATGGCATGGAGGGAGAGCTGCAACCTCTAACCACAAGGTGCAAGCTGGTCCAAAGAGAAGTTCATCTATCTAAAAAGTTCATCAGGCAGTCAGTAAAATCCTCCCAAGTAAGGTGAGCTACCTGAAAATAGTGATCCCAGAAAGTTGCATGCTCAGCCATCACTTAAAGTCAGAGAATGGTTTAGGTTGGAAGAGACCTCAAAGCTCATCCAGTTCCAACCCCCCTGTGCCATAGGCAGGGACACCTCCCACCAGAACAGGTCACTCAAGGACTCATCCAGCCTGACCTTGAACACCTCCCTGGGCAACCTGTGTTTTGCTTCTCTTCAGCCTGCCAAAGTATTTGGGACAAACATATTGCCTAGCTGCACTCAGACATAAATAATAGCTCTTTGATCACATTCTGTGCTCCACAACCTCCCTGGTGTCTCACTACCCTCACTGCAAACAACTTCCTCCTAACATCCAGTTTCAATCTCCCCTCTGCCACTTTAAACCCATTCCTCCTCGTCCTGTCATTACAAGCCCTTGTCAATAGTCCCTCCCCAGCCTTCCTGTAGACCCCTGCAGGTCCTGGAAGATCACTATAAGGTCTCCTGGAAGCCTTCTCTTCTCCAGGCTGCATAGCCCCAACTCTCTCAGCCTGTCCTCATAGCAGAGCTGTTGCAGCCCTCTCAGCATCTTGGTGGCCTCCTCTGGGCTGGCTCCAACAGTTCCATGTCCTTCTTGTGCTGGAGGCTCCAGAGCTGCACACAGTGCTGCAGGTGGGCTGTGAGGAGAGCAGAGCAAAGGGGTAGAATCCCCTCCCTTGCCCTGCTGCCCACAGCTGCTCCTGCTGCAGCCCAGCACACAGTTGGCACACATTTGTCCCAAGGGTTGCTGCTCCCCAGCCTACACCTCAGAGTTAACTCCTGGGATCTGCTACAAGTGGTGAAATCTTCTCCCTTCCAGGAGTTGGGAGACCCTAAACCATTACATCTCAAACCCAAAAGCAGCTCATCCCCTGCTTGTGACCTTTTGGATGTGCAGGATGTGCCTGTGCAGGACCAGAGGAGGAGGAGGAGGCTGTTCAGAAGGAGATCCATCCTGTCTTAAGATGCATGACTCAAAAGTGAGTCACTCAGCAGCTGATCACTTCTGTCTGGTCTCACCAGCCAAGAAAGCAGTTGCCACACAAAATGAAAAGGGAAATCAACTCCTGCAAAACAAATCTGCTCAGAGTTCTTGCCTTGTAAATAGAACCAGGGAAAGGTTTATCAGCTGGAGGAGTTTTCTATCTGCCTAAAAGGGTGGGGAAGTCATTCCACAAGAGGAAGACTGGGGCTGGAAGATCTCCAAGCACACTCAGGTGCACAGAGAGGTCTCAGGCAGCAGGAGAAATGCTGCAGGTGATGGAATTGGCCACATCACTGCAGTGATGTCTCCAAACTATCACCATGTGACTTCTGGGAAGGGCCAGGAGAGATAAAACTAGAGCAGGGTAGGTTTAGTTTGGACATTAGGAAGAAGTTCTTTACTTTGAGGGTGGTGAGACACTGGAATGAGCTGTCCAGAGAAGTTCCAACTCCCCTGCCATGGGCAGGGACACCTTCCACCAGCCCAGGTTGCTCAAGGCCTCATCCAACCTGGCCTTGAACACCTCCAGGGAAGAGGCATCCACAACCTCCCTGGGCAACCTGTGCCAGTGTCTCACCACCCTCAATTTCTTCCTCATCTCCAATCTACCCTCGAGCTTCACCACCACCTATCTTAGTGCTCTCTACAGAGACAGAAGGAACCTCCACCAAGGATGTAAGAGTAACACAAATCATCTCAGTGGAGTCAAAGCTGCAGAGAAGCTGCAGGGAAGCAAAGCTGAATGCCACCAGACTTGCCTTTGCTAAAGTCTTCTTGGAGTAGATGTCTGTGCGAAGCCCAAAGTTCTGCAGGTCTGTTGGCTTCTCTTTGTTCTTCTCAGGAAAGCTCAGCATCTGCTGAGCAGCTGGAACCTGCAAAGAGACATCACAAGAGAGAAAAGAGAGAGGCAGGAATGGGAAATTGGTCAAGGATTTCAAACCAGCGTTCAAGAGAACATGGAGTGAAGGAAGAATCATAGAATCAGTCAGGGTTGGAAGGGACCATTTCATCAAATCATCACTCTACCAACATGTGAAGTGACCCTGGTGTGATGTTTTGAGGCTAATTTTAATGAGAAAAAATAGATTACAGGCCATGAAAAAGAAATAAGTGAGGTTTGCTTCACTCCTAGGTTCACTGGGATTTACAAAAGCAAGGACACAAACACAGGTCAGAGAGAGTGGCTCTGCTCTGAGCTCTGACTCTTGGTCTCTCTGCCCTTAGCTTCTAGTTGGATCTGTGTAACCCAACTCATCAATTCCCCTTCTAACCCCCCTGGCTGATCTCTCTGATTTATCTTGCACATAAAGCAGAGTCTGGGATAAGATTAGGAGGGTGGAGAGAGTATGGAAGGGTGGTTGGGAACCCCTCTTGGGGACTACTGATCTCTGGGAGGGGCGTTGTATTTCTGTATTACCTTTAACTTTCACATTCCTGTATATAGCTGTAAATATTTGTACTATATTGTAAATGTCTGCCTCACTCATAGGTTCACTGAGATGTACAAAAGCAAGGACACAAACACAGATCAGAGAGAGTGGCTCTGCTCTGAGCTCTGACTCTTGGTCTCTCTCTCAGCTGGATCTGTGTAACCCAACTCATCAATTCCCCTTCTAACCCCCCTGGCTGATGTCTGATTTATCTTGCACATAAAGCAGAGTCTGGGATAAGAATGGGGGGTGGAGAGAGGGTGCAAGGGTGGTTGGGAACCCCTCTTAGGGACTACTGATCTCTGGGAGGGGCACTGTGTTTCTGTATTACCTTTAACTTGTATATTCCTGTATGTATAGCTGTAAGTATCTGTACTATATTGTAAATATCTGCTTGTAAATTGTGCCAAGCTGTGAATATGAAGCTTCATTCCTTAGCTTCCAGCTGGCTGAGTCTAGTTTGGGCGAATTCAAAGTTGTATGTATGTGTGTGGGGGAACTCCTGACCCATCAGAGGTTGCTGTAGCCTGTGGAGCTCACCTGAGGGGTGCGGATATGGAGAGGCATCAGTCCTGAGGGGGTGTCAGCCAGAACGTTGAAGTGAGGAGTTGGGGGAGGGCCCATGGCCATGGGACGACTTTCTGGATCCACCTGGTAGTTAATGAGCCCCCACTGCTCCAGAAAGGCATGAACCCTGTGAACCAACAGGACAAGTCAGAACCTGAAGCCTTGCTCGTGCTTGGCACTGCAAGAGAGGAGACAGCAGAGAAGGGAGCTTGGCTCTCCAGAGTCTCCTGCAGTCCTTCACTCAGCGGGAACAGCAAGAAACATCCCACAGCAGGAGCTCTGTGTGGACTCAACAGCACAAGCCAGAAGTGGTTTGGTTATGGGCAAGAGGAGATCAATTAATGGAGGACAAAGGCAGAGCAAAACTAGGGCTGCATGGATGGTATCTGCAGACCATGTATGGATTGATTGTGAGGCTGCACAGCCCTGGACTTGCTTCCCCCAACCCTCCGGAGCTGTTCTTCACCGAATCAACATTTAACCAAGTTCCAAAGCTCTCAGGTTCTACTGCACCTTGAAGCTTGAGGCTGCTGAAACAGACCTGCTGGAACAGTGGTAAACTGGGAGTGCCTGAAGGAAACTCCACAAGCTTCAAGAGCAGAATTTAAATAACCACAAAGCTGAGATCCAGACTCTGTAGTGCCACAGAACTGTTCTGGTTGGAAAAGACTTTCAAGATCAAGTCCAACCACCAACCTAACAGCATCGTGGCCATCAAACCACGTCCCCAAGTGCCATGTGCACATATTTATTGGACACCTGCAGGAATGATGACTCCACCACCTCCCTGGGTGGCCTGTTCCAGTGCCTGAGCAGCAGGCATGGCTCAGCAGCAGACAGAGCAGGACTAACAGAAGAGCATAAAGCAGCCTGGTTAGCATAAAAGCAGGGAAACTGCTAAGCAGCGGCACCATGAACACTGCCCACATCCCTGCTGGAGCAGCCTCACTTCTAGCACAGCTCCTCTTGGGTCAGGGGAAGGCAGAAGGTGCAGAGTGTTCACCTCATGACAGCACAGACGTCTCCAGTCAGGTTTCTCCTGCAGGCAGTGCTGGTCAGGTACTCCTGAGGGTTCAGGCGGTAGGTGTCGATCATGAAGTTGCGGTAGGCCAAGTATCTGCAACCAAGGCACAGGCAGCTCAGGCTCAGGGCTGCCTAACACAGCCCAGGGGATGCTTTGGGATCAGCTGGGGTGGGGAGGGCTTGTAGAGATAGGACAAGAACCACAGAACGTCAGGGGCTAGAAAGAACCTTGAAAGTTCATCCAGTCCATTCCACCTGCAAAGCAGGATCACCTAGAATCTCAGAATCAGTCAGGGTTGGAAGGGACCACAAGGATCAGCCAGTTCCAACCCCCCTGCCATGACCAGGGACACCCTACCCTAGATCAGGCTGCCCACAGCCTCAGCCAGCCTGGCTGCAAACACCTCCAGGGAAGTGGCCCCAAACACCTCCCTGGGCAACTCGTTCCAATCTCTACCATTCTGTGATTCTTGTGATGCAACAGCTCCAGCTGCCTGACTGAAATCACACAACCAACACAGCCCCCTCCCAGGCCTAGGAAGAGTCCTTTTGCAACCCTCGGCCTGGCAACTTTCAGAATTGCTCATCAGCTGCTCATGGAGCCATGAAATCAGCACAGATTAGTGTGCAAAATCCATCCCATGGTCTGCCAGCAGCCTGCAGCAAGCTGGGGGATGGCTGCTGACACACACACAGCTCCCCAGCCTCCGAAACACAGCGTGGCAGAAGGAGAGAGGGAACAAAGGAACAAACAGCCAGCCCCAGCCAGCAAACCTACCCCACAGGCTGCCTCCTGGAAGGGGAAGCCCAGAAAGGGTCAAGCTAAGGCTAACAACTTTCAGAGGGCCCTTCCAGCTGGATCTCCTGCAATGCCACCAAATGCAGCATAGGTCCTTGCTCATCTTGCCCCTATCACCTGAAGGCTTGCTAGAGAACTCCCTGCTCCCCCCTGCTCCACTGCCTTCCCTGCTCCCCCTGCTCCCAACTGCTCCACTGCCTCCCCTGCTCCCTGCTGCAGCACTCTGCAGCTCCATTTAGCCTTTACTCACATTTCTGGAGTCTTGGACTTGTTTTTGCCATTGAAGAACTCGGGCAGGGCACGACGCTCGATCACGTGAATGCTGCAAGGCAAGAGGACAGCTCAGAGAGCAAGCACCAGGCAACAGCACAGCAGTGCCTGGGGGCACTACACATGCAGCAAGGCTTATTTGCTTGGAATTCTTCCTTAGAGACCCCAGCACTGCTGCGTGACCCTGGGGAATTTGCTCAAAGAAGCTAACTGTGATGGAGGGGACAGAAGGGGGAAAAAGGGAGGGGAAGGGCAGGCCCGGGGAGGGGAAGAGAAGGGGAAGGGCAGCCCCGGGGAGGGAGATCTGAGTGTCTGGAGTTCTCTTCCTCATTCCCAAGCCCCCCAGTGACTAAAAAACCTGCCAGAAGTCAGCTCAGGAAGACTTTTAAACACTAAATGTCTAAAAGAGGGAATTTCTTGCAGCTTTCAGCTTGATTTGTGAAAACCCCAGCAAAACTCCCAGGCTTCCCCCCACCCAGTTTTCCCCCAGCACCTCCTTACCAGTTGTAGTCAAACCAGGATGCATAGCTGGGGATGATGATGTGGTTGGTTTGTTCCGTGACGTTATCCTCACCTGGGTCGATCGATCGACTCTGATCACCTTTGTTGGGATCTTCATCTTCCTGGATCAGGGAGGGAACACAAGGAGGTGAGGTTCAAAGCATGGAATTTCCAATGCTGTGCAGAATAAAACTTTTCCTGGCAGCCTGGACGAGGCTTTGACAGCCCTCAAGGGGAAGAGGATGTTCCTCAAGTCCAAGCTAAACCTCCCCTGGGGCAAGCTGAGGCCATTTCCTCTTATCCTGTCACTTGTTCCTTGGGAGAAGAGACCAATCCTCACCTGGCTCCAACCTCCTTTCAGGCAGGCAGAGAGAAACAGAAGGTCTCTCCTCAGCCATCTTCTCTTCAGGCTCAAGAACCCAAATTCCCTCAGCTGCTCTGTCCAGCCTGATCTAGGGTAGGGTATCCTTGCCCAGAGCAGGGGTGTTGGAACTAGATGATCCTTGTGGTCCCTTCCAACCCTGACTGATTCTATGATTCTGTGCTCCTTGCCAGCCCTGTTCTCCACACCCCTCACCAGCTTTGCTGCCCTACTCTGGACCCACTCCAGCCCCTCAATGTCTTTCACCAGCCCTGTTCTCCACACCCCTCACCAGCTTTGCTGCCCTACTCTGGACCCACTCCAGCCCCTCAATGTCTTTCACCAGCCCTGTTCTCCACACCCCTCACCAGCTTTGCTGCCCTACTCTGGACCCACTCCAGCCCCTCAATGTCTTTCACCAGCCCTGTTCTCCACAGCTCTGTTGCCCTACTCTGGACCCACTCCAGTCCATCAATGTCTTTCTTATAGTGAGTGGCTCAAAACTCAACCTGAACTTGGTAGTGCTGGGTCAAAGGCTAGACTTGATCCTAAGTCTTTTCCACTCTAAATGATTCAATGACAGGACAAAGTGTGATGGTTTGAACTAAAAACCTGGAGACAAGGAAGAAATTTTTGATGCTGAGGGTGGTGAGACCCTGGCTCAGGTCACCCAGAGAGGTGAGATGTGCCTCATCCCTGGCACCATTGCAGGTCAGGTTGTTTGGGGCTCTGAGCACCCTGCTCTAGCTGCAGATGTCCCTGCTGATGGCCCTTACAGGTCCCCTCCAACCCAAACCTTTTTGTGATCTCAGTTTCCACCCAACATAGTGTGAAGTGGCTGCTGTTACCTTCCCTCCAGTCGTCACTGTCTCCTCATCCTGTTCATCTGGAAGGCAAAAGCAGGGAGAATTACACTGACAATTAGTGTCTGATTGCTCAGGAGCCTCCCTAGAAATGCAACTGCTGAATTGCAATGAATTCTTCATTTGTCTGGGGAAGGGAAAGGAGGAGGAAAGCAAAGCAGGGACCACACATCATTGAGGCAATCTCAGCCCCAGGCAGGCACCCAGCTCTCCCAGAGCAGGGAGCAGGCAGGATAATTAAAAGAGTTTCTCCACACTTAGGAATCTATATCTAATTAGTGCCTTTCCCAGTGCCCTAGATGCAGCCTTGCTGAATGGGATATGGGACACTAGTTGACATCTTTTCAGTCACAAGCTCAGTGAAGCTGAGATTCACCTCAGTTTCCAGGCAAAATTCAGAGGGATTTATGTGCCAGCAGTGAATGGGATATGGGACCCCAGTTGACATCCTTTCAGTCAAAAGCTTAGCAAAGCTCAGAGAAGCTGAGATTCACCTCAATTTCCAGGAAGAGGAGGCAAAATTCAGCCAGGAGGAGGCTTTTATGTGCCATAAGTGAATGGGATATGGGACATCACTTGACATCCTTTCAGTCAAAAGCTCAGAGAAGCTGAGATTCACCTCAATTTCCAGGAAGAGGAGGCACAATTCAGCCAGGAGAAGGCTTTTATGTGCCATCAGTGAATGGGATATGGGACACCAGTTGACATCCTTTCAGTCACAAGCTCAGAGAAGCTGAGGATCACCTCAGTTTCCAGGCAAAATTCAGCCAGGAGAGGGCTTTTATGTGCCAGCAGTGAATAGGATATGGACACCAGTTGACATCCTTTCAGTCACAAGCTCAGAGAGGCTGAGGTTCACCTCAGTTTCCAGGAAGAGGAGGCAAAATTCAGCCAGGAGAAGGCTTTTATGTGCCATAAGTGAATGGGATATGGGACATCACTTGACATCCTTTCAGTCAAAAGCTCAGAGAAGCTGAGATTCACCTCAGTTTCCAGGAAGAGGAGGCAAAATTCAGCCAGGAGAGGGCTTTTATGTGATATAAACAACTGTCAACAAGGGAACAGCCTTGCAAGGAGGAAAAACAGCCAAAGCTTCAACTCAAATCAGTCTGGAGCAGAATTAATTCAGTGAAAAAGAGCAAAATGGGAGATTCCTTTACAAATTGAGAGGAAGAAATGTTTCTGCTGGTGGCCTGCAAGCAAGGTTCTAGCATAAAAACTTAGGGGAGAGGGTGCTGGAGGGTGTTGAGGGTTTGTTTTACCAAGGTCTGCCACTGTTCCTCCCTTCACAGGCGTGTTCTCGCTGTCTTTCTTTGGGTTCACTGCAAGAGGAAGCAAGATTGAAACCAGTGAGTAAAGCCTCAGCCAAGACACAAAGCTTCAAGTCCAGCATGCTGCCTTTGCTGGCTTCTCAGCCAGGTTTGTTGGTCATGTCTTTGCAGCTCAAGAGTTCATCTGTGCAGATGGGAGGCCCAACAAACCCTTTGGTTTGTCTCCCAAACAGAGAGCTGAAGGCAAAGCAGCTTCGAGGTCAGGTTGGGTGAGGCCTACAGCACCTTGGTCTAGGGGAAGCTGTTCCCAGCCCATGGTAAAGGGGTTGGAACTGGATGGTCTTTAGGATTCCTTCCAATTCAAACCATTCTATGAACCTCACCAAGCAGTCCGTGCACTCAGCACTCTGCTTCCTCCACTCATCCAACGTGGAGCAACTCTTACAGCCAAGTTCAAACCAAGTCGGGTAAGAACCCAAAGGGTTTGGTGTTAAGGACTTCTTTTGCTCAGTTTCTTCACCCCTGAGAACCACAGAATGGTTTAGGTTGGAAGAGACCTCCTTAGGTTGGAAGGACCACCTTCAATTCCTGGCATGGACACAAATGCTGGAGAATCACACAAGCATTAAGATTGGAAAATACCTCCAAGATCACAGAACGGTTTAGGTTGGAAGGGAGCTCAAAGCTCAGCCAGGTGCAACCCCTCTGTGCCATAGGCAGGGACACCTCCCACTAGAACAGGTCCTCAAAGGCCTCATCCAACCTGGACTTCAACACCTCCAGGGAGGTTGTGGAGCACAGAAGCACAGAATGGGATCTAAGATCAACCTCCCTGGCCAATCTGTGCCAGAGTCTCGCCACCCTCACTGCAAACAACTTCCTCCTAACATCCAGTTTCAATCTCCCCTCTGCTAGTCTAAACCCATTCCTCCTCATCCTGTCATTACAAGCCCTTGTCAATAGTCCCTTCCAGCCTTCCTGTAGCCCCCTGCAGATCCTGGAAGGCTACTATAAGGTCTCCTGGAAGCCTTCTCTTCTCCAGGCTGCAGAGCCCCAACTCTCTCAGCCTGTCCTCATAGCAGAGCTACTGCAGCCTTCTGAGCATCTTGGCGGCCTCCTCTGCACTAGCTCAAACAGTTCCATGTCCTTCTTGTGCTGGGAGCTCCAGAACTGCACACAATACTGCAGGTGGGGTGTGAGGAGAGCAGAGCAAAGGGGCAGAATCCCCTCCCTTGCCCTGCTGCCCACAGCTGGACTTCAACACCTCCCTGGGCAACCTGTGCCAGTGTGTCACCACTCTCACTGCAAACAACTTCCTCCTCACATCCAGTTTCAATCTCCCCTCTGCCACTTTAAACCCATTCCTTCTCATCCTGTCATTACAAGCCCTTGTCAATAGTCCCTCCCCAGCCCTCCTGAAAGCCCCTTTCAGATCCTGGAAGGCAAAGGACTGAAGCCTGAACCCCTCTCCCTCAGCACACCGATGGAATTTCCACTCTCTTCATCAGCTTCTCTTGCCATAACAAGGATTTCCCTCTGGAAAATTCCACCCTCCAGAACATGAACTCTGGGTAATGAGTGGCAGCAAACCTAAGATAGGGGAAACTCAACATTTCAGTGGATTTTTTTGAGGGGGCCATTCATCCCCAAAAGCCCCAAGGTGGTGAACCTTCTCAGCTGCCAGTTTCAAATCCCTGCCTAGATAAACCCAGATGGGCACAGATCAGTCAGGCCCCACAGCCACAAAGTATTTCAAGGCTTGCTAAAACTCTTTTGTATGTTTGTTTTATCATCCAAAGACCCCAGGGTATGTAGATGTTACCATTTTTGGGAAGTACCACTTCTTCTATATTAGGTACTGGGGTGGGATCCTCCATGTCCTTTGTCAGATCTTCTTGCTCATCTTCTTCTTTTTGCCCTCTCCTCTTCCCATATAAGGCTGCTTGTCTAAAACGAGAGCAGAGAGGAATTCTGTGCCAGCTGCACCTCTCAGATGGCCTCCCCTTGATGGTATTCTGTCAGGTGGTCTCCTCTTGGTGCTCTTCTTCAGAGAGCAGGGTGAAAGGATTGGGTTAAAACACTTAGGAATGCTGGAGGAACTAATGAAAGGTATCCTCTGGGTATTAAGAAAGCAAAAGGAGTCTTCAAGTGCACAAAGAAGAGTGTGGGCAGCAGGTTGAGGGAGGTTCTCCTCTCCCTCTACTCTTTCCAGCTCAGGCCACATCTGGGGGATTGAGCTATCGGTTCAAGAGTGACAGGGAACTGCTGGAGAGAGACCAGTGCAGGCTGCAAAAATCATAGCAATTGTGATCCTGCTCTGGAATCATGGAATTAGTTTGGTTGGAAGAGGTCTTTAAGCTCATTGGAGTCCTACCATCAAGCCAGCACTGCCAGGGCAGCACCAAACCATGGCCCTCAGCACTGCATCTGCACAGCATGAAAGCTCCTCCAGGGATGAGAACTCCACCACTGCTCTGGGCAGCCTGGGCCAGGCCTCGATAACCCTCAAAGGAAAGAAATTGTTCATCATGTCTAACCTAAGCCTCCCCTGGGGCAACTTGAAGCTGTTTTCTCTTGTCCTGTCACTTGTTCCTTGGGAGAACAGAGCAACCCTACCTGGCTCCAGCCTCCTTTCAGGGAGTTGCAGAGAGCAATGAGGTCTCCCCTCAGCCTCCTTTTCTCCAGGCTCAACAAGCCCAGCTCCCTCAGCTGCTCCTCACCAGCCCTGTTCTCCAGACCTTCAGCAGCTTTGCTGCCTCTCTCTGGACCCCTCAATGTCCTTCTTAGAGTGAGGGGCTCAAAAGTGATCCAAAGATCCCAACTGTATCCTTGCCAGTGCCCAATCCATCAGGACAATCCCTGCCCTGCTCCTGCTGGCCACACCACTGCTGACACAGCTCTGCTGTGCTCTCTCTCATTTCTGCCTTCCAAGAGGAGACAAGTGGAAGGTGACAGATCTCCCCACAGGCTTTTCTTGACCGAGTCTCACCACCAAACCAAGGACTCCGCCACTCACCCTTTCTTCCCTGTCTTTTTTCTTGACTCCACAGGAGTTGGGGGTGGAGAAGGAGAATGCTTCCTCTTCCTCGTGCTGGCAGCAGCTTTCCTGTCTCTCCTCTCTGGGCTCCGTACAGGCTGTTAGAGAAGTGCAGAGATTAGCTCAGCCCAAACCCCAGTGCCTGAACCACCTCAGGCTGCTCTGTCCTGACACATCCTACAGCAGAGCAGCTAAAAGCAGTAACACCACAGCAGGCCTCCTGTTCAGCTCCAGAATGCTTCCACTTCACCTAAACTCCTAAATTTTCTACAGCCACCCCACCAGATTCTGCTCTGTAAAAGTACAAAGCAAGACTGCAACGCTCATGTGTGACTTGTTCCATAGTCTGTGCCCATCAGGAGAGGCTTCTCAGCCCTCAAGGTTGCATGAAGGTGTTTTCAGAGCTCTAATTAACTTCCTGCATTGAGAAGGGCATGAAAAATTAGTTTCAGCGAGGATAGAATCCAGAAATCAAATAGGAACTGATGGTTAATTTATGGGAAGGCAGAGAGTGAGGAGTCCTTGCTCCGCCTGACCTAAGGAAGGGCAGAAAGGGGAAGGGAGAGCAGAGAAAGAGGGCAGGGAGAACCAAGCCCAAAGTGCAGACTGAAGGGTGTGCTGCCAGAAGTTAAACTGCTACCATGCACACCTCAAACTGTTCAGGCAGCTTCACTCTGGCAACTTTCGAGTCCCCAGAGTGTGACTTGTGCAGAGGCAAAGAATGAAGTGGCCAAGAGGTGCCCCAGTGAGCACAGAGCCTCCTACCTCTTCGTTCTTCATGGAGATCCTCTGCCGAAAGCTCACCGATTTCCTGTTCTCATCCACCTCGTAGTCCTCTTCATTCATCCACTCATTGAACACATCCGTGTCCAAAATCCACTTGGCATGAACCTGGAGAACACAACAACTCACTGCCTGAGCAGATAACTCCATGGGAGACCTCCACAGGGTGAAGGCAGGATGTGGAGCTTCATTACCAGGCTCCAAATGTTCTCCTAAGGGTTGGAACAGATGACAGCTCCACGCAGCAACATGAGGGGTGAACATGCCCCTCAGCCTACTGACTGTCACATCTGTCCTGCAGTCATCTGGAAGCCTCCTGAAGTTCTCCCAGCTCTCTGTGCTAAGAGTGGACTTTGGGAGGTGAAAGTCAACCATCAAAAATTCCTTCACTGGGACCAGTTCTGTCTGACACCTTGATCAGTGGTGTGGGTGAGGGAGCTGAGTGCACCCTCAGTTAGAATCATAGAATCAGTCAGGGTTGGAAGGGACCACAAGGATCACCCAGTTCCAAGCCCCCTGCCATGTCCAGGGACACCCTACCCTAGATCAGGCTGCCCACAGCCTCTGCCAGCCTGGCTGCAAACACCTCCAGGGATCTGGCCCCAAACACCTCCCTCAGCAACCCATTCCAGGGTCAAGTTTGCAGATGACACTGAATTGGGTGGCAGTGGTGATCTGCTGGAGGGTAAGGAGGCTCTGCAGGGGTCTGGCCAGGTTAGTTGGTTTTGTTTCTGTGACTTGGGGGGAGGTGAAAAGACATTTCCTCTGGTGTGTGGAGCATGGACGGAGTTGACTCTCATGCACAAGATTCTCTCTGCTTGGGGAACAGCCAGACTCTGCTTTTCTCTTCTGGCCACCTCCATACCCCACATGAGTCTGATGATGTCCAGAGGAGGCCACCAAGATGCTGAGAGGGCTGCAGCAGCTCTGCTATGAGGACAGGCTGAGAGAGTTGGGGCTCTGCAGCCTGGAGAAGAGAAGGCTTCCAGGAGACCTTACAGTGACCTTCCAGTATCTGAAGGGGCCTACAGGAGGGCTGTGAAGGGACTATTGACAAGGGCTTGTAATGACAGGATGAGGAGGAATGGGTTCAAACTGGCAGAGGGGAGATTGAAACTGGATGTTAGGAGGAAGTTCTTTACAGTGAGGGTGTTGAGACACTGGCACAGGTTGCCCAGGGAGGTGTTGAAGGCCAGGTTGGATGAGACCTTGAGCGACCTGATCTAGTGGGAGGTGTTCCTGCCTATGCCTATGGTTGGAAGTGGCTGAGCTTTGAGGTCCCTTCCAACCTAAACCTTTCTATGACTCTATGTTATGTGTAGAAGAGGAAGCCAAACCAAGGTCAAGAACAAGAAGGGTTTTACTCTCTGATGGTAACTGCTTCCTGCTGCCCACTTGCAGAGAGCTACCTCGGGAAGGCAAAAGCATTTCTGGAGGAGGAAAGCTTAATTATGGAGAGAAGCTAAATGAGCCTTGCTGCTGATGGCTTGAGCACTCAGGTGGTCAAGCAGACTGAGCAGCACCCACTTGCTGCATCATTACAACACCAATTAAGAGGCAGGACTGCCATTAAATTCAACCTTTCCATAAAGAAAAAGGGAGAGATGAGCCTCAGGGATTCTTTCTCCTGCAAAAGCTTCTTCATTCCC
>VWZI01009940.1:78522-113746 GCA_013396835.1 Psilopogon haemacephalus
GTGCTGGGATAGAGGGGGCCGGGGGGGAGCGGCAGACCTCTGCGCATGCGCCCGGGACCCTCCGCGGCTGTGCGCGTCTGGCACGCGCGCTCCCGCCGATACGGCTCCCGCCCACCGCCGGCGCCTGCCTCTGCCTCCTCTGCGCCTGCGCACGGCCTCGCGCTGCGCCGCGCCGCTCGCCGGCCCCTCCCCTCAAGCCGCTCTATCGCCTCAAGCCGCGGGCGGGCGCGATCCGACCGGTAAAACACAGTACCGCTGCCCTTAGGAGCGCTCCCGGTGTGCCCTGGGCTCCGGATCGCACCGTTAGCGGCCGCGTTAGAGCTGCCGGTGTGCTCTGGGCTCCGGAACGCAACGTTAGCGGCCGCGTTTGAGATGCNGCCGCGTTAGAGCTGCCGCTGTGCTCTGGGCTCCGGATCGCACCGTTAGCGGCCGCGTTAGAGCTGCCGGTGTGCTCTGGGCTCCGGAACGCAACGTTAGCGGCCGCGTTTGAGATGCCGGTGTGCTCTGGGCTCCGGAACGCAACGTTAGCGGCCGCGTTAGAGCTGCCGCTGTGCTCTGGGCTCCGGATCGCACCGTTAGCGGCCGCGTTAGAGCTGCCGGTGTGCTCTGGGCTTCGGATCGCACCGTCAGTGGCCGTGCTGGAGCTCCCGGTGTGCCCTGGGCTCCGGATCGCACCGTCGGTGTCCTTGGAGCTGCTGTCGTGCTCCGGGCTCCGGATCGCACCGTCGGTGTCCTTGGAGCTGCTGTCGTGCTCCGGGCTCCGGAACGCACCGTCGGTGTCCTTGGAGCTGCTGTCGTGCTCCGGGCTCCGAAGCACACCGTGGCCTTAGTGCTCCACTAGCTGCGGTGTGCTCCAGCCCAGCCCCGCACCAACGCTGCACTTAACACTGGTTCGTGTGCTCCAGGACCCAAAACGCCACTGGAGCTCCTGATGGGCTCTGGTTGCTCTTCAAAGAAATCATCCCCAAGCCCATGGCTCAGCAGGCTCTGCCACCCTTCCTCTCCTGAGGAGGTCACAAAGACAAGTGGAGGAGTTGTATGAGCACAGGAGAACCTCAGAGCCCTTGGTACTGGTTTCACTAGCAGAGGAGTGATGAGAATTTGGGATTCAGGATCCAGCTGGGTTTGGAGAGTGCTCTGCCAGGGCCTTGCCTGTGACATCATCGAGGATGTGTCACAAAGAGGTGTCCCCAAGGTGCCTGTCCAGGACTGTCTCGCTCAGGACAGCGGTGAGTGGGGCAAGGCTGGGCTGGGCTGGGCTGGGCTAGGGCAGAAGTTCCAGCCCTCAAGGGCTTCTGAGGCTGGGCCAAGGGTGTAGCCACTGCTTGGGCAGGTGCCACCTTCATAGCTGGCCACGGAGGTGTCTAGGGTGGGGCTGCTGGGATGTGCCTTCAAGCAACCCCTCTCCCACCCTTTCCTGGGCTCCAGCTGCCATCTTCCTCCCACCCAGCCCTGCTTGGCCCCTTCTCTCCCTCCTCCTGCAGGCCATGGCTCGGGGCATCACCCGCGTCTTGATTGTGCTGAGCATCCTCCAGCTGATGCTGAAGGGGGTCAACCAAAAGGACGAGGCCATCCAAGAGCTCCTGCAGCAACACGAGGAGCAGCAGAGACAGGAGGTGGCCTGGTTCTTGAAGAAGCTGGAAGAAGAGCACTTCCTTTCCTCCACAAACTGGCGCCTCCTGGTCTCCCTCGAAGCCCTGCTCATACTCATGGAGGGGGTGATCCTGTGGCGCCAGCAAGATGCAGAAGACAAGCCCCTGTGACACCACGGGGTAAGGTGGGCATCTTCACTGCCTTTGCCAAGCCTTTCTGCCACTGGGGCTGGGCAGCTGTGGTGCTGAGGAACGTAACAGCTGTGCAGATGTGGTGCTAAGGGACATAACAGCTGTGCAGGTGTGGTGCTAAGGGACGTAACAGCTGTGCAGGTGTGGTGCTGAGGGGCGTAACAGCTGCGCAGGTGTGGTGCTGAGGAACGTAACAGCTGCGCAGGTGTGGTGCTGAGGGATGTAACAGCTGCACAGGTGTGGTGCTGAGGGACATGACAGCTGTGCAGGTATGGGGCTGAGGGACGTGGCTTAGAGGTGGATTTGGCTGTGTTGGGCTCCACGATCTTAAAGCTCTTTTCCAGCTCAGTTCTGTGATTTTCAGGTTCTAGGCACTGCAGGAGAGCTGCCAGCAAGACCCTTCTGCACTTTGGTGCAGCACCTCCAAAAGACCATTCTGCCCTTCCTCCTCCACCCCATGATGGCCTAACAGCAGTCTCTGTCCCTGCAGAGCTAGGACACTCCTGCCAGGTGGCACAGGAGGGCCTCACCCGATGTCAAGTCAATAAATTACCTTTACCTGGGCAACACCTTCATGGGGAGTGTTCCCCCTCAGCTCCAGCTCCCCTCTGGAGCAGAGATGAAGCTCTGGCTCCAATGACCTTTGCAGTGGTCATGTTTCTGCTCAGACACATGGCAGCTCCTGACCTCCTGTCCTATCTCCTTTCCCATGACCTGAACGACCTCTGAACTAGCTTCCCAGGTTCCAGATGAAATCAGCTGGCCCACCTCTGGCTGCCTGGCACCTGGCTAAGATCAACCTACCACCACCAGTCACTCCTCTTATCAGGACAAAGCTCTAAAAGAACAAACCAAAGCAACTCTGGTGGTCACCAGCACACCACCTGCAGATGAGAAGTTCTGGACTGCAGAGATGTGCTGGAATCCCAGAAGATGCCTCTTGGTCCCTAAAATGTGGATTTCCCCTTTTCTCTAACTGTGCAGCAAATAGTCCCAGGTCACTCCAGGGATCATCCTTATCCTTTGGACTAGATGATCTCCAGAGGTCACATCCATTCTATGAGTCCATGATTAACACCTTCACATCTCTGTCCATTTCCACCTCCACAGGCCAGCCCTGCTGCACTGTGACTCTGAAGTTATGCAGGAGTTCCACTGGGTCATCCTGGTCTCCTTATCTCCTGGGTGCCAGCCATGGACACAAAGACATCACCTTGGTGGTCAGACACAACTGCACAGTTCCCACTGGAGATGAGGAACTGAGGGAAACCTAAATCTAGGCTAGATTGGGCAACTGGGGCTAAGGCTGGGAAGGGCTTTGGAGAGGTAGAGAAGCAGGAAGTTGAGTTTCAACCAGATCTGAGACCACTCTAAACTCTTCAAAGATAACACAGCCCACTCCAGCTAACTGTGCACCAAACCACCCACCTGAGCTGGTTTAGACATTCAGGAGTGACTCAAATACTTCCAGAATTTTCTGGGTCTCCACAAATCAAGAGAAAGAGGGTTTTTTTTTCCACACAATAAATAAGCACAGACTCTGAAGCGCTCACAAGATGTTTTATTTCATTAGGTGATACATCAGCCCAAAGCCTCGTGGGTGAGGTCAATAGGAGAAGATTCAACAAAGCCAAAGACCAGGTCCCTGCCCTTGGGTCACATCAACCCCATGAAGGCTCCAACCTGGGCACAAAGGGGCTGGAAACTGCCCAGGGGAGTTGGTGACAGTGGCTGAATGAAGCAGGGTGTGCCCAGATGGCCAAGGAGGCCACCACTATCCTGGCTTGGATCAGCAGTAGTATGGCCACAAGGACCACAGCAGGGATTGTGCCCCTTGGCTGGGCACTGGTGAGGCCACATCTCCAATCCTGAGCTCACTTTTAGGCCTCTCACAGTTTTAGGGCATTGAGGGGCTGGAATGGGTCCAGAAAAGAGCAACAAGGCCACAGGAGGGTCTGGAGAACAGGACTGGTGAAGAGCAACTGAGACTTCAGATTGCGGAGTCTGGAGCAAAGGGAGAGTGAGGGTAGACCTTGTGGCTCTCTGCAACACCCCAAAAGGAGGCTGAAGCCAGGTGGGGGATTGGTCTCTTCTCCCAAGGAACAAGAGGAAATAGCCTCAAGTTGCCCCAGGGGAGGTTTAGGCTAGACATGAGGAAGAGTTTCTGCCCTTTGAGGGTTGTCAAGGCCTGTCCCAGGGCAGTGGTGCAGTCCCCACCCCTGGAGGGGTTTCAAAGCTATGGAGCTGTGGTGCCCAGGGCCATGGCTTGGTGGTGCTCTGGCAGTGCAGGTTCAGTGCTATCAACCATTTCTGCCAACCCAAATGACTTTACAACAAGACAGAGCAGCACCTGGGGGAGCTAATTAGACCAAATCAGGGTAACTGTGGTGACCACCCCAATCAAACCCACCTTCCTGCTGGCCTCTCCAGATCTTCTGAGGTGAAACCTGCAAGCAGAAAACAATAGAGTAGTGTCATCAGCACCCAGCTTTCTTCACAAGGCACTGCCTAAGGCTTTGGACCTCTCCCATCTCCAGGCTCAGCATGTCTGGGATTCCTATAACCCCTCCCTGGGGTGAGCAGGTAGAGGCCTCAAACCATCCCAGGGCTCCTCTGGCAAGCGCTGCAGGAATGAGGGGGCCACCTCAGACCCCCCCACGCTGAATGCTTGCATTGTTACCCCCACCCAAGGGGTAAAAGGTGATAAGGGACTTGGACTCCACAGCATCACCTGGACCTGCCCTGTAGTGTCATGACTGGGACACAGCTCCACAATGCTGCTCCCAGGGGGGATCTGGGTACTGCAAGCTGCTTGTGTGGTCAGTAGAAAGGCTTAGCAGAGTTAATTACACCACGTTGTTAATTACGGTGACAACTCACCTTCCTGGGGGCTTCCTGCATACATCTGGATCCTTCTAGGAGGAAGCTGTAAGTGAAAAGGAAGTAACAGAATGAGTGGCAGCAAACTGGCACCAGCAGGCTCCCTTATGGGCTGTGGGGACCTCCTGATCTCCCACCCAGGCTCACAGTGTCTGGAATTTCTATAACCTTTCCCAGTTGGTGCGGGGAGAGGCCTCAAACCATCCCAGGGCTGCTCTGGCAAGCGCTGTAGGAATGAGGGGGCCACCTCAGACCCCCCCACGCTGAATGCTTGCATTGTTACCTCTACCCAGGGGGTAAAAGGTGACAAGGGACTTGGACTCCACAGCACCACCTGGACCTGCCCTGTAGTGTCAGACACGGACACAGCTCCATGGTGCTGCTCCCAGGGGAGATTTGGGTACTGCAAGCTGCTTGTGTGGCCGCTAGCAAGGCTTGGCAGAGTTAATTAGACCAAGTTGTTAATTATGGTGATGAACTCACCTTCCTGGGGGCTTCCTACATACATCTGGATCCTTCTAGGAGGAACCTGTAAGGGAAGTAACAGAATGAGTGGCAGCAAACTGGCACCAGCAGGCTGCCCTATGGGCTGTGGGGACCTCCTGATCTCCCACCCAGGCTCACAGTGTCTGGAATTTCTATAACCTTTCCCAGTTGGTGCGGGGAGAGGCCTCAAACCATCCCAGGGCTGCTCTGGCAAGCGCTGTAGGAATGAGGGGGCCACCTCAGACCCCCCCACGCTGAATGCTTGCATTGTTACCTCTACCCAGGGGGTAAAAGGTGACAAGGGACTTGGACTCCACAGCACCACCTGGACCTGCCCTGTAGTGTCAGACTTGGACACAGCTCCATGGTGCTGCTCCCAGGGGGGATTTGGGTACTGTGAGCTGCTTGTGTGGCTGCTAGCAAGGCTTGGCAGAGTTAATTAGACCAAGTTGTTAATTACGGCGATGAACTCACCTTCCTGGGGGCTTCCTACATACATCTGGATCGAACCTGTAAGTGAAAAGCAAATAACAGAATGAGTGGCAGCAAACTGGCACCAGCAGGCTCCCCTGGGGGCTGTGGGGACCTCCTGATCTCCCACCCAGGCTCAGTGTCCGAGATTCCTATAACGCCTCCCTGGGGTGAGCAGGGAGAGGCCTCAAACCATCTCGGGGTCGCTCTAGCAAGCACTGCAGGAATGGGGGGGCCACTGCAGACCCCCTCACGCTGTAAGGCTTGCAGAGGGCTGGGGATGAATCCCCGCGGAACCTCAGGCCCCGCAGCCCGGTGACTCCTTCTGCCCTCAGGGACAAGCAGCTCCCCCACTCCCAGCTCAGGGACGAGCATGCGGCTGCCGCAGTCCGGTGAACCCCACGACCTCCCCGGAGTCTCTCCGTCCCCACTACAACTCTCAACCTCCCCGGCTCGATCTTCTCGGGGATCCTGAGGTTTCCCATACGGTGGGTCCCACTCCCGCGGTGACCCTTGGTTCTTCTGGGGACCCTCAGTCCTCCCAGCTCAGTACATCTTGCTCCCTCCAGGGACCCTCAGCCCCCCAGCCCATTTTCTGCCCCACAACCCTCACCTCCCTCGGCCCAGTTTCCCCCGTTCCGCCCGGTGAAGGCCCAGGCGGCCCACATGGCCGACTGCCCCGCAGTACCAGCGACGGAGCCCTATGGGAGCGAATTGCCTTACCCTTCGCTGCCCCGGGGGATCCCTCACTCCTCTCCCGGTTCCCGAGAGCGATGCCGGTAGAAGATGATAACGGATGACAACGGATAAGAAGGCCACGCTCCAGCCATCTCCGCGGCTAACCCCCAGCCTGCGGCCTCGGCACGGCGCCACCTATCGGCGGCAGGGCCGAAGGGCACAGCGCATGCTCAGGAGCGGCGAACTGGCCCGGGCCACGCTGAGGGGCGGGGCCAGCGCCGGGACTCTCCGCGGTGATTGGGTGTGGCTTGCGGGATGGGCGTGGCCATGGCGCCCCGGGGGCCTATCGGGGCGGGGTTATGCGCGGTGGGCGGGGCTGCGCTGCGGCGCGTGCGCGGGCGGGCGGGGTGACGTCAGTGGCGCGGGCGGCGCGGTGCGTGCCGGGAAGCCGCCGCCCAAGATGGCGGCAGGATTGAAAAGTTGTTGGTGGCGCTGAGGAGGCTGCGGAGGGGTCGGCGGCTGGGCCAGGGCCCCCCGGGCGGGTTATGATTGCTTCCGCCGGGCACTGAGGCTCCCTCGTCGGGCCTCGCCGCTCACCGGAGACCGGGCGAGCACGGCCGCTGCGGGGATGCCCCGGGGGGGGCCGGGGCCGCCGCCGCCGGAGACATGGAGGAGGAGGGCAAGAAAGGCAAAAAGGTAAGCGTGGAGCTTTACCGGACTGTCTGCAGAGTACCTTGCTGCTGTAGGGCTGCCCTGCTGTGTCGTCAGTCCTGCTGTACTCTCAGGAGAGGGCTCCTTCCTCAGCCCCAGCCGTGGGAGGGCTCCCCTATCTCGGGGGCTGTGGCTGCTGGGCTCTTTGTGGCCTGGGGGCTGCGGTCCTGGAATTCCCCTCAGGGCTGCTGGGAGCCCCCTTGGGACTTTTCGGGCTTTAGCCTCTCCTTAGGGTGACTTCAGGCTTGACTGAGCTCTGTCACTGTGGTTGCTCGGTGTTCTGGGACCTGCCTCCCCCCTCTGAGAGGCCTTTTCTCAGGTGGAGCGCAGAGCGGTGCGGTGGCCTCTGTGCTTCAGCCGCGGTCTGGGGCTGTTGGTGCTGCTCTGCCGCCGCCCTGACACTCAGCGGGGGCTGCTTTGCCTTCCTGCTGCTCGAAGCTCAAGCTGTGAGTGCGATAAGCAGCTGATGACACCACTTAAAGCATCGTGTTCCGTGGCAGCGGTGGGCTGCCTCCTCTGCTGCCTCCTCTGTCACTCCGGCAGCGCTCTCTACGCCCGCGTCCCGTCGCTATATTTGTGTTTTGATCCAACTGCCAGCAGGACTCTGCGCCTCGGAGGCCGCCCGGCTCCATCTGCCTTGCCCGCGAACAAGCTGCTCCACTTTTCTCATGTTTAAACCTATTTTTTTCTCTCTCTTGTGTGTCGTGTGGGGGAGGCGAAGCTTGAGCTGTAGGCGGAGACTCTCAGCGGGGAGGATTGGCTCTTCCTTGGTGAGAGCGACCCTTCCCTCGCTTCGGGGGCGTAACTGAGGTGAAAAGAGCTGCTTTGGGTTGTAATTGAGGAAGTAATCGAGGTGAAAAGAGCTACTTTTGGTTGTTTGGGGGGTGGCTGCACTAATGACCAGCTCAGAACGTGGTAGGGGATGTAACCGGGGGATGAAAAGAGCTGCTTCTGGTTGTAACTGAGGATGTAGCTGAGGTGAAAAGAGCTGCTTTGGGTTGTAATTGAGAACATAATTGAGGTGGAAAGAGCTGTTTTTGGTTGCTTGAGGGATGCTTGCACTAATGACTGGCTCAGAAGGTGTCAGGGGAAGTAATTGAGGTGAAAAGAGCTGCTTCTAGTTGTAACTGAGGATGTAGCTGAGGTGCAAAGAGCTGCTTTGGGTTGTTCAGGGAATGCCTGCAGTAATGGCCGGCTCAGACGGTGGCAGGGGATGTAATCGAGGTGAAAAGAGCTGCATCAGGTTGTAATTGAGGTGCAAAGAACTGCTCTTGGTTGTTTTGGGGGATGCCTGCGCTAATGGTCAGCTCAGAAGGTGGCAGGGTCACAGTTGAGGTGAAAAGAGCTGCTTTGGGTTGTAACTGAGGATGTAGTTGAGAAAAGAGCTGCTTTTGATTGTAACTGAGCTGAAAAGAGCTGCTTTGGATTGTTTGGGGGATGCCTGCACTAATGGCCGGCTCAGAAGGTGGCAGGAGATGGAATTAAGATGAAAAGAGTTGCTTTGGGTTGTAAGTGAGGTGAAAAGAACTGCATTTGGTAGTTTTGGGGGATGCCTGCGCTGATGGTCAGCTCGGAAGGTGGCAGGGTCATAGTTGAGGTGCAAAGAGCTGCTTTTCGTTGTTGGGGGGATGCCTGTGCTAATGGCCAGCTCAGAAGGTGGCAGGGGATGCAATTAAGGTGAAAAGAGCTGCTTTGGGTTGTAAGTTAGGACGCAGTTGAGGTGCAGAGAGCTGCTCTCGGTTGTTTGGGGGATGCCTGCGCTAATGGCTGGCTCAGAAGGTGGCAGCAGAGTCTCCTCCTGCAACTCTGCTTCGAGAGCGATGGAATTCTGGTGGAATAGGGAATGGGTTTGTTCTGGAGTTACTCGACCAGGCTTCTCACAGCTGAAAAATAAAGCCCCTTGTGATGCCTGATCACCTGTGTGTGTGCTGTGATGGGATCCAGGGGACAGGAGCTATTCACCTGGATAAGTTAGTTTCCAGCTTTCTGGAAGAAACAGCTCCAGAAGCTGCCTCCTGGGGCTTCAGATTGTCGTGGAGCTGCTTTAAGTGCGAGCAGCTGCTTGCTCTTTGAGGTGGGGCAGCAGAAAATGGGTGGTGAAGTGGTGCTCAGCTGCAATATGTAGCCAAGGTGTGGTGTGTTGGGGAGAATCCGGGTGGGATTGCCCAGGAAAATGGGAGGTCTCCAGGAAAAAGAGGGCTGTGTACTTCCATGGCTGGAGAGTGAGAGCTGCCTTACATCCCAGGAGGGTCTAGGACCTTGGTGCTGCTGTCCAGGGGCTTTCATTGTGGGAGGAGGCAGCCACAGCTGTGGATCCTTGTGGTGGCTGAGGAGAAGGACCTCTGCAGATGGCCTCATCCAGCATTCTTCAGGGAGCAGGCTTTGTCCTGTTGAGTTTTGAGTATCTGCAAGGACAAAAACCCTACAGTGTACCAGAGCAACCTGCTCTATGTTCAGCCCCGTGCTAGAGAACGTTATTGGAGGTCTCTTCCTGAGCTGGAATGGGATTTGTATCAGTTTGTGCCTGTCCCCTCCTTTTCCTCTTGCTGGGAAGAGTCTGCATTCCTCTTTCTGTCCTCACTGATGTGATTTTCTCTCCACCTCCTCTTTTCCAGGCTGGATGATTGCACATCTTATCAAGCAATGAATACTCTGATCCCTAAATAATCCTTCCCTGGGCCTGCTTCCACACCTTGCAGCCTCTCAGGTGCTGGTGACCCCAGTCCTTGCCCCTCCAGTCCCCTCCCTATCATGCTGTAGGTGAGCCCATGGGAGAAGGAAGCTTGCTGAGAGTCACAGGAGCAGGGCTGCAGCTGTGGAGCTTGGTGTCAGGCAGGGGTGGCATCTCATGGGCCATGCTGGTGGCTTATGGAGCTGTCCTGGTGGGAGTCTTCCATCGTGGTGGTGTTAGTTAACCCTTGGAGCTGGGGATGGTAACAGCCCTGGTGAATTTGGCCATGGAGCTGGGTGCATTCCCAACTGCAGGGGGAAAAAAACTCTTCTCCCCATGTATTTTTTACACCCTGGATCATTCCAGAAAGCAGGTTCCTGGCCCTCAGCCAGCACCAGTGTGGGCTGAAGCTGGGCAACTGAGTTTTAGTGGCAGCTTTGGTCGTGAGTAGGGAATAAAATCCCAGCCCTGCTCTGGGGCTAACTCTAGCTTTAGCCAGAACCTGGCAGCCAGGCTATGGGAACCTGCCTGCAGCTGCAAGTAAGTTTGGTCTCGTGTCTGAGAGCTCCTCAGGTCAGCATGGATCTTCCTGGAGTGTTCCTTGCTGGAAGGAGGCTGGAGGTGATGATTTTCCTACAGAGATGATTTTTTCCTGTTGCTCTCTGTCCTGGAGGCTCTTGGATCATCTCATATCTTGTCAGATCCAGTGCAGGGTGCCTGCCTGGTTTTCCTAGAGCAGTTCCCTGTGGGTGGCATCAGGTGTTGGCATAATTCCTGACTTTTCCAGCTTGGATGTGCCCCCAGATCTCTGCCAGGGGCTTGCTTTGCCTCTTCCAGCAGCAGATCCTGATCTGTGGAGCTGAATTCTTTGTGGCTTTCAATGCTGCTTGCTATTGAGGATGGTGACCACTGCAGCCATTCCTTCTCATGCAGATCATCTGCACAACTGAGCCAAAACTCAGCTTGAAGCTCCACAGCTTGCTTTGCTCCATGCTGGAGGGGTCAGGCAGCGGGATTGTGTCCATGCTGGATTTTCTGGGGGGGAATGGAAAGCTGTGGAGTTTCTGGGGCAAAGCAAGGCTGAAACAGAGCTGGTTCTCCTTGAAGCTGGTTGCAGGACAAGCTCCCAGCCTTAATGTAAAAATTGTTAGGGGTGCTGAGCTTGAAATCAGAGTTTCTATCACAGGGTGAGTCAGTTGAGCTTCCTTCATGGTCACAAATTCCAAGGTGTTCATGCTGGAATCACAGCGTGGCAGGATTTGGAAGGGACCTTTGGAGATGAAGTTCAAACCCTGTGCCAAGGCAGAGGCACCTAGAGGAGGTCACACAGAACACAGCCAGGCAGGTTTGGAATGTCTGCAGAGATGGAGACTCCACCACCTCTCTGGGCAGCTTGCTCCAAGGCTCCAGCACCCTTCAGTTTTAAGAAGTTGCTCCTCACATTTAGGTGGAATGGGCTGCCCAGGGAGGTGGTGGAGTCACCATCCCTGGAGGTGTTGAAGCAAAGCCTGGATGGGGCACTCAGTGCCATGCTCTAGGGCTGGGTGCTAGGTTGGACTGGATGAGCTTGGAGGTCTCTTCCAACCTGGCTGATTCTATGATGAGGAGGCTTAGGCCAAGTGACACAGCTGCTCTGGGCCTTGCTCCCCCCCATATTGAGCACCTTCTTGTCCTGCCCAGTGTTTCCCTGTCCCTGTGGAATTGGGGGAGATTTGAGCTTGGCATTGGGTTTTGGATGACTTTATTCCACTTGTCAGAAGAAGCTTCGTGATCCTCACTCCAAGGCTAGAAGGTTCCCTGGTCGCTGCCTGTCTCCATGCTGTGATGTACCTGGGTCCAGAGCAGTACCTGAAGCAGAAGCTTCTGGCTGGGGAGGTCAAGCTCAGCAAGCAGCTTGGCACCAGTAGCTGTTGGGAAAGAGCTGCTGACAGGCTGACACCATCACAGGGCCTGCTGTGGGCATGGGCTGAGCAGCTTGGCACAGCCCCTCCGTGGCTCTGGCAGAGCTTTGGGGCTGCTCAGTGAGGTCAGGAATGGGACTGAAACCAGGAGATTTGGGTGAAGGAGAAGGAGCTGCAGGCAGTGTTGCTGCAGAGATGCTGGGAGCTGAAAGGATGGGAGGCAGAGCCTGCACTTGGCTTCACAAACAGCTTCCATCTCCAGGCTGAAGTGAGCATGGGGCTGCTCTTTCCTCCTGTCTGGGAACTGTGAAATTCAGTGCTGGTGGGACTAGCCCAGATCCCTGAATGCCAGCATGGCAGGGTTGGAAAGGACTTCTGGAGATCATCCAGTCCAACCCTCCTGCTAAAGCAGGGGCACCCACAGCAGCTTGCCCAGCAGCACAATGCCCAGGGGGGTTTGGAATCTCTCCACACAAGGAGACTCCACAACCTCTCTGGGCAGCCTGGGGCAGGGCTTCAGCACCCTCACACCAGAGAATTTTCTCCTCATGTTCAGGTGGAACCTCCTGGCACCACTGGGCACCACTGACAAGAGTCTGGCCCCAGCCTCATGTCCCCCATGGTCCCTTTAGCTCTTGCTGAGCATTGCTCAGCTCCCCTCTGGCTCTGCCCTTCTCCAGGCTCACTATTCCCAGGGCTCTCAGCCTTTCCTCCTCACAGAGATGCTGCAGGCCCCTCAGCAGCTTCCCAGCCTCCACTGAACTCTCTCCAGTAATTCCCTGTCCCTCTTGAACTGGACCCAGTCCTCCAGCTGTGGCCTCCAGATGATGAGAACCTCCCTTGTGCTGCTGTCTTCTTCATGCTCCCCCAGCACACCATTGGCCTTTTTGCTGACTCAAGCACAACTTATTACCCTCCCCAGCCTGCCCAGGTCCTGTTTCCCAGCAGGTCTGGCTCAGCTGTGCTGATGCATGGGGCTGGTTCCTCCCCAGGCCTTCCCTTTCCAACAGGAGTTGTCTCTTCCTTAGCTAAGGATCCTGGGATCTCTCCCAGCCAACAGCCCCAGGGCTCTCAGCCTTTCCTCCTCCCAGAGATTCTGCAGGCTCCTCAGCAGCTTCCCAGCTTCCACTGGACTCTCTCCAGTAGTTCCCAGTCCCTCTGAACTGGGGAGCTCAGAACTGGCCCCAGTTGTCCAGACAGCACTGCCCACCTTTAGCAGCAGCAGAGTACTTTTTAGAGCATGGTGTGTCTGCTTGGTTGAAGTGAAGTCTGCTGGAGAGCTCTTACCTCATCTAGCAGGTTTTGGTTGGGTAAACAAAAAACCTAAAGGTGCTTCAGGAGAGAGAGAAGCTTCCTGAACAGGCTGGGGACCACATCTGAAGACACAGACTAGTCAGAAGAGACCAAGCAGAAGAAATTTCAAGGGCTTCATGGCAAACATCCCTTTGAAGTCTCCCCTTTGGCACCAAATCTGGTAAGACAGGATGAGGCAGAGCAGGATTTCAAGCAGACACTTCCAGAATGTCTCTTAAGCTCTCTTCCCCAGACTCCATGGTCTAGGAGGTCTTTTCCAACCAAAACAGTTGTGTGCTCTTCCTCCAGCTGCTGAGCTGAGTCAGGCTCAGCCTCCATCCAACCTCTTCCTCCAGCTGCATCAGCTGCTGGCTGCACAGCCCCGGGGCTGAAAGCCGTGGGTGGAGGAATCTCTCTCTGGGAGGAGCACCAAAGGCTCTGCTAAAAATAAACCAGAGGAAAATTCCTTTCCTCTTGCCTTGGAGGAAAATCCTTTTGGGAAATGCTGGAGCAGCTGAAAAGTATCTTCCAGAGCATGAGAGTGTGGAGAGAGCCCTGGTTTGGGAGCAGGGTTGGTGCAGCTGTGACCTTTTAGGCTTTGTTTGGGGATTTTTTTGTTGCTTTCTTTAAGCCAGATTTGGCCATCAGGCCTGGGGGGGGGGGGTTAGGAAATTGTGTTCCTGCATCACTGAGATGTGCTGAAATGCCTGGGGAGCAGGGCCGGTGAGGAGCAGCTTCTCCTGGGCTTGTTGAGCCTGGAGAAAAAGGAGGCTGAGGGGAGACCTCCTGGCAACTCCCTGCAAGGAGGCTGGAGCTAGGTGGGGCTTGGGCTCTCTATATCAGGTGACAGAATGAGAGGAAATGGCCTGGAATTGTGCCAGGGGAGGGTTAGGTTGGACATGAGGAACAATTTGTTTGCTGCAAGAGTGGTCAGGGATTGGAAGAGGCTGCCCAGAGAGGTGGTGGAGTCAGTGTGCCCTGGAGATGTTCAAGAAACCTTGGGACATGGTTTGGTAGCTGTGGTGGTCTTAGGTGGAAGGTTGGGCTTGATGATCTGAAGGGGCCCTTCCAAGCAAAACAATTCTATGACTCTCTGAAGTGGTTTGCAGGAGCAGCTTTGACATCAGAGACAACATTTGGGGCAGCAGCAGAATCTCTTCTGACTTCAGTCTCATCCCATCAGGGGCTGTCTCATCCCATGTCAGGCTGCTGGCTGGGCCAGTGGGGGGCAATGAGGAACCCAGGAACAAGGCTTCCTGGTGGTCCTGTCTCATTCAGCACAGAAGCCAGGTCTCTTGGGGCCACCTTGTGTGTGCAGCTTCTTCAGGTCCCCTCCCCATGCACAAAGGTCTGAATGACTACAGGAACATCCTGACCTCGTGTGTGCAGCTTCTTCAGGTCCCCTCCCCATGCACAAAGGTCTGAATGACTACAGGAACATCCTGACCTCGTGTGTGCAGCTTCTTCAGGTCCCCTCCCCATGCACAAAGGTCTGAATGACTACAGGAACATCCTGACCTCGTGTGTGCAGCTTCTTCAGGTCCCCTCCCCATGCACAAAGGTCTGAATGACTACAGGAACATCCTGACCTCGTGTGTGCAGCTTCTTCAGGTCCCCTCCCCATGCACAAAGGTCTGAATGACTACAGGAACATCCTGACCTCGTGTGTGCAGCTTCTTGGTCCACACTGCTACAGGAACATCCTGATGCCAGGCAGAGTTTGATTTCTGAAGAGCCAAATCTCTAAATGTGCCCAGCAGGGAGGGGTTTGTGCTTGGTTTCACCTTTTTATCCTTACAGTCCTTCCACACATGTCCCTGCCATCCTTTTTTTGCTCTCCCTCATCCCTTCTCAGAGCCCTCTTGGGGGTTAATTAAGCAGCCAAATAATTACTTCACCTTTTGCTCTTCCTGTGTGCTCCTTTTGTGCAGGTACTTCATAGAATCACAGACTGGTAGGGGTTGGAAGGGACCTCCAGAGGTCATCTGGTCCAACCCCTCTGCCAGAGCAGGATCACCTGGAGCAGCTCACACAGGAACATGCCCAGATGACTCTTGAAGGTCTCCAGAGAAGGAGACTCCACAACCTCTCTGGGCAGCCTGCTCCAAGGCTTTTGGCACCCTCACAGCAAAGAAGTTTCTCCTCGTGTTGAGGTGGAACCTCCTAGGATCACTTTGTGTCTTCACAGGACACCATGGAGAAGAGCCTGGCCCCTTCTTGGCATGAGTTCCTCCATGGAGCTCATCACTGCACTCAAGCCTAATTTTCTGATCTACTCAGTTACATGGTCCTGGAGCACTGCTGGCTGCTTGCCCCTCTGGCAGAGCCTTTGCCTTCACATCCCTGTGGGAATTGGGCTGGATTTGGGATACAGGCTGGGCCCTGCAGCTGCCTGGGGTGGCCCTTTAGAGCTTGGAGCTGCCTTAATCTCCAGGCAGATGTTGTGGAGGAGAATTAGCCTTCCAGATTGGCCTTGGAGATAATCCAGGGGGGTTTAGGAGCTGCTGCCAGCAGAGGGATTTTTTTTCCCCCCTTTTGTCTTCTCAAAGGATTCAGCATATTTAAAGGGACTGGCCCAAGCCTCCATGGTCTTGGGGTGAATGCAGCCCAAATTCCATCACTGGTGACCAAGAAGTGCAGTGAAGCACTCCCAGCTCCTGGTGGATGGGAGGTTGGCCAGGAGCCAGCAGTGTGCTCTGGTGGTCAAGAAGGTCAATGCTATTCTGGAGTGGATTAGAAGGGCTGTGGTTGGTAGGTCGAGAGAGGTTCTCCTCCCGCTCTACTCTGCCCTGGGGAGGCTGCATCTGGAGTACTGTGTCCAGTTCTGGGCCTTTCAGTTCAAGAAGTACCTTAGGGAACTGTTTGAGAGAGTCCAGTGCAGAGGCACAAAGATGGAGTGGAACATCTCTGCTACAAGGGGAGCCTGAGGGTGCTGGGGCTGTGCTGCTTGGAGGGGAGAAGACACTGAGGTGACCTCAGCAATGGTTATCAATATGTGCAGGGTGAGTGGCAGGAGGCTGCAGCCAGGCTCTGCTCTGTTGTTGGGTGATGCCCAACAACAGGACAAGAGGTGATGGGTAGAAGCTGAGCCATAGGAAGCTCCATGGAAACATGAGGAGGAATTTTTTTCCCTGCGAGGGTGACAGAACCTTGGAACAGGCTGCCCAGGGGGGTTGTGGAGTCTCCCTCTCTGGAGATGTTCAACACCTGCCTGGATGCACTCCTGTGTGATCTGGTAGAGGAGATCCTGCTGTGCAGGTGGGTTGGACTGGATGAGCTTTGGAGGTCTCTTCCAGCCCCTGACATTCTGTGATCCCTGGAACCATTCTGGGACTCTGAGCAAGCTGCTATAGAAGATGTTGTATATGACCCTGCTGGCTGCAGGGAGCTTGGACTAGTTGACCCCCAAAGGTCCCTTCCAGCCCAAACCATTCCATGATTCTTTGATAAACACTTCTGCACAAGGAGTCCACTCACAGGCTGCCCAGGGGGGTTGTGGAGTCTCCCTCTCTGGAGATATCCAAGACCTGCCTGGGTGTGTTCCTGTGTGACCTGCTCTAGCTCTGCAGAGGGGTTGGGCTGGATGATCTTTCAAGGTCCCTTCCAGCCTCTGACCTTCTGTGATCGGAGCCAGCTTCGTCCTCCTGTGATGTGGCACAGCACAGAAGCTGCCTGAAACCTTAATATGAGCCCTCCCCTCCTGCATGGACTCACAAATCCCAGAGATTAGCTTCTGAAGCACGGGGAGGAGATCCTGCTCTGCTTCATTGTCTGGCTTTGAGTTCTTCAGGGTTTAATTCCTGCCTCTGCTATCACCTCCTGGGCCACAGTTGTTTGATGGAGGAAGAAGAAGAGCTGCCAGCTGTCTGTGGTCTGTGTTGCCACCTGAAGGTGGAGGCTGCTTCTTTGGGGCACCAAATAAAGTGGAGTTTGATGTCTGTGTCTATGTGCCAAGCCTGGGAGCCTTAAGCCCAGGCTCTGCCTGCTCTCCTGGGTGATAGAATGGTTTGGGTGGGAAGGGACCTTGAAGATTATCTAATGCCAACCCCCCAGGTAATGGTAGAGAAACCTTCCACTGACCCAGGTTGTTCAAGGCTGGAAGGTTTGTCCTGGATCCATGGAACTTCTATTCCAAGCAGGCAACTTGGCCAAGGGAACCTCTTCCAGCTGGACCACTGAATCTAAGGAAGGATTTGCCATGACCAGCAGTGGTCTGGATCCTGGTGGCAGCCAGGCCCTGACACTCATCAGAGCCACCTGCTCTGGTTCTGGATGGTTTTTGTGGTGGGAACTGTTCCACCCTAGTTCCTCACCAACATTCCTTCTTCAGACTTCTGTGGGCATCCACTGAGAGAGCTGCCTGAAACAGCCACCCAAAGCCCACCTGATGTTCACAGAGCTTCTTCCCCCTGCCCATTCCTCATCAAGTGACTGAAAATACTTTTCATTGTGGATTTTGGAGCTCTAACACTGCTAAAGTGGGGATGGAGGAGATACTGGGGTTTGGTGGGGTTCCAAGGGTTTAGGGATGGAGGAGATACCAAGGCTTGGTGGGGTTCTAAGGGCTTAGGGATGGAGGAGATATTAATGCTTGGTGGGGTTCCAAGAGTTTAGGGGTGGGGGAGAGACCAAGGCTTGGTGGGGTTCTAAGGGCTTAGGGATGGAGGAGGTATTAATGCTTGGTGGGGTTCCAAGAGTTTAGGGGTGGAGGAGATACCAAGGCTTGGTGGGGTTCTAAGGGTTTAGGGATGGAGGAGATATTAGGGCTTGGTGGGGTTCCAAGAACTTATAGATGGAGATGATAGCAGGACTTGGGGGGTTCCAAGGACTTGGGGATGCAGGAGCTAGCAGGGCTTGGGGGTTCCAGGAGCTCAGGGATGAAGTTGATACCAAGGTTTGGGTTGGTTCCAAGGGTTTAGGGATGGAAGAGCTGGGACAGCATAGCTGGGAGCTAGGAATGGCATCAAAGCTTTGCAGGATGGACTCCTCCTCCTCACCTCAGCTGGTGCCCTCCAGCCCTGTTGCTGCTAGTTCTTGGTGCTGCTGCTGCTGTGTGGAGCAGGAGGAAGTTGTGGTTCTGGCACTTCCTGGCTGTGAGCTGACGAGCGTGAGCTCACCACATCTCCACCAGCTTTGGAAGCCCCCAAAACAAGGCTCTGGAGCTTCTCTGGCCCCCTCAGAAGGTGCTCTTGGTGAGCTCTGCAGCAAGGTTTGGTTCTGCTCCCCATCAGTGGGCACTGTGATGGAGAACGAGGTAGGTGCTGGTTCCGTGTAGGCTGGAGAAATGCAGAAGCTGCTGCTCCGTGGTGCGTCACGCTGGCTGGTGGCTCCACCTTGGACCTGGGGGGGCCCCCCCCAGACCCTCCTTTGTGGCCCTCCTATGGCATGAGATAGTGGTCTCATGGCAAAGGACCTGCTTTGCCGAATTGGGGGCTGGATCCAGCCTAGAGGTGAACCAAGGAGCTGCTGTAGCCTGCGGGCTGCAGGGGGAAGTGGCTGAGCGACCTTTTGATGGTGGAGCACCAACTCCTGGCTGTGCTTTTTGTCCCTTGTATGTCCTCTAGGCTCTCTCTATTTTTCTCTCCCTAATTTGAGGACTAGGCTGTCCCCTGGAATAGAATGGAATAGGAAGAGAATAGAATGGAATAGGAGTAGGGATAGAATGGAATAGGAATAGAATGGAATAGAATAGAGTAAGCCAGGTTGGAAGAGACCTCCAGGCTCATTCAGTCCAACCTAGCACCCAGCCCCATCCGATCAACCAGACCATGGCACGAAGTGTCCCATCCAGGCTTTGCTTCAACACCTCCAGTGATGGTGACTCCACCACCTCCCTGGGCAGCCCATTCCAATGCCAATCACTCTCTCTGTGCAGATCTTCCTCCTAACCTCCAGCCTATACCTCCCTCTGCACAACCTGAGGCTGTGTCCCCTCCTTCTGTTGCTGGTTGCCTGGGAGCAGAGCACCACCACAGGGAGCATCCCTGCTGCTCCTCCCCCCGCTTCCATTTTAGGGCAGAAACTCTCCTCTTAACCTCAGTGTTTCCCTCTCTCTGTCTCTCTCCTCAGCCTGGAATAGTGTCTCCTTTCAAACGAGTCTTCCTGAAGGGGGAGAAAGGGAGGGATAAGAAAGCCCAGGAGAAGGTGACGGAGCGGCGGCCGCTGCACACCGTGGTGGTGTCCCTGCCCGACCGCGTCGAGCCTGACGTGCTGCTCAACGACTACATCGAGAAGGAGGTCAAGGTAACACCTGCCCAGGGCTGGGATAGCTTAAAGGGACGGAATCTTGGAGTTGTTTGGGTTGGAAAAGACCTTTAAGACGATTGGAGTCCAACCAGGAACCCAGCACTGCCAGGGCACCACTAAACCATAGCTCTCAGCACCACAGCTTTGCACAGGAGGTCCCAGCTCAACACAAGGGGCAACTTCTTGACTGTAAGGGTCCCAGAGCACTGGCACAGGCTGCCCAGAGAGGTTTTGGAGTCTCCTTCTCTGGAGACTTTCAGAGACCTTTAAGGTGATTGGAGTCCAATCATCTGGCAGTGAACCCAGCACTGCCAGGGCACCGCTAAACTATGGCACACAGCACCACAGCTCTGCACAGGAGGTTGCAGCTCAACACAAGGGGCAACTTCTTGACTGTAAGGGTCCCAGAGCACTGGCACAGGCTGCCCAGAGAGGTTGTGGAATCACCTCTGGAGCCTTTCAAGGCCTGTCTGGGTGTGTTCCTGTGTGACCTGAGCTGGATTGTCTGGTCCTGCTCTGGCAGGAGGGTTGGACTCGATGATCTCCTTGGTCCCTTCCAACCCCTAACATCCTGTAAGCCTGTGATCTACAGCTTTGAAATCCCTCCAAGGATGGGGACACTCCCTGGACAGCCTGAGACAGGCTTTGGCAGCACTCAAGGACAAGAAATTGTTCCTCATGTCCAACCTAAACCTTCCCTGGAGCAAGCTGTTTGGTCCTATCACTTGTTCCTTGGGAGAGGAGACCAACCCCCTACTTGACTCCAGCCTCCTTGCAGGGAGTTGCAGAGAGCCAAAAGGTCTCCCCTCAGCCTTCTTTTCTCCAGACTAAACACCCCCAGGCCCCTCAGCTGCTGCTCACCAGACCTGTTCTCTAGCTCCATCAGCTTCTTCCATATGTAAGTGCATTTATGGTTGGACTCATCCTTAAAGCTCTTCTGCAACCTAAACAACTCTCAGATTCTCTGGTTTAGCAGCTTCTAAAGCAGGCTTGGGCCACCAGCCCTTTGCTCATCATTCTTGCAGTTATTGGCATGTCTGGGGATGTGCTGAGCATGGAGGTGATGGTGGTGGTCATCATTTGGTTCTTCTCTTCCAGTATTTAGGTCAACTCACATCCATCCCAGGGTACCTGAACCCCTCCAGCCGCACCGAAATCCTGCATTTGATTGATAATGCAAAGGTGAGCCCTCAAACCTGCTCAGTCACCTGCTCTGGAGAGTGTCTACAGCTAGGAAAGAAACCTGTGGGGGTTCCTCTGGAGGCAGAGGAAGCTTCATGTAAACATGAGAAGGATTTTTTTTTTCCCTGTGAGGATGAAAGGCTGCCCAGGGGGGTTGTGGAGTCTCCCTCTCTGGAGATATTTGAGACCTGCCTGGATGCCTTCCTGTGTGATCTGCTCTAGGTGATCCTGCTCTGGCGGGGGGGTTGGACTGGATGAGCTTTCAAGGTCTCTTTCAAACCCCTGACATTCTTTGATGCTGTGATTATTCAGGGCTGCTTCCTGCTTTAACTGGTGTCCTCCAGCCTGCTGGTACAAACATGGGTGGGAAACCACTGCCCAGACCCTTAGTAGCTCAACAGCTCAACATCAGTCTCTGTGGTGGGTTAGAAATAATTTACCAGACTAGCTCAGAGGGTTTGGAAGTAAGCTGAAGCTATATTTATAGCAAAGCAGCCTTTATAAAGGATATACAGAGGGCTTGGAAGTGAGCTGAAGCTACATTTACAGCAAAGCAACCTATGCAAGCATATGCACAGGGCTTGGAAGTGAGCTGAAGCTACATTTACAACAAGGCAACCTATAGAAGCATATGCACAGGGCTTGGAAGTAAGCTGAAGCTACATTTACAGCAAAGCAACCTATAGAAGCATAGGCACAGGGCTTGGAAGTGAGCTCAAGCTACACTTACAGCATAGCCATGAGGGTGGTGAGACCCTGGCACAGGTTGCCCAGGGAGGTTGTAGAGCACAGAATCACCCAATGTGATCAAAGATCACATTGGGTGATTCTGTGCTCTACAACCTCCCTGGAGGTGTTCAAGGCCAGGTTGGATGAAGCTCTGAGCGACCTGTTGTAGTGGGAGGTGTCCCTGCTTATGGCACAGGGGGGTTGGAACTGGCTGAGCTTTGAGCTCCCTTCCAACCTAAACCATTCTATGATTCTCTGACCCCAGCTGCAGTCATGGAGTGGACACTGAGCCACTTCAGAAGAGCCTTGTCCTGAAGCTGCCCTCAAGCTTTTCTGGGCTTCACATCACAAAGCTGGGAAGTGGCAACCTGCTCCCCCTAGCCCCAGACTGCTCCATGGCTCAGCAGCCTGAGTCACCCTGGCCCTTCAGTGCTGGCTCCCAGCCCACTGCTGAAGATGCACACATCAGAAGTGGGGTCCCAGGCTGCACCTAGACCTCTGCTGAACTTCACTCCTAATGACTGTGCAGGCAGCCCAGCCTCAGCTACCCTGCAGCACCATCTTGGTTGGAAAAGACCTTTAAGATGATCAGGTCCAAACACTGACCCAGCTCTGCCAGGCCACTGCCAAACCATGGCCCTCAGCACCACAGCTCCATGGCTTACAACCCCTCCAGGGAACTCCACCACTGCCCTGGGCAGCCTGTTCTAGTGGGAGGTGTCCCTGCCTATGGCACAGGGGGGTTGGATCTGGCTGAGCTTTGAGCTCCCTTCCAACCTCAACCTTTCTCTGATTCTCTGACTGAATCAGAAGTTGTTTGGGGCCCTGAAAGTTGTCATTTGCCATCACTGGGAAGTCTTTCTCCTAACTTTGGTGACCCTAATGTCCTCATGTGGAGATGATGTGATGTTCTAGTGGCTCACAAATCAATCCCTCTGGGATTTGCCTTTTCTCTCTCCTCTGTTTCTGCCTGTGCCTGCAGAGAGCACACCAGCTCCCGGGGCAGCTGACCCAAGAGCACGACGCCCTCATCAGCCTCTCCGCCTACAACATCAAGCTGGTGTGGAGGGATGGAGAAGATCTCATCCTCAGGGTCCCCATCCATGACATTGCCTCCGTGTCCTACATCCGAGATGATTCCTCTCACCTGGTTGTGCTGAAAACAGGTAAGGCTGGGGCTGGCTGTGCCCCTCTGGCTTGGGGTTGTCCTGGTTTTGGGGTTGTCCTCGTGTTTTGGGGTTGTCCTTCTGGTTTTGGGGTTGTCCTTCTGGTTTTGGGGTTGTCCTTCTGTTTTGGGGTTGTCCTTCTGGTTTTGGGCTTCTAGGGCAGAGCCCCACACAGCAGCCAGGATTGCCCTTGTGGAGCATGGCAGAGAAGAGGCCAATTCAGTCAGTGCCACAGGCTCACAGGAGGTCAGGGGGACACAAAGAGATCATGGAGTCCAACCCCCCTGCCACAGCAGGACCAGACAACCTAGCTCCAGTTATCTTTGCATATCTCCAGAGCCTGCAAGAGACAAAGGTCGTTGTCTACAGGAGCCTCTGGTGGCCTTTGGGTGCTTAAAGAGGCTGATCAGAACGGGGGGGTTTGAAAGCTGAATGGAAGGGACCAAGGGCAGGCTGATGAGATAAAGGGAAGAGATTCTTCACTGTGAAGGTGCTGAGACCCTGGCCCAGGTTGCCCAGCTGTGCTGTGGATTCCCCATCCCAGGATCCAATCCAGGTCAGGTTGTTTGGGGCTCTGAGCATCCTGCCCTAGCTGCAGATGTCCCTGCTGACTGCAGGGGGTTGGACTGGATCAGCTTTAAAGGTCCCTTCCCACCCAGAGCATTCCATAATTGTACACTGCCCACTCTGTTCCAGTCCATGGGATCCTCTCCAGAGGTCACCAAGGAGAGCAGGTAGAGGCAGCTCCTCCAGCCTGGTCTCCACATGTGTTGGCCCAAGCCTTGTGCAGGTCACTGGGAAGATTTTGTGGTGATCCTGGATGCCTAAACACCCACACTGAGTAACCAGGCTGATGCTGCCACTTAGGACATACTGCACTTCTTCTCTTCCCTTGGGAGAGGCCTCAAATCTCTCCCCAGCAGCTCTAACATGTGTCTCACCTGCTTGCTTTTGGGCTGGAGGAGCATTTGGGGAGCTCTGAGCTGCTTAGGAGATGTAATGAGAGAGACTTAGAAGATTATAGAGCCTGTGACAGCAAGGGGCAGGCGGTGGGATGAAGCAGTTAAGTGCCTTAGAGCTGTCATCTGCTGAGGGATTCTCTAAGCCCCACACACAAAAGGGCCCTGAATTGCAGGCTTCTCATCCAGAGCTTCTGGCCCCCTGCAGCACTTGGAGCTCCTCCTTCTCCTCACTGTGGGATCTTCTGCTCTCCTTCTCTGGGGGCTTTGCTAGCCCTCAAGGGATAGCTCAGCACGTGAGGGCATCTCGCTCTTCTCTCCCTGCCTCCACTTTTCACTGAACCCCAGCATGGTTTGGGGTGGAAGGGACCTCTGGAGATCATCCAGACCCACCCCACTGCTAAAGCAGAGGCACCCACAGCAGGCAATGGGCACGAATTAAACCATGGGAAATTCCCTTTGACCACTTCTGTCCTGGGGGCATGTTGCCTGCTGCAGCAGACAAGGTCTGACCTCTGCTCCTAACTCATTAGCTTAGCTCTTGGGGTGGAAAGGACCTCTGGAGATCATCCAGTCCAATCCCCTGCTAAAGCAGGGGCACCCACAGCAGCTTGCCCAGCATCACAATGCCCAGGGGGGTTTGGAATCTCCACACAAGGAGACTCCACAACCTCTCTGGGCAGCCTGGGACAGGGCTCCAGCACCCTCACACCAGAGAAGTTTCTCCTCCTGTTGAGGTGGAACCTCCTGGCTTCCAGTTTGTGTCCGTTGCCTCTTGTGCTGTCCCTGGGCACCACTGACAAGAGTCTGGCCCCAGCCTCATGTTCCCCATGGTCCCTTTAGCTCTTGCTGAGCATTGTTCAGCTCCCCTCTGGCTCTGCTCTTCTCCAGGCTCAACAGCCCCAAGGGTTCCCAGCAGGTCTGGCTCAGCTGTGCTGATGCATGGGGCTGGTTCCTCCCCAGGCCTTCCCTTTCCAACAGGAGTTGTCTCTTCCTCAGCTCAGGATCCTGGGATCTCCCCCAGCCAACAGCCCCAGGGCTCTCAGCCTTTCCTCCTCACAGAGATGTTCAGTGGCTTCCCAGCCTCCACTGGACTCTCCCCAGTAGTTCAAGAGGAACTGGGGAGTCTAGAACTGGACCCAGTCCTCCAGCTGTGGCCTCCAGATGATGAGAACCTCCCTCGTGCTGCTGCCTACTGTCTTCTTCATGTCCCCCAGCACACCACTGCCCTTCTTGGCCACGTTGCAGACCAAGTCCTGCTTCCCAGCAGGTCTGCCCTAGCTGTGCTGATGCATGGGGCTGGTTCCTCCCCAGGCCTCCCCTTTCCAACAGGAGTTGTCTCTTCCTCAGCTCAGGATCCTGGGATCTCCCCCAGCCAGAGCCTGTGTGCCGAGAGCTCCAAGGCGCTGACGTCAGGCTCGCTGTCCGAGAGCGGGGTGGTTCCTGTTGAAGCTTGCTGCTTGGTGGTCCTGGCCACAGAGAACAAAGTAAGTCCCAAACCACTCCACCTTCCACCTCTGGCCCATCTCAGACTCACCCTCTGATTGTGCCAGCCCTGGGCTTGCCGGGAGGTTTTATGGCACTGGGTTTGCTGGGAGGTTTTATGGCTCACAGTGGGCACAACCTCCTGCGTTGGTGGTGGAGAGCTATAAGGTTGCAGGATGGCCTCATCCTGCTCTCACTCTGTCCCCTCTCTGAAGTGACCAGATGGTCACCTGGCTACCTCATGTGACACACACAAGTCCAGTTTTAAGGCTACAGGGGATGGGCTGAGCTGTGCTGGTGAAAGAGGAGGCGAAAACCTGGTCCCTGCCCTAACCTGAGGACCTGATTTGGGCATTAAAGGGTCTGAGAAGATGGCTTTTGCCTTGGTGGAGGTGGTGGTGTTGCTGCCCAGAGCTTCTCCAGCAGCAGCAAATGCACGAGGCCAGCTGGATCTGGCCCACAGCAGGGTTTTGCTAACTGGGGAATTTTCCTGCTGCTGGCCTGGAGATTTGTGGCCTCTGGTGGCTGGAGCCAGTAGATGTTGCTCTTGATCTGTGCGCTCCGACTTTGGCAGCAGGAACCTGTTGCCTCCAGGATGGAGTTTTCAGCTCTAAGCTCCCTGAGGTGCCTGCACCAACTTGAGGTGTGGGATCTGCAGCCACAAGCCCAGGGAGCTGAGCTGAGGAGTAGCTTGGGTGCTTGTTCAGAGCGGGGAGTTGATGGTGGAGCATCAGAGCTCCTGTTGCCTGGGTCTGGCTGGTTGAAGGGGTGTGAGATGCTTCCCCAGCAGTGCCAGAAGGTGGGGAGGTAACTTCCCCAACACCAAGAAAAAACCTGCAGAACACTCCTGAAGAGGTTTGAAGTTTATCATGTCCATCCTTGGAGACCCTGTGGGCCAGGCAGCATCAAGGATCTTGGACGAGGAGGTTCTCCGCCTGAAGAGATCCAAAAGCGAGTGGCCACCACGGCACCTTCTGCTTTGCTCAACCCTTCTCTGCTGCCTCCCCAGGGGACTGCTGAGGAGCTGTGCTCTCTTCTCAGCCAAGTCTTCCAGATAGTTTACACCGAGTCCACCATAGACTTCTTGGACAGAGCCATCTTCGATGGGGCCTCCACGCCGACGCGCCACATGTCCCTGCACAGCGGTAAGCCCGGCCTCTGCCTGCCTCCCTTCCTGCTCCAGCCAGCTCAGCCTCCCTCCTCACCTCCACCCAACCTCCACCACCTCGCTGAGGTCAGGCCCAGCCCTGCTGGGACACATCCTGCAAGGTGGTGAAGAAATTCCTCCCTCTGGCTGCTCATGAGTTGGGTGGGCGTGAGGGCTCGCTTCTGCCTGCAGCTGCTTCCCTGTGGTGGGACTGTGATGGTTTAGGAGTTCCCTGCCCCCTCCTCAACGTTGGAATTCACCCAGACTAGGCTCAGCTGGCTGGAAGCTAAGGACTGAAGCTTTCTGTTCGCAGCTTGGCACAATATGCAAGCAGAGATTTACACTATATTATCAATATTTACAGCTATATACAGTAAAAAGATAATACAGAATCACAAGGCCCCTCCTAGAGATCAGAGTCCCCAAGGGGGGTTCCCAACCACCCTCCCACCTTCCCCCCACCCTTCAACCTTATCCCAGACTCTGCCTTAGGTGTAAAGTGAATTAGAAGGATCAGCCAGGGGGGTTAGAAGCAGAATTGATGAGTTGGGTTACACAGATCCAGCTGGAAGCCAAGGAGAGAGAGAGAGACCAAGAGGCAGAGCTCAGAGCAGAGCCACTCTCTCTGATCTGTATTTGTGTCCTTGCTTTTGTACATCTCAGTGAACCTAGGAGTGAAGCAGACATCAGCACTGCTTTCTTTTCACGGCCTATCACCTAATATTTCTTATTAAAATATTCCAGTTAGCCTCAAACCAGCACAGGGACAACAACCATTGTCCTTCTGGCTGGCCAGAATGGGGCCCTGGTGGATGGGAGGTTGGCCATGAGCCAAGATGTCCCTACTCACTGCAGGGTGATTGCACTAGATGACCTTGACAGGTTCTTCTGACCCAAACCATTCCTTTGATTTTCTGATCTCAAATGTTCTCCTTGCAGGCTAGATGAGCTTGAAAGGTCCCTTCCAACCCATTCCATGATTCCCTGATCTCAAATGTTCTCCTTGCAGATGACTCCTCTACAAAAGTGGATGTGAAGGAACCTTATGAAGCTGAAGCCAGCACTTTGTAAGTTGGTGGCTGGTGGTGCTGGACCTTGTTAGTGCTGCCTGACTGCTGCCTTTGAGGCCCTCAGAGCAGGAGCTGCTGTGGTCTGCAGATTGCAGAGCTGCTGCTGGCTCAGCCTGAAGCATCAGCTGCTGTTTTTGCTGCCTCCATAGCTGGATTGTTCTAGCACTGAGGCTTTCCAGAGGTGGTCACGTAGGCAATGTCCACTCCCCTGTGTCAGCAGAGCAGGGATGTGGCCCTCTTTGCCTTGGTGGAAGCCAGCTGGAGGTGACAGAAAGATGTTTTGGGTTTTTTTCCCCTTCAAGCTCTTTCTTCTTGGAAAGTGTTTGTGGGCTGAAGACCTGCCCCAGCACCAGCTGGTTACATCCTGACTGGTTCCATTTGGCACCAGAAGGGAGGAGTTTGGGACCTCCTCATGCTGTCCCAAAAGGACAACACAGCTGGAGGGGCTCAATGCCCAGACACAGGAGGTTTAGGTTGGACACGAAGAACAATTTCTTCATGGAAAGGGTTTTGAAGGCCTGTCCCAGGCTGCCCAGGGCAGTGAGTGGAGGTTGCATCCCTGGAGGGATTTCAGAGCTGTGGTGCTGAGAGCCATGGTTTGGTGGTGCCCTGGCAGTGCTGGGTCCATGGTTGGGCTCCATGAGCTTCAAGGTGGCTTCCACCCAGAACCATTCTGTGATGCTCAGCAGGTCACCAACCCCTCATAAATCAAATCCTGATGCAGTGGGAGCCTTCAGCTGCTCTCAGGGGAGCTGAGAGCACATCTCCACCTGCTCCTCCAACGCAGAAGGTGCCTGAGGAGCTCTGAGGGACTGATGATCTCTTTGCCTTTCAGCTCCTTTCCAGAAACCATGGATGCAGGTGACAACTCCCCCTCTTCCTTCTCCACCCAGCAGTCTCCACACATCAAGACAGTCAGCGAGAGCGAGCTGAGCACCACAGCCACTGAGCTGCTCCAAGACTACATGATGACGGTAGGCTGGCAGGAGAGGGGGGTGGGGCTGAGTGTTCTCCTCCTGTGAGGGTGTCCAGCTACTCCTGGGCTTTGGGCTGGTGGCCTCCACATGCTGACCATGAGCCTGTGCTGGTGGAGGAACACCCCATCCTCCTCCTTTCCATCCAAGTTGTGTGTGGATGAGGCTCTAACCAGGCTGGTTTAGGGTAGGATGTCCCTGCCCATGGCAGGGGGGTTGGCCTCCAAGTGATGACCATGAGCCTGTGCTGGTGGAGGAACATCCCATCCTCCTCCTTTCCATGAGAGTTGTGTGTGGACGAGGCTGTGGGCAGCCTGCTCTAGGGTAGGATGTCCCTGCCCATGGCATGGGGGTTGGCCTCCACATGCTGACCATGAGCCTGTGCTGGTGGAGGAACATCCCATCCTCCTCCTTTACATCAGAGTTGTGTGTGGACAAGGCTGTGGGCAGCCTGATCCAGGGTAGGGTGTCCCTGCCCATGGCAGGGGGGGTTGGAACTGGCTGATCCTTGTGGTCCCTTCCAACCCTCACTGATTCTACGACCTGAGTGCAGGGCTCAGACCTGTGCCAGGTCCCCTGCAGCAGCATCCCCATCCCCACGGCGTTGAGCCACCCCACACCAGCTGGGTGGCTTTGTCAGCTGGCAGCTCAGCCTGGCCTCCTTTTCCATCGCCCTGAGCCGTGCCTCCCTTAAGGACAAATGCAGGGAAGGGCCTTCCCCGTTTCCCCACCCCCTCCCTGCCCCGGCAGCCTGTGTGATGGGTGTGGTTGTCTCCCGCAGCTGCGGACCAAGCTGTCGTCGCAGGAGATCCAGCAGTTCGCCATGCTCCTGCACGAGTACCGCAACGGCGCCTCCATCCACGAGTTCTGCATCAACCTCAAGCAGCTCTACGGCGACAGCAGGAAGTTCCTGCTCCTGGGTGAGTGGCCCCTGCCACACCCACTGCCCTGGCTGCAGTGGGTCTGGTTAAGCACAGCCTCGAGGCGATTTGGAAGGTCAAAAGAAAACTTTTAACGATAAAGAAAAGGTAGGGAAGGGAAAGGAAGGGAAGGGAAGGGACCCGGAGCACTGTCTGCAGTTTCTGAAGCTCCCAACACTTGAAGGACATGAGGCTGCAGTGGGAGTGCAGCCCAGACAGCAACCCTGTGCTGGGCTGCAGCAAGAGCAGCTGTGAGCAGCAGGGCAAGGGAGGAGATTCTGCCCCTTTGCTCTGCTCTCCTCACACCCCACCTGCAGCACTGTCTGCAGCTCTGCAGCCCCCAACCCAAATAGGGCACACATGTGTTGGAGCCAGGCCACCAAGATGCTGAGAGGGCTGCAGCAGCTTTGCTCTGAGGACAGGTTGAGAGAGTTGGGACTCTGAAGCCTGGAGAAGAGAAGGCTTCCAAGAGACCTTGGAGTGGCCTTCCAGTATCTGAAGGAGGCTACAGGAGGGCTGGGGAAGGAATATTGACTGTAAGGGTCCCAGAGCACTGGCACAGGCTCCCTAGAGAGACTGTGGAGCCTCCTCTGGAGCCTTTCAAGGCCTGTCTGGATGGGTTCCTGTGTGCCCTGAGCTAGATTGTCTAGTCCTGCTCTGGCAGGGGGGGTTGGACTCAATGAGCTCTTTAGGTCCCTTCCACCCCCTAAGATCCTGTGATGTGTTCTTCTGTGATCTGTGCTAGAAGCTCTGGTCCTGCTCTGGAAGGGGGTTTGGACTCAATGATCTCTTTGTGTCCCTTCCAGGCCCTAAGATCCTGTGATCTGTGCTAGAGGCTCTGGTCCTGCTGTGGCAGAGGGGTTGAACTCAATGATCATAGAATGGTTTAGGGTGGAAAAAAATCTCAAAAGCTGAGCCAGTTCCAACCCCCCTTTGCCATAGACAGGGACACCTCCCTCTAGAACAGGTCACTCAAGGCCTCATCCAGCCTTGCCTTGAACACCTCCAGGGAGGGAGCAGCCACAACCTCCCTGGGCAACCTGTGCCAGTGTCTCACCACCCTCACTGCAGACAACTTCCTCTTCCTATCCAGTTTCAGTCTCCCCTTTGACGCTTCAAACCCATTCCTTCTCCTCCTCCTCCTCTCATTACCAGCCCTTGTGAATAGTCCCCCCCCCAACCCTCCTGGAGCCCCCTTCAGATCTTGCAAAGCCAGTGCAAGGTCTCTGTGGTGGTTTAGCAGTTACCTTCCCCCCCCCACCTTTTGCTATAAACCCAGGCTAGGACTCAGAACACTGGAAGTTGATAAATGAAGCTTTATATTGACAGCAATGCACAACATACAAGCAGATATTTACAAGATATAACAGATATTTACAGGTAGATGCAGTGAAAAGGTAATACAGAAACACCACAGCCCTCTCAGAGATCAAAATCCCCAAGAGGGGTAACCAACCACCCCCTACCACCTTTCCCCCCTTCCCCAATCTTATCTCACCACCTGTTGATGCTATAGCTAGGCAGAGGTAGATCAGCCAGGGGGGGTTAGGAGTAGGAAAGAAGTTAGTGGAATTATTAAGAATCAGCTACAAAAGGCAGAGACAAAAGGAACCATGCAAGAGAAGCAGCCACAGTCCAGAGCAGCCTGAAACCACCTGCCTTATCTATGTCTCACCACCCTCACTGCAAACAACTTCCTCCTCATAACCAGTTTCAGTCTCCCCTCTGCCACTTCAAACCCATTCCTCATTCTCTCAGTACCAGCCCTTGTGAATAGTCCCTCCCCAGCCCTCCTGGAGCCCCCTTGGAACCTGTTGATGCTGCAGCTAGGCCAAGGTAGATGGGCCAGGGGTTAGGAGTAGGAAAGAAGTTAGTAGAATCATTAAGAATCAGCTACAAAAGGCAGAGACAAAAAGAGCCATGCAAGAGAAGCAGCCACAGCCCAGGGAGGTCTGAAACCATCTGACTGTGTTTGGGTTACACTTTTAAAACCATTTTGTTTTCTTTCTCAGTAAAGCTCTGGGTGAAGTGCCATACTGTGTTTTCCTCTCTCAGCCAGCAGTCTAATTCCTCCCTCAAATCCTCCAATTAGTTCAAACCAGCGGAGTCTCCTGGAAGCCTTCTCTCCTGCAGGCTGCAGAGCCCCAACTCTCTCAGAGAGCAGAGCTCCTTGTGGCCCTTCCCTGTGAGCCTGTGCTGGGAACCTAGCCCAGCTGCCTCCTCTGCAGCACTGCTCAGCCTCTCCTTCTCCTCCTCCTGCAGGCCTGCGACCCTTCATCCCCGAGAAGGACAGCCAGCACTTTGAGAACTTCCTGGAGACCATCGGGGTGAAGGATGGGCGCGGCATCATCACCGACAGCTTCGGCAGGTACCGCAGGACGCTCAGCACCGCCTCCACCTCCACCACCAACGGCAACGGTGCCGCCGGCAGCTCGGACGACCAATCGGTGCCCTCGGAGGAGGACGAGTGGGACAGGATGATCTCCCACATCAGCAACGACATCGAAGCCCTAGGGTGCAGCATGGACCGAGACTCCTCCTGAGAGCAGCTCCGCGGCCACCCGGAGGCGCCCAAGGGCAGGGTCCCGCCGGGGGCTGGCGGAGCTGGAGCGGGACCTGAGTGCTCCTCTCTGCTCCTCCCTCCTCCTTAACGGCTCCTGCTCGCCTGCAGACGCTGTCCTGGAGGACTCAGAGGCAGGAGCCCCACCTCCAGCCAGCCCTGCTTGGCTTCTGTTGGCTCCAAGCCCAGGAGATAATGGTGGCTCCAACCCTCTGCCTGGTTTACAGTTTTGCACATGGTGTCCTTCTTGTAACTGATCTCCTCCTCCTCCTCTTCTTCCTCCCTGTTTTTGAATGAAGTTTACCACAATGTGAATTATTTAAACCCATTCTTGATGTTCTTGAGAAACCTTTTGGCTCCAGCCCCACAGGAGAAGCTGCTGGTGCTAGGGTGGGTGGTGGCAGCCAGATAGTGAGCTTAGGCTGGCTGCAAATCTTGTCCTCCTCTTCAGATCTGCCACCCACCTTGGAGCTGATGGTGCTGCCAGGAGGTTGTGGGGCAGCCAGGGCTTCACCTGACCATCCTGCCACCCTTTTTCATGGTGCTGACAGGAGGTTGGGGAGATGGCTACTGAGAGTCCCCAAGAACCATGCTGCCCACCAGTGCCATGAGAACCCAGCCAGGACCTGCTGTGGGTGGCATGGACCTGTTGTAGATATTTTACTTCCAAAGGCTTATTTTTCTAACCCAAGCCTCTGCCAGAGGAGTACTCCCAAAGATGACGTCCTCTTTGTGGAGGACACCCAGGAGGGGGTTCTCCTAGAGAAGCAGGAGGAAGGATGGAGCTGGAGGAGGGCTTGAATCCCAAGAGAAGAGATGAGGCAGCCCTAAGCAGCACCTTGGGGCTCAACCAAGGGGCTCTGGCACCCGTGGGTGGCCCTGGCAAGGTCCTTCATGCTGTGGTAGAACCAGCCCAAGCTGGAGGTGCCCAGTGTGGGTGCTGCTGAGGAGGCCAGACACTGGCTCAGCAGTCTGGGGACATCCTGCTCTCTCCTGCACATTCCTCTGCTCATTATCCCCAAAGCCTCCTTAGTGCCTTTAACCCTCCCCCCCCACCCAGCAGCTCCCAGCTTCACCTCACTGGTGTCTCATCACCCCAGCAGTCTCCATCCCTCCATCCTCTCTCTCCTCAGCCCTTCCTCACCTTCCCAGTACCACAAACTCCAGCCCTTGGTACGACCCTTCACAGAGCCACCATCCCATGCTGGGGTGGTCCCAGGCACCCCAAATCCTCTTTCACCTTGACTTTGAAGGGTGAAGTCACCCCAGGGTTGGGGGAACAGCTCCCTGAGGACTCACCTGAGAGTGGAGACAACCCTTCCAAGTTTGAGGCTGGTAAACTGCAAAGCAGGAGATAGGGAGGTCCTAAAGAGGGTCTTGCAAACCCATGGAGGAGAGGATTTGGCCAGAACATGCCATCCTGGAGAACATTCCCTGGAACAAAGCTGGGATGGAGAACATCAAGGTTTGCTCCTCCCAGCATGAGTTTTTCACCATCAGGAGATAGGGAGATCCCAGAGAGGGTCTGCAAACCTGTGGAGGAGAGGATTTGGCCAGGATGCATCTATCCTGGAGAGCATCTCCTGGCCCAAACTATGATGGAGAACATCAAGGTTTGCTCCTCCCAGCATGAGTTTTTCACCATCAGGAGATAGGGAGGTCCCAGATAGGGTCTGCAAACCCATGGAGGAGAGGATTTAGCCAGGACATGGCCATCCTGGAGAACATCTGGTCCTAGTTATGATGGAGAACCAGGGTTTGCTCCTCCCACCATGAGGTTTTCACCATCTACCAAGGGAAGATGGAGATCTCAGCTCTATTCCTTCTGTCTCCAGGACCAAGATTGTCCTTCCCCTTTAAAGCCCAAGAGGCCTCAAGGCTGTGCAGAGTTGGAGCCACTTGGAGCTGGGGATGGTTTTTTAGTGCCTTTTGATGCTTGAGAGATGAAGAACCAAACTTGCAGCTGGTTGTTGGAGCTGAAGGCTTCAGGAGGACGCAGCTGTCCCTGCTTCTGGGATGATTGGAGGTGAAGAGCTGGAAACCTGGAGCCAGATTAGCTCCTGGCAGGGTTGGGCTTCCACTGCTTCAGCCAGAAACACAACTCCGCTCTGGAAGGAACCCGATGGAGCAGCAAAGAAGATGATGGCAGCAGCTAAGGAGGTTCCATTCCACCTCCACGTCCTGATCAGCAGGGCCCTGGTGGCACCAAGGGACGTGGGGTGGGGTGGCCCTGGAGGGGTGGTGGCTGTTGGCGCGTTCTGTACCGAGTCTTTGTTACAGGGAAATATAAACCTGCAGCCCACCCTGCTTGGTCTCCTTCTCCAGCCTTTGCTCTCCTCTCTTCTGGACCTGAACCTCAAAGCCCATCTTGGTTAACCACCTCTAAAGTCAGCCATGGTGGAGGCAAAGCCTTGCTGGTGCCCACTGGGTCTGGGAGCAGCCCGCACAGAGTCACCCCCAACAGCACCCTGCCAAGGGAATCTGCAGCTGAGTGTCCCACCCTGGTGGCATCTCCACCACAGCCCCTCCCTGGGCACAGCCTCCAGGGGCAGGACCCCACCAAGACACTACCATGGGGCTTGGGTGGAAAAGCCCTTCAAGAGCAGCAGCTCCAACCATCCTCTGGCTCTGCTAAGGTTGGAGCTAAACCATGGCCCTCAGCATCACATCTCCATGGCTTTGAAACGCCTCCACCTCCCTGGGCAGCCTGGGACAGTGCTTGAGAACCCTTTCAGGGTTTCAGTTTCTTCCCATGTCCAACCTACACCTCCCCTGGGGCAACTTGAGATCATTTCTTCTTGTCCTGTCACTTGTTCCTTGGGAGAAGAGACCAAACCCAACCTGGCTCCTGCCTCTCCATCAGCCTCCTCTCCAGACTGGACAAACTTTGCTCCCTCAGCTGCTCCTCTCCTGCCCTCTTCTCCAGACCCTTCAGCAGCTTTGTTGCCCTTCTCTGGACCTACTCCAGCCCCTCAATGTCCTTCTATGGAGTGAGAGCCCAAAACTGACCCCAAGGTTTGAGGTGTAGCCTCAGCAGGCACAAACCCTGCCCTGCTCCTGCTGGCCACACCACTGCTGATCCAAGCTACGATGCTGGTGGCCTTCTTGGCCACCTGGGCACAGCCTGCCTCATCCATCTCCAGCTGCTGTCACATCCCTCACACCCTCCTCCCCATCCTTTTCCACCAGGCAGTTCCTGCCACTCTACCCCCAGCCAGGAGCCTTCATGGAGTTGATGTGAGCCAAAGGCAGGACCAGACCCTTGGGCTGGTTGAACCTTGTCCTGTTAGCCTCACCAATTGCTACAGCCTCAGATGCTTCTGTAGATCCCTCCTGACCAAGCAGCACTGCCACCCAGCTTGGTGTCATCTGCAGGCTGACTGAGGGAACCTCAATCCCCTCATCCAGATCATGGCTAAAGAGTCTGAAGAGACCTGAGCCCTGGGGAGCACCACCAGTGCCCAGCCACCAACTGCACTCATCTCCACTGCCCACCACTCTTGAGCAGTCCTTCACCAAGTGCAGCCTCCACCCACCCCTCCCACCCACCTGGGGCTGATGGAAGCCACGGAGCAAGTCCCCCTCACCCCCCCAAAATGAGCACGGTGGGCCAGGAGGTGCCATCCAAGTGATACATGAGGCCATTTATTGAGCGCTACAGATGCGGAGGAGGAACCCGGAGGGGTCAGGAGGGGAGGCTGAGGTGGGGGCAGGACCTGTGCATCTATACAGGGGAGGGGGGACCGGGACAGCCCCGGCTGCTACATGGTCAGCTCCTGCGGGAGAAGAGCAGAAGGTCAGGACACACCCTGCAGAACACCGGGGCAGGGGAAGGAGGAACAGAGGATGAGGGGGAGAGGAGAGGAGAGGAAGGAGGAGCAAGGGCCAAGGGGGGAGAGGGCAGAGGGGAG
>VWZI01009941.1:0-10906 GCA_013396835.1 Psilopogon haemacephalus
CCTGGATGTGTTCAAGGCCAGGCTGGATGAGGTCTTGAGCGACCATCAGAGGCTGAGCCCCATAGATATTATCACCTCTTTTTGGAAGGAACTGAGTACAATGGAGAGAGAGGAGATAAACTGTGAAGCGAGACAGGAGGCAAATTGAGAGAGGAGGCATTTTTTTTTCTCTAATTTCAAGTGACCAAACCAAACACTTGCTTTTCTCTTCTATTCCTGACTTTTAATGTCCAGATTATGGCTCCCCTGCTTCTTGCCACAGCATGGACTGCAGATGCAATGTTTCATTTTGCAAACTGGATACTCCACAAATGGAGATTTCATCACCCATGTTTTAGAAATCTACACAAATTTTGGATTAAACCACTCTCCTAGCAGTGGTCTGTGGCACTGAGGGATAAAAATCAATACCTTTTCCCAGAATCATAGAATCATAGAATGGTTTAGGTTGGAAGGGACCTCAAAGATCATCCAGTTCCAATCCCCTGCCACAGACAGGAACACTTTCCACTAGAATAAGTCACTCAAAGCCTCATTCAACCTGGCCTTGAACACTTCCAGTGAGGGAGCAGCCACAACCTCCCTGGGCAACCCATTCCAGTGTCTCGCCACCCTCACTGGAAAGAACTTCCTCCTAATATCTAGTTTCAATCTCTTCTGTTCCAGTTTAAGCCCATTACTCCTCATTCTGTCATTATAAGACCTTGTGAATAGTCCCTCCCCAGCCTTCTTGTAGGTCCCCTTCAGATACTGGAAGGCTACTATAAGGTCTCCTCGAAGCCTTCTCTTCTCCAGGATGAAAAGTCCCAACTCCTGTATTCTGTCCTCATAGCAGAGGTGCTGCAGCCCTCTGATGATCTTCGTGGCCCCCTCTGGACTCTCTCCAACTGTTCCATGTCCTTCTTGTTTTGGGGGCTCCAGAACTGCACACAGTACTCCAGGTGGGGTCTGACGAGAGCAGAGTAAAGGGGGAAAATCCCCTCCCTTGCCCTGCTGGCCACACTGCTCTTGATGCAGCCCAGCACACAGTTGCTGTCTGGGCTACACTCACACTGCAGGCTCATGTTGAGCTTTTCATCAGCCCAGACCCCCAGGTCCTTTTCCTCAGGGCTGCTCTCAGCCATTTGTCACCCAGCCTGGAGTTGTGCTTGGGATTGTGCTGACCCAGGTGCAGGAGCTTAATCTCTTGACTGTGACAGCTCGTTCTGTCATCCTCACTACCAGTGGTCATTTTGGGCACTGAAGGATGCAGTAGTCCAAATTCTCACAGCCTAAGATTCTGAACAAACCTTCCCGCCTCTCCCAGTACCATCCACTGGGTACCAGGGGATGCTGTCTGTTTGCCAGCAGCTTTTAAGGCTTTTTGTCTCTGTTATGGAAGGATAACTGCAGTTTTGTTCCAGTGCGGAAATGGACACAGGTCCAGTTCTGGACCAAAACTTGAACTTTTACTGTTTGGAAACGCCTGTGGTTTGACTGCTGGCCCCTCAAAGAAGATCCAGACAGCACTGTCCAAACTTCCTTAGTTTTCCTGCCTGCTGCCTCTCTGCATGCTGCAGAGGAAGGATGGACATGAACTTGGTCCAGCTGCTAGCCCAGGCTGGGGGTGTTGTGCGTGGCCAGAGGGGCTGAGGAGGTCTGGCTGCCTTTCCTGCTCTCCCAGTGTCATAACCCAGAAATGCAGCCTACATGAGTACTGCTAAGTAAAAGACTGCAGAGATCGATTCGTGTCCTCAAGGCAGAGGGCACTACATAGCTTATATGTTGCTATTTCCTGTAAAGCAGAGTGGCTAGGATTGTCTCTTGTCCCAGAGGAACCAGCCCCTGTGGTCCTAAAATGTGACTACAACTCCCTGCACATTTTTTTCCCCCAGTTTAAAGCAAGTGAAGTAACAGGAGGGCTGTGTTGCAGCCCACCAGAGGTGACTTTTATGGCATGAAAATTTACGGCGTAGCATGAGGTACAGCTTAAAGGCTTAAGGGGTGGCTGAAGGTGCAAGGTTTGCTGGGGCAGCCGTGGAGATGGATAGTAGGGACAGCAGGGAAAGCCCAGGCTGGTGTAGTGTTTGTCATCTGCTCTGGGTGAAAGTCAAAGAGCAGAGGTAAAATTCAGCAGTGAATGGGATTCCATGCCCCACACTCCCCCTAGCTCTTTGCTTAGTGATGTGCTCATATCCAGCTGCATAGGTCAGCTGATGGCAGCATTCCCTCTTTGCATCCTCAATGTGGTCCAAGTGTCTTCTTTTTGCAATTGTACAGTCAGCAGCTTTTGATAAGCAAATGGGAGAAACCCTTCTGCAAGCAAAGATACAACCAGAAGGAAGGCTGCCAACCTTTAAATGATGCTTTGGCCCAGCAGAGTTTTGGCAGTGATCTCCACCAGCTGAGCTAATGGCATGGCTGGTAGCTGTGGCAAACCATTCTTCACCAGGCACCCAGAGGGATAGGAGGTAGGCACATTGCCAGGGGCTGAAGATGACCATGGCTTCTTAACCTCTCCTCTGGGGTAACTTGAGTGGCTTCCATCTTCATCTACCCCTGCTCTCTGCATTAATGCTCTTCATCCACCTTATCTCAGGGCTCCCTTTGCCTTTTTTGTGTGCTAATGCACACAAAAACATGGAACTGTTGGAGAGAGTCCAGAGGAGGGCCACAAAGATGATCAGAGGGCTGGAGCACCTCTGCTATGAGGACAGGCTGAGAGAGTTGGGGCTTTTCAGCCTGGAGAAGAGAAGACTTCAGGGAGACCTTATAGCAGCCTACCAGTATCTGAGGGGGGGCTACAGGAGGGCTGGGGAGGGACTATTCACAAGGTCTTGTAATGACAGGACGAGGGGGAATGGGTTCAAATTGGCAGAGGGGAGATTTGAACGGGATGTTAGGAAGAAGTTCTTCACAGTGCGGGTGGTGAGACACTGGCACAGGTTGCCCAGGGAGGTTGTGGCTGCTCCCTCCCTGGATGTTTTCAAGGCCAAGTTGGATGAGGTCTTGAGTGACCTGATCTAGTGGGAGGTGTCCCTGCCTATGGCAGGGGGTTGGAACTGGATGATCTTTGAGGTCTCTTCCAACCTAGACCATTCTATGATTCTATGATTCTACTTCCCATTCCTATCCAGTCAGCGCCAGGAGAAGTATTGAAAGCATCAGTGCTTTTATCTCCAGCATTCAGGTCGTTTGCTGCCTTTGAGAGCTGTGGTGGTTTAGCAGTTACCTGCCCCCCCACCCTTTGAAATAACCCAGGCTAGGATTCAGAACAGCTGGAAGTTGATAAATGAAGCTTTATATTTACAGCAAAGCTCAATATACAAGCAGATATTTACAATGNGATGCAGCAGATAGGCGAAGGTAGATCAGCCAGGGGGGTTAGCAGTAGGAAAAAAGTTAGTGGAATTATTGAAAATCAGCTACAAAAGGCAGAGACAAAGGAGCCATGCAAGAAGCAGCCACAGCCCAGAGAGGCTTGAAGCAGTCTCACTTATCTATGTTTGGGTTACAACTCTTAAAACAATTTTTTTTTTCTTTGTCAGTAGAGCTCTGAGTGGAGTAGCATCATCTATTTTCGTCTCTCAGCCTATAGCCTAATTCCTAATCCAAATCTTCCAATTAGTTCAAACCAGCACAAGAGCTCAGAGGAGCAAGTGCAGGGAAAATTTGACCCTGCCACGACCACTGCCCTGGGGCCAGGCCTGACAGAGCAGCCTTGAACCTGCAGTGACTACTGCCACTTGTTCTGAGACATGCTAAGGCAGAAATGAAGGTTGGCTTTCAGAAGGCTAGAGCAGACCCACACTGGGGTAAATTTGCACAGGGTCAGCAAAAAACAGATTCATTTTTCCCTGGCACACACTGAGATCCCTGATCCAAGCCCTGAGAACACTCAGAAGAGGTACTGGTGGAATGGTATTAGCATGGACAAAACTCAAGTATTTTCTTTCAGCTCCATTTGGAAAGTCATATGAATTTTTTTTCTTTTTTTTTAAACACTTCCCTAAATATTCAGCCAGAGATGTAGAAAGCTCCTGTACAAATACATTAAAGAGAAGTAAGCCAGGACTGTGATGCATAAAGCAGTGCGCAAGAGGAGGTTAGGTGCAGCTCTCCCCACCTCCTCTGGCTCTACCACTCAAACCCCAACCTCTGCTTTGGAATAGCCTGGGTGTCCTTGACCACACTCTCAGCCTCTGGATGAAATGTCCTTATCTCTGAATCACAGAGAAAAACACTTCACAGGCTCCTTACAACGCGGGGTCCTTTGCGCGGTACCGGGGGGGATGGAAAGTGTCACACATGTGTTATGGATTACTGTTAACTAAGAGAGTTTCTGATTTCTAGTACTGGGAACAATAATCACAGATGTGCAAAGGTCTGCATAGTTTATGGCAGAGGTAGGTTAAAATAAGGGTAGTCTTGAACTTTTGTATCTGCTATTTTCATTTCAAAACCAGAGCTGGAACTGACGTCCAGCCTTTGCTCTTTACTTATCCAAATAATAAAATTAAGACCAAAGCCAGATGAATTTAGGGAAAGTTAAGGTTCAGATCATATCAAAGGCTGTACCTCAGGCTGAATTCTAACGTGCTGATGCTTTTTCTTCTTGTTTTTAATTTATGTGAGGGACTTCCTCCTCCTCTTTACAGAAACCAGGTGTGTGTATTCTTTTTGGTTTCACAACAGTATGTATCCTGGTTTATGTGCCTGATCTGCATTCCACGAGAAGAAGGAAAAAAAAGAGAAAAGAAAAGAAAAGAAAAGAAAAGAAAAGAAAAGAAAAGAAAAGAAAAAAAAAGAAAAGAAAAGAAAAGAAAAGAAAAGAAAAGAAAAGAAAAGAAAAGAAAAGAAAAGAAAAGAAAAAAAAAGAAAAAAAAGAGAAGAAAATAAAAAATAAAAGAAAAATATTTTTAAAAGTAAAAAGAAAATAAAAAAAAAGAAGCCAGTATTGCTTGCAAGTATTAAAATGGTAACAGTTGATGGGAGCAAGATTCAGTGCAATAGCAACTGCATACAACAGTATGTATCCTGGTTTATGTGCCTGATCTGCATTCCACGAGAAGACGAAAAAAAAGAAAAAAGAAAAGAAAGAAAAAAGAAAAGGAAAAAAAAATTAAAAAAAACCCAAATAAAAAGAAGATTAAAAAAAAGAAGCCAGTATTGCTTGCAAGTATTAAAATGGCAACAGTTGATGGGAGCAAGATTCAGTGCAATAGCAAGCAGATTAGATTAAGCAAACTGTTGCAAATGTATTCTTCTGGTTAATTTTATCTGTAAAATTGTCCTAAAGACTAATATTGTCAATTCTCATTTGGCTCTGTAGGACCCTGCGTGAATCCAAATCCATCCCTTTTTTGGCAGGCCTTTTTATCACCAGTACCACAGTGACATCTAAGTGTCAAGAAGATGGGCCAGTCGGAGCATAGAAAATTGATTTGAGCAGCACCATCCATCCCCCCCCCTCCTTGGCTGGCTGCAGATAAACAGTTCAGCTAATATGCTGCTCCTGACCTCTTTGGGGCTGCATTTGAATATGATCTAATACGGCAGTTGCTTCGCTGCAAATGCTGAAAGCCTGGAGAAGAGAAGGCTTCGAGGAGACCTTATAGTAGCCTTCCAGTATCTGAAGGGGGCCTACAGGAGGGCTGGGGAGGGACTATTCACAAGGTCTTGTAATGACAGGATGAGGAGTAATGGGTTTAAACTGGCAGAGGGGAGATTTAAACGGGATGTTAGGAGGAAGTTCTTCACAGTGAGGGTGGTGAGACACTGGAATGGGTTGCCCAGGGAAGTTGTGGCTGCTCCCTCCCTGGAGGAGTTCAAGGCCAGGCTGGATGAGGCTTTGAGTGACTTATTCTAGTGGAAAGTGTCCCTGCCTATGACACAAGGGGGTTGGAACTGGCTGATCTTTGAGGTCTCTTCCAACCTAAACCATTCTATGATTCTATGATTCTATGATTCTATGATTCTATGATTCTATGATTCTATGATTCTATGAAAGGAGTCCCTGAGGAGTTTGGCTTTTCTCTTCTGTTCTTAGAAGGTGGAGAGTTAAAAGGAAAAATAAAATTTAAAAAGAAAAAAAAGACTAGCAACAGCGAGGGCCTTGCAGACAAAGGTCTGTGTGCCATTTGCTGCTCAATGATTTATTTTTTTTTCTTAATGCCGAGGCAGTTTGCATTAGCCATAAAGGTACAAAAGCACAGTTAAGCCACCTCGGCTCTTTTTCTTTCCCAAAGCTTGCTTACCCAAAGCACCTGGGTAATTGATATGCTTGAGATACTGTTTTGGAAACGATTTGCACGGGTGCTGATAACAACGGTGCTGGATACATCCCTCCCTTTGAGCTGCTACCTTCCAGGCTGCACTCGCTCTCATTTCCATCACTGAAATGGAGCTGAAGGCACAGCATGAACCAAACCCTGCCCCTGAGTCCTCCTCCATCAGCCAGCTCTTTAAGCAAGGACTGCAAATGGGATTGGGAACTGAATACACCTCCCTGGAAGGCAGAGTCTGCAGGGCCACTGAGGCTGTGCAGTGGTATGGCCACAGCCGCCCAGAGCATGGAGTAGGCATTTGAGGTATGCCAGCACCATGGTGCCCCACAGCACTTGTGGGGGTTGCATGCCCATGCTGGGTGTCTCTGTGGCTGAGGTCAGAGGACAACCTTCTTTAGCCCCACTTCCAGGCAAAGCTTGGGCATGGGGTGCGTGGGTGTTGTATTGTAGCAAAGCTCTCATCCATGCAGCGAGATGTAGGAGGCCTCCACCTGGTTTTGGCTGATTGAGCACAGAAAGAAGCAGGAACAGGTGAAAGGCAGAGCCTGCTGCTCATCTCTCTCTCCTTTCTGTTCTGAGATCAGGGGACTGAGCGCTCCTGCCATTCATCTTCCCTCCTGCTTGCTCCCAGGGATGCTGTGCTCCACGTAGTTTCTTCGAGTGCTGTCATCCCTGTAGCATCCAAGTGCCTTCCAGTAGGGCATTACAGGAAGTGACTAACATCTGTCACATGTGGGTCATTCTTTCCCTCAATCAGCCCTAATCAGCTTTTCTGCAGGCAGCACTTCCTACCTACAAATAACAGCCATTGCAAGGGCTGGTGGATGGATGGTCTCTCCTCTGACTCTCCTTTCCCACCTTTACTCTGATTTTCAGTCCCTTTTGTCATGGCCTTTGTCTTCTGCGTCCCCAACAAATACCTCATCTCTTGTGCTCGGCTCTGGTGAGGCCACACCTCAAGTATTGTGTTCAATTCTGGGCACCTTAATACAAGAAAGATGTGGAGGTGCTCTCCCTGGTCACCACATTCAGCCCTTTGCTATGGTTGGACGAGATGCCATATAATCCCTTTCACAAATGTATTGAGTTGGATGTTAAAAACAGGGAGTTATTATCCCTCCCCCACAAAAGAGCTGATGCTTCAGAATTTAGATGTGTGAGAAAAGAGTGCAAGATGCATTTTTTTTCCCCTCCCTCTCATCTGAAATTTCAGCAATAAGTGAGAAAATGTATCAGAAAACTCCAACAGTCTGCATGTGAGGTACAGGTGATTTTCTTTATTGAAATAATAATAAAAATAATAATAATAATAATAATAATAATAATAATAATAATAATAATAATAATAATAATGTGTATAGGCATACAGAGAGTTACTTATTGGAGGGTAATCTGTACGATTTTTCTACAATATTATTTTAAATGGACAAATGACAAGCAAGAGCCTCTTTACTAGTAGATGCTTTAACAAGAGCATTACCTGCTTGGCCCCCTTATTTAGCAGAGACATACCTGCCCAGCTCTAATCCATGACACAGCATCTTAGCCCTGGCTGCACTTGTTGCAGACTTTGTGCTGACTTTAACCAGTAGTCAGCCAAGGGGTGACAGTTTTAACAAATTAAAACATTTTGTGATAACAAACATGAAAGAGTTGGGGATGTTCAGTCTGGAGAAGAGGAGGCTCCCAGGTGACCTTATTGTGGCCTTCCAGTATCTGAAGGGGGCCTACAAAAAAGCTGGGGAGGGACTTTTTAGGCTATCAGGTAGTGACAGGACTAGGGGGAATGGAGCAAAGCTGGAGGTGGGGAGATTCAGATTGGATGTGAGGAGGAAGTTGTTGAGCATGAGAGTGGTGAGAGCCTGGAATGGGTTGCCCAGGTGGGTGGTTGGGGCCACATCCCTGGAGGTGTTTAAGGCCAGGCTGGATGAGGCTGTGTCCAGCCTTATGTAGGGTAGGGTGTTCCTGTGCATGTCAGGGGGGTTGGAACTAAATGATCCTTGTGGTCCCTTCCAATCCTGACTGATTCTATGATTCTATGTTCCTTCTTAATTTCAAATGTTGTCTTGCTTCCAGATTTGTTTGTATCTCCTCCTTCATGAAGGAGCTGAGTAAAAAGCCCTGCTTGTTGGACCGAGCCTGAGGCTGGAAACAGAATGGCTGGAGAGCAGCCAGGCACAGAGGGACCTGGGGGTACTGGTTGACAGCAGCTGAACATGAGCCAGCAGTGTGCCCAGGTGGCCAAGAAGGCCAATAGCATCCTGGGCTGTATCAGGAATAGTGTGGCCAGCAGGACCAGGGAGGTCATTCTGCCCCTGTACTCAGTGCTGGTTAGGCTGCACCTTGAGTACTGTGTCCAGTTCTGGGCCCCTCAATTTAAGAAAAATATTGAGGTGCTTGAATGTGTCCAGAGAAGGGCACCAAGGTTGGTGAGGGGGCTGGAGCACAACCCTGTGAGGAGTGGCTGAGGGAGTTGGGGTTGTTCATCCTGGAGAAGAGGAGGGTCAGGGGAGACCTTATTGCTCTCTACAACTACCTAAGAGAAGGTTGTAGCCAGGTGGCTGTTGGTTCCAGGCAACCAGTGACAGAACAAGAGGACACAATCTCAGTCTGCACCAGGGCAGGTTTAGGCTGGATGTTAGGAAGAAATTCTACATGGGAAGAGTGATTGGCATTGGAATGGGCTGCCTGAGGAGGTGGTGGAGTCACCATCCCTGGAGGTATTTAAGAGGAGTTTGAATGAGGGGCTTAGTGCCATGGTTTAGTTAATTAGGTGGGTTAGATGGTAGGTTGGACTCGATGCTCCTAGAGGTCTTTTCCAGCCTGGATAATTCTATGAGTCTGTGTGATTCTGTGACATACTCCTTCCCTCACCTTCAGTTTTTCTTTGTGGGTGATGAATCAGAGAAAATGGAAATGTTCCTTTGGCTCTAATCTCTGTTTCCAAGTGGTATGCACTGAAATGAAGATGCCTGATCTGTGCTATAGCTCCAGCCTGTGCTTCCACAACCAGCGTGAGTGGTTGTATGTCGTTTCCCAGCCCATCTCCTGTCTGCAGCAGGTCTAACCGTCATTGATCTGCACTTGATGTGCCTTGGGACGCTGGCACCAGGACCAGATGACAGGTTTGAGAGTGCCTATTTCTGACCTACCCAACATTTCCAATGAATTCACGCCCAGGAAAGCCACGTCTCTGTCACTCAGAGCTGATAAAGATATGACACAGATCATCCTCCACTGGCATGCAGCAGCATCCTCAAGCCAGCTGGAGATGGTGGAAAGCAGCCCCCAGTCAGACAGCTGAAAGTTGTAGCCCTGAGCTGCAGCACATGGTGTTTCTGCTCTCTGGCATGAGGGGATGCCTAAAAGGGTTGGAGGTGCCTTCCTTCAGCAGCCAACATCTTCCCCTTCATTCCTGTTCTGCTCTGGGCAGCTGGCCTTCCTCCCAGGGCTGATTTCTTGCAAGCCTCGGGCCAGCTGGTGGTGAACAGGGATCAGTAGAAAAACAGTGCACTGGCTCTGTGCTTTGGCACCAGATTCCTGGCATCCTGTCAGCTCAGCCACTAGCAAGCACACAGGCAGCAGCAATGAGAAGAGAATCCTCTGAGAGCTAAGGCTCCTTTTGGGCAGGTACCACTCCTGGCACCGCCACAAGCCAGGCTGGCTTGGGGAAATGCCAAAAGGCAGCAGGGAAAGTGTCACTGCCTCGTGCTCTTCCCTTTCTCCTGAGGCTTCCCTGCTGCTGAGTTGAGGGTTAGCACAGAGGCCAGCTCGTTGGAGAGTCTCCTTCCTGCTGTGCAGGGAACTTGCCTTATTAGACAGATAAGATTTGTATTTATTGTTGCTTCATGATCTCAACAGCGGTGCGGGGTGGCAGGACTCAGCTGCACTGCTGTTGAGGTGGTGGCACTGCTCTGATAGGCATTTAGCCTACATCTGAGGAGGTGCATGTGAGATGCTGTCCCATATACTGCCCCCTGCACCCGCATCCTAGGAAATCCTTATTGATACAAACAACTCGAGGGTTCAAGGAGACCTGGAAGGCAGCCAGGAAGCTGGAAGTTGGGACTGTCACAGCCTGATCCTGCTCATGGTGCTTGTATAAGATGGTGTAAATCCTCCTCCTGTATTGAGCTAGACCACCTCAGAGTAGGGACCAGGGAGGGGAGAACCAGGCTTAGCATGCAGAATTATGATGCCAGCACCACGTTCTCAGTGTGACAGGCGAAGGGACATGCTCTTATGCCTGGTTTCCCTCCTCAGCAGAAGAAAGGAGTGTCAGGAGAGGAAATCAGGGTTAATCCAGGCAGCCGGCTCAATGGCTGGCACGGGTAAGCGCCTGTCCTTTGTACTGTCAGCTTGCAGCAGTATCACACTTGTGCAGAGGGTGTTGCTCTGGGGCATCGGTGTAGAAAGAGCCAATCAAACCCTATTTATCAGCTTTTCCTTCTCAAAGGCCGAGCTGACGCAGCACTGGATTTTTATTTTACCGATTTAACACCGGGATTTATGGGTTGTATCCAACTGCACACTGCAGGGCACCACCTAAATAAGTATTTATCACTTATAAAGGGGCCCAGAAGGCAAGCGGTGTGCTTAGCATCGTGTAGCCCCTTGTCCTTAAGCCAGTGTACTGGGTT
>VWZI01009941.1:19808-36832 GCA_013396835.1 Psilopogon haemacephalus
TTTTATATATATATATATATATATACACATATATATGATCAAGGCATGGAAGAGTTTTGGCAGTAATTTGTGTTTCTGGGAATTAAATGGGGGGAAAGCCAGCTTGCCACAAACCAGCATTGAGGAAACTGTAGCCTGTGCAAGGAGAAATGGCTGAATGTACAAGAGGATAGCAGTGTTGTAACAGATGCCTGGAAATAGAGCCCTGTCTTTTTGGTAGGCAAATTTCCCAACCCAGGACACATCTGGCAGGCAGTGAGATGTGGGCTGTGTGCTAATTTTGCAAGCTTCTGAGTTTGCCATCGTGCCGCTGCTGCTTGTCACCAGAAAAGTCCGGCTGCAGCTCACCTGGATTTGGTGTTGGCATGGACCAACAAATAATTTCCTCTGAACCCAAATGCCTGCTGTCGCACTGCTGCAATCTGTGGGGCAGAAATTGACCTTTTCTGCTCAGAAATACTGGAGAAACAAGCACTAGAGACTAGGTAGGGAATGAAGCCAGACAAGGGGCCAGGCAGACAGAAACACTGACAAGCAGTCAGCGGCATTAAGGCTGAGATAAGAGGGGCTGTTTCCACAGCTTCCTGTGAAACAGGGATGCTCACAGCTCTGAAGTCCAAGACTGGTCCTTCTTTTATCATGGCAACTCCATCCCCCTCCATGGATGAGGTGGCAACCCAATGATGTGCCACTTAGCTCTTTACCAGGTGCTCTGCCTGGGGAAATGAGAGCTTGGGCGTTGCAGAGCAAGACCTCAGCAGTGTCATGTCCCTCCTGACCGCTGGATGTAAGGTGAGTGTGGGAGATGAGCTTTGAGTTAGAAGTCCCACACCTTCACTTTAACACACCTGAAGCTGCCCTTTTGGGGTTTGTCATTTCTGCTGTATGGTGTATGTTACTCTGCCTCATCTGCTCTTTTGGGCTTCATTTTTGTATGCTGCTGCCCTTTCTTTTTCATTTCAAGCACCAAAGATTGAACCCAAAAAAATACTTTCAGCTGCGGTGCACTGTAGTAGATGGGTTGGAATTTGACATCCACAACTTCATTCTTGAAGTATAGGATGTGAGATATCTCTGTTGGGTCTCAAGCCAGGTATCAAGTCAGTGACCAGCTTGCAAAACATGCCACAGCTTAACTGGAAAGATTTAGAGAGTTCCCCAAAATGAAAGGAAGCAAAACTGTTTGGCACTGCTTGGCAACACTCTCAGGACTGACTCAAGATGTGGTTGCGTGCCCTCTAGAAAAAGGTGGGCCAAAGCCAGAGGGCTTCTGCTGATCCCTGGTGATGTCTTTATCTCAACCAATGGAGAAAAGAGAGTAAATCCATGGCAAGATGCTCTTGGGGGTCAAGGCATCAGTGTTGACCCACCACAAGGAAGGAGATGGACCCTGGAGACAGGTCAGAAGGAGCCTCAACCACCCTTCTTAAATGTCCCAGGTCATGCAGAGTGCTTCAGGTCCTAGAGGTGGTTGCACTGAATCAAACTTCCCCTTCCACCATGCACCAGGCTAGCACTAACCCTTGGAGGGTCATGCTCATTGCTAAGGGTGCTGAGGAGGATAAGGGTGGGGGGGATGGTAGTGGACATAGAGAGAAAGGACTAAGAAGTGAACAAAGATGAATCCAAGGCAGGAGCAGAGACAGATGTTGAAACCAATTGGTGCAGAGGAAAAGCTGCTCAGAGGAAAAGCTCATCTTGAGCTGCCTTGTCACACTGGCACCAACACAATCTTAGTGGTAACACTTAAGAGCCTTTTGCCTACGTGTGAGGCCAGTAAGGACCTCTGTTTCCCAGAGCTAATGTAAATTGAGATCACCTTTTTCTAATTTACTTCCAGATTCACTCTTTTCTTTATATTTCAGTGTAAATAAACCTGACTTCCAAATGTGTTATAATGTATATTCTTTTGATGTCACCAGTCCACTCCAGAGCCCAAATGTATGCAGCAGCAGTGTTCCACACTGTCAACAGAGCTAACACATCACAAGACTTTTCAGAAGGGTGCTCTCTGTGTGGTTGCCAGTCCTTTGGCAGCCTTAGATTTCCGGCTGAGGAAAACTCACAGAATCACAGAATGTCAGGGTTTGGAAGGGACCTTGAAATTTCAAACAGCCTAACCCCCCTGCCAGAGGAGGATCACCTAGACCAGATCACACAGCAATGTGTCCAGGTGGGTTTTGAATATTTCCAGAGAGGAAGACTCCACAACCCCCCTAGGTAGCCTGTTGCACTGTTCTGACACCCTCACAGTGAAGAAAAATGTTCCTTATGTTTTCACGGAACTTCCTGTGGCTCAGCTTCCACCCATTACCCCATCACCAAGCAGAGCCTGGCTCCATCCTCCTGGCACTCGCCCTTTACGTATTTATCAACATGAAAGAGGTCACCTCTCAGTCTCCTCTCCTCCAAGAAGAAGGACACCCCAGCTCCCTCAGTCTCTCCTCATAACAGAGATGTTCCATTCCTTTAATCATCTTTGTGGCTCTGCACTGGACTCTCTCAAGCAGTTCTATGTCCCTCCTGAACTGGGGGGACCCAGAACTGGGCACAATACTGCAGCTGTGACTTCACCAGAGCCGAGTAGAGGTGGAGGAGAACCTCTCTCAACCTACTAACCGCAGCCCTTCTAATACACCCCAGAATGGCATTTACCCTCCTGGCCACGAGAGCACCTTGGGGGATTTCCTTTGTAGCAGGGAAGGCAAGAGAGATTTCTCTTCCAGAAAAGGAAAGATGAGATTCCTGCTCCAAGAAGTGACAGCGAAGAGTACCACTGGTGATTAAATCCCAAGAACTGGCAACCGGGAGCCTCAAGCGGCGCTGGGTGCTCCGCAGGGATGCTCTGAAGTGCCCTCTTGAAGGGATGCAGCGTTGCAGCTCTCTCTGGGCCAAAGCAGGGGAAGCAGCGAGTCGGGAGACCGGGGAGGGGTGAATCTTCAAGTGAGGGCTACCTTTCTGGTTTCCCTTGCATCACTTAACCAGGACCCTGGCCCTGCAAATACTTGATCACACGAAGCATTTTACGTACTTGATTAGTTCCCCTGAACTCCGGGGGAAGCCGATGTGCCCAAGTACACAGAGGGCTGCAGACAGACAAAAGCAAACAAAGGAGGGAAAAAGCTAATGGGTTGCCTTCTCCCTCCTGCTGCTCTGTGGAAAGCTTTTATCTGTTGGACTCTCCCCTCTCCTTCCTTTACAAACAAGCCTTAGGCCAGAGAGCACCTCTACAGAAGGCAAAAGCACTTCAGCAGCGCAGGTATAGCTGCAACGCCACGACTGCAAAGTGCTTTGACACAGATATACCAGTTAAAGCCTGCCAGTAGAATCCCTGCTTTGCCTTGCATAACTTCTCCTGCTCTAAAGCCTTTGTCTGGCACAGGCATACTGTGCTCCACTGCAAGCAGTGTAGTATTTATCCACACAGGTTTCCATAGAATCATAGAATCAGTCAGGGTTAGAAGGGACCACAAGGATCACCTAGTTCCAACCCCCCTGACATGCCCAGGGACACCCTACCCTACATCAGGCTGCCCACAGCCTCATCCAGCCTGGCTGCAAACACCTCCAGGGGTGTGCCCCCAACCACCTCTCTGGGCCACCTGTTCCGGGCCTCACCATGCTCATGGTGAAGAACTGCTTCCTCACATACAATCTGAATCTCCTCACCTCTAGCTTTGCTCCATTCCCCCTAGTTCTGTCACTACCTGATAGCCTAAAAAGTCCCTCCCCAGCTTTTCTGTAGTCCCCCTTCAGATGTTGGAAGGCCACAAAAAGGTCACCTGGGAGCCTCCTCTTCTCCACACTGAACAGCTCCAACTCTTTCAGTCTGTGCTCATAGGAGAGATGCTCCAGCCCTCTGATCATCCTTGTGGCCCACATGCTCCAGCATGTCCACATCCTGAATATTGGGGTCTGGGTAGATGAGAAGCTCAACATGAGCCTGCAGTGTGGAACTGTATGATCTTTGAGGTTTCTTCCAACCTAAACCATTCTATGATTCTATGATTCTACAATCCCTCTTGTAATAGGGGCTCCAGAACTGGACAAAGTACTCCAGGTGGGGTCTCACCAAGGTGGAGTAGAGGGGGAGAATCACCTCCCTCGACCTGCTGGAGCATCAAAACTTCCTGTGGAGAAGAGGAAGGAGTTTATTTCTGCCTCCCCTGTGACAACAACATGCAAAACTTCTGTGAGTCCCTAGCGGCTTTTCCCAGTTCCCATTACCTTGTCTGGGTTTCCCTTGCACTCCAGAGACGGTGTCACTGTGATGCTGAGACACATAGCTCACTGCAATTTATGTCTGGATCCAGTCAGCACAGAGCCTCAGCCCTCTCCACCTTGCTCATTATTTACTGCATTCTGCTTGCTGACTTAATAGTGTTTTGTCCTGTCCTTGAATCCTGTGTGGATGGATTTAGAAAAAAAAAAAAAAAAAAAAAAAAAGGAAAAAAAAAAAATCGATGTGCCTTGACCAGCAAACCTTCTTCCCACAGCACAGGGGAATTTCCAGAGTGCCACAGCTCCCAGCATTTATTTATTTGTTTCCTTTGAGCTATTAGCATGACGAGGCTAATTGTGATGTTCCGCGTGCATTAAATCTCGCCTTCCACACTCTCGAGGCAGCCGGGGAAGGAAAAGAGCAGGAGTTACAAAAACAGAGCAGAAACAGATAGAAGCCTCCGAGATGAAAAAATAATGATGGCACAAATAAAAGGCACAGCAATCTGCATGCACTTTGCTTATTTACAAAGCCCTGCCGTTGTGATAACAAGGTACTAATGCAAAGTGAAGGAGCAGGAGCAGAGTGGCCTGAAGAGTTCTCCGCTGTGGCTTAATTAGGCAGGCAGCTATGGCTCTCCTGTCAACACCACCATAATTAGCAGGCATTGGTGAAGAGCGAGCAGAAGCATGGCAAGACCTCAGGCCAGCCAGGGCTCCATGCTGGTCTGTGCTGGGGCAAGGATGGGATGATTGACTATGATGGGTTGACCATGGATGGGACATTGACCATGAGCCAGCAGTGTGCCCTTGTGGCCAAGAAGGCCAATGCAATTTTGGGGTGTATTAGAAGGAGTGTGGTTAGTAGGTTGAGAGAGGTTCTCCTGTCCCTTTGCTCAGCCCTGGTGAGGCCACATCTGGAAGTATTGTGTCTGGTTCTGGGTGCCCCAGTTAAAGAAGGACAAAGAACTGCTTGAGAGACTCCAGAGCAGAGCCACAAAGATGATTAAAGGAGTGGAACCACTCTCTTATGAGGAGAGCCCTGGTGAGGCTACATCTGGAGTACTGTGTCCAGTTCTGGGTTCCCCAGTTCAAGAAGGACAAAGAACTGCTTGAGAGAGTCCATCACAGAGCCACAAAGATGATTAAAGGAATGGACCATCTCTGTTATGAGGAGTGACTGAGGGAGCTGGGGCTCTGCTGCTTGGAGAGGAGACTGAGAGGTGACCTCTTTTATGTTGATAAATACGTAAAGGGTGAGTGCCAGGAGGATGGAGCCAGGCTCTGCTCAGTGATGCCCAATGACAGGACAAAGGGTAATGGGTGGAAGCTGAGGCATAGGAAGTTTCATGTGAACATGAGGAGGAATTTCTTCACTGTGAAGGTGTCAGAACAGTGCAAGAGGCTGCCCAGGGGAATTGTGGAGCCTTTCCCTCTGGAGATATTCAGGACTTATCTGGATGCGTTCCTGTGTGATCTGGTCTAGGTGATCCTGTTCTGGGCAGGAGGGTTGGACTCAATGATCTTTCAAGGTCCCTTCCAACCCCTGACATTCTGTGATTCTGCAATTCTGTGAAGGTTTGCTCAGTCAGAAGGATGTGGAACTGTGTGTGCATGGGACTGTACTGGCGCAGGATCAAGGATGTGGTTCCTCTTTAGGTCAAGGATGTGGTTCCTTCACAGTCACACGTGACGTGGCTGCGCTGGCAAAACTGTAAAGCACAACCATCTCACTCTGTGGCCTCCTTGTCCTACCCGTGCAGCACTGCCTGCCTGCTGACAACGAGACTGCTTTGTGCTGTGGGGGCTGTGTGCTCTCACCTGCAGGTGCAGCACCTGGGACACCGAGTGTTAAAACATTTAAATGTGACATTTAACAATAAACGGACTCATCCAGGATTCACAACTCTTTTATTCAAAGCACAATATTTATAGTCACTACCTCGCCTTAAATCTAGGGCATAAAGGCTATCCCCTGACAAGGTTTACGGACTCAGAGGACATAAAGAAGCAGCAGTGCATTTCCAGAGGATCGAGTGTGGAGGCTTTGCAGACCTGCTTTGGTGCCAGTGCTTTGCCAGTGGGGAAGGTCTGGAGAGCAGTTTCTCAGACAGGCCTCTGTAGTGGGTGTAGGAGCCCTTGGACATCAGGGCTTGGTGTCCTGCAGAGGTGCCTGCAGCTGAGCTGAGACTAGAGGCTGCCCTCAGCACTCAGTCTCAGTTCATCTCTTGATCTCCCCCTTGGCTCTTCAAGCCCTTGAGTCCAGGCTCCTTCTACAGAAAGCAATTTCAAACTGCATGCAGGGTGCTGTGCTGCTCCGCTGGTTACTCTCCCACCAAAATAAGAAATTTTTGCCAGTCACTTCCTCACCTCAATGCTCCAAAACTTGTCATCCTTTTCTTCATCCAGTAGCTCACCCAGATTCACTCAGGGAAGAGAAAGCCACATCACTGCCACAGGGAAAGACAGTGAAGGGGTTTTAAAGAGGCAACAGATGCAGAGCCGGGTCCCCTGCCAAAGCAATTGTCCCTGTGAAAGTCTCAGAACTGACTGCACATAAGGAATGTGTGGGTTTCACTCCATTCAGCAGCCAAAGATCCCTTCACTTCTGGCAAATGCAGGGTGTCCAAGAGCAGGTCGCACCCGTACCAAGGATTTATAGTCTGCTATAAACCTGGTGAATCCCTCCCAGAAAAAAGGAAAAACAAAAAGAGAGGGGAGGGGGAAAAAAAAAAAGGAAAACCCAAAAGAAATCCCTTTAGGGTGCTCGTATGCCTCTCAGGGACACAGCAGCTGGAAAGCAAGGTGAGCCAAGCAGTACTCCACAACCAGCTGTGTGCAAGGGCCCTGCCTGAGGGCATGGAAGCAGGAGCGAGATGTGAAGGGTTCGTGGGTGATGGTGCCAAGGCAGAGTCCTCATCAGCCACTCCAGCGGCGGGCTTAGGAGCCACACTGCCTCCTGCATGGGCCTTTGTCATCCCCCACAGCACAGGCTGCTGAGCTCCTCTTTCTTCACCGGGAGGCCAGCCACATTCACAGCACAAGTAGGTTGTGCTTTGTTGCAGTCAGCGGACTAAAATCTCCTCTCCTGCTTTCCTCCAGCAGCGCTGAGCTGCCTGCATTGCAATGCAGGCACCATGTGGTCTCAGGCTGGGATAGCTCAGACAGCAGCCTCAGGGAGAGGATTTTCCTGTGTCCCCCCCCCCAGCTTGCTTCAGCAAAGCAGGGGTACAAACAATTAGCTGGTGTAAAAATTAATTTAATCGACTGGTATAAAAATTAATCAGCTGGTATAAAAATTAATTCCCCCCCACCCCTAGACCCGTGTAAGGAGAACAGGATTTTTCATCCTTGGCAGGGTCTCGCTTCAGCAAAGAGGGTTTTGGCTGCCAGAGTGCAGAGCAGATGAAAAGAAGGGGCTGAGATCCACGCCGAACCGGCCCCTGTGCTGCGCCAAGCTAATCCATCTCCATTAGAGTTCACAGCCTCTTTGATCAATCTCATCTTTAAAAACACCAATGCTCCAGAAGGCTGAGGAACTGCTTCATTTTCCTTCATTAAAAAAAAAAAATTATTAAATTTTCCCAAGCCTTTAAAACCAGAGGTATTAACTGCTAAATATTTTTTTTCCTTCTTGTTTTGAAGCAAAGTGGAGCAGAAGCAGAATGCTTTAAAAAAAAAAAAGAAGAAAAATTTAAAAAAGAAGAAAAAGAAAAAAGAAAAATAAAAAAAAGAAAAGAAAAAAGATGATGAAGGGAAAAAAAAGAAGAAAAAGAAAAAATAAGAAAAAGNAAGAGGGGGGAAAAAAAGAAGAAAGAAAAAAGAAGAAGAAAAAGAAAAAAGAAGAAAAAGAAAAAAGAAGAAAAAGAAAAAAGAAGAAAAAGAAGGAAAAAAAGAAGAAAAAGAAAAAAAAGAAGAAAAATTAAAAAAAGAAGAAAAAGAAAAAATAAAAAGAAAAAAAGAAGAAAAAAAGAAGAAAAAGAAAAAAAAGAAAAAAAAGAAGAAGAAAAAGAAAAAAGAAGAAAAAGAAAAAAAAGAGAAAAAAAAGAAAAAGGCAGATTAAAATGATTAAAAATAACGGAGCAATGAAAGTCAAACTGTTGGCTCTAAAAATGTTGATGCGTTGCATTGCTGTGGGCGATGCAACCCATTACATTCATATGAATGAGAGCGAGGGGCCCTGCTACCTGCCTGGGTGATGAACTGTGGGTGTCATTACACGTGGCTGCTGCATTAAATCTGGGAGGATTGCCGTCTGTTTGTGCAGCAGCCAGGGGCTGCTTCTCTGGTGATACAACACAAGGCGATTCCTGCATGAGGCAGACTTGCCTGGGATCAGATTCGGGGCATAAGAAGAACTGATTTTTTTTTTTTTTTAATTTTTAAATTTTTTTTGTTCCTGATCTATTTTCCTTTCCAAAGGGTTCTGCAAATTGCTGGCCTGGACTGGATTGTCACGTCTCAGACTTCACTCAGGTCTGAGGTGTGTAGAGGTGCCCCACGCCCCCTTGCACATGCTCACAGTTGGGCTCATGTTTGTTGTTTCTCTCCTCTCCTCTCTATTCCAAAAGTCCTGGCAGTCTGGTGAAGTCCCCACTGACTGGAAAAGGGGAAAAATAACCCCCATTTTCAAAAAGGGTAGGAAGGAAGAGCTGGGGAACTACAGGTCAGTCAGTCTCACCTATGTGCCTGCTAAGCAGATCCTCCTGGAGGCACTACTGAGACAGGAGAATAGTGAAGAGGTGACTGAGTCCAATCAGCACTGGCTGCACCAAGGGCAGATCCTGCCTGACAAACCTGGTGGCCTTCTATGAGCAGGTCACATCATCAATAGATGAGGGGCAACTGATGTCATTTACCTGGACCTGAGCAAAGCCTTTGACACTGTCCCACACCACATCCTGGTCTCCAAGCTGGTGAAACAGGGGTTTGATGGGTGGACCTCCAGATGGATAAAGAACTGGCTTAATGGCCACACCCAAAGAGTGGCTGTCAACGGGTCCATGTCCAGGTGGAGACCAGTGACAAGTGGAGTCCCTCAGGGATAAGTCCTCGGACCAGTCTGAGGAGAGGGACTTGGGGGTGCTGGTGGAGGAGAAGCTCAACATGAGCCAGCAGTGTGCACTTGCAGCCCAGAAAGCCAAGCAGATCCTGGGCTGCATAAGGAGAAGTGTGGCCAGCAGGTCGAGAGAGGTGATTCTTCCCCTCTACTCCACTCTGGTGAGACCACACCTGGAGTACTGCAACCAGTTCTGGAGCCCCTATGACAAGAGGGATGTGCTGGAGTGTGTCCAGAGAAAGGCCACAAGGATGCTCAGAGGGCTGCAGCACCTCTGCTATGAGGACAGACTGAAGGAGTTGGGGCTATTCAGTCTGGAGAAGAGGAGGCTCCCAGGTGACCTTCTTGTGGCATTCCAGTATCTGAAGGGGGCCTACAAAACAGCTGGGGAGGGACTTTTTAGGCTATCAGGGAGTGAGAGGACTAGGGGGAATGGAGCAAAGCTGGAGGTGGGGAGATTCAGATTGGATGTGAGGAGGAAGTTGTTCAGGTGAGGCTGGATGAGGCTGTGGCCAGCCTGATGTAGGGTAGGGTGTCCCTAGGCATGTCATGGGGGTTGGAATGGGATGATCCTTGTGGTCCCTTCCAACCCTGACTGATTCTATGAGTCTAAGTGGCCAGGGCTATGCTGATACACACAAGTGTCCACGCAGTTCATCATTGACGGAGGCTTGGCCAGAGCTGCAGGAGCTCATTGCTGCAGTCCTTCTTTATTTTTCCTCTGCTGAGGTCTTACCCTAGCAGTAGATTGTATGTCAGTGGTAGGATTATGGGTAACCAGCCTGAAGCCTAACTTCCATGTAAGCCACAAGAAAGAGTGCTCATGTATCTTGCAAGGATTAAAAGACCATCTGAAAGCTGTGGTGCCTCTTGTGAAATGACTGAGTGGTTTTAGGCTACTTCTTGTGGAATATTTATCACTTGCAAGCCAGTCATTATGGGTAGGCTTGGTAGGTACTCAACAGGCATGCAGACTGAGTGCTTCTTCTACATGCCAAAAGAATCCACATCCAGGAGCTGCCAAGGGCAGTTTGGCCCTGGCCTTTTCTCTGGTTTGTGATGGCCAGGTCAGTGCACTCCTTGATTTGCCTGAGTGCTTTGGCTCAATCCCATCCTTGCACTGGGATATGAAAGAAAGTATTTATTAACTTCTTCCATTTCCACACACTCTGTAGCATCCAACTAGAAGAAGCCAAGGTCACTGAGTCAAGGGAACATAGGTTGTCACAGGATCAGGTTGCCACTGAAAGTGGCAGGACCAGCTTACACACCAGCTGAGAGGGTCAGTCCCCCATTCCAGAATGCTTAATACTTTCTTGCTTAAAGCTTAAAAAAAAAACCTTTATAATTTTGAGAGAAATTGGATGGGATTTTTTTGCTGGTTTAACACAGATCTGTCACCATCTACTTTCTAGGGAGCATTGGTGAGCATGGATATTTTTTTCCAGAATGGAGGCCAAAGCTGAGGCAAAAATAATTCCAGCGTGTGTAAAGGTGTAAGCTTTCTCTTCACCAGGCACTCTCATTCTTCTTTTCCATTCTCTCTGCTCTGTCTCTTACCAGGATGGTGCTGAGCTGAAAGCTGGGAAAGGATGAAATGAAAAGAGAATTTGGATGCTTTGTCAAACTTATCTGACCTCTGTTGGTTTACAGAATAGGGACATGGTGCCAGCCCTTGTGAAGCTTCTTATGCAGTGCTGGCTATTTCTGGCTGCTTTTTTTCCCCAGCCTTTCCAGATGTGAACAGAGCTCCCCACATGCTCCTGGCACCTCTCCAGCTGGACACAGGCAGGTTCTGCCATGCTGCCTGAAAATGGAGCAGCATTGCCATGTGAAGCACAGGAGAAGAGGACCTGGCTTGCTGATTGGGTTGAATTTAAATGCTGGGATGACTTTACTCCAGCATGCGAGTTGCAAAGATGGTTATATGCAGACCAGCATACAGCCTCTGCATGCTCCTTTGAACCTTCTGGGAATGGACCAACCTCCCCTGAGGCTTCCTGTAGGAGGATGGTCATTGTTTGTCAGGCCATGCAGTAGAGCTCATCACTAGCAGCCTCAGCTGTTCTTGGTTTTGTGAGCAGTCCTCTCCTATGTTTCATGCTCCAGAGGCACTGCTACAGCCCTGTCCCCCCCTCCTGGACCAGCTCCAACAAGCACAACTTGCTCAGCTTGTTGGTCAGTCACAACTGAAGCTGTGTGACCACAGCTCGCAGCGTGCTCACAACACAGCAAGCAGACTGCAGCATGAGAGTGGTGAGAGCCTGGAATGGGTTGCCCAGGGGTTGGGGCCCCATCCCTGGAGGGGTTTAAGGCCAGTCTGGATGAGGCTCTGTCCAGCCTAATCTAGGGTAGGGTGTCCCTGGGCATTGCAAGGGGCTTGGAACTGGATGATCCTTATGGTACCTTCCAACCCTGACTGGTTCCATGGTTCTGAACGTGCATTTTTCTTCCTTAAATTATCTCACTGCTTAAGTGACAAAACAAACAAACAAAAACAAAACAAAAAAACCCAAAACAAAACCCTCACTCTTACTGCAAGTGGAGATTACGCAGAAATTCAGCTCCATCTCTAAGCTGTGTAGCTTCCAGCCCTGTTTTTAAACAAACAGCTGAAGAAATCGCCAATGCCTACAGCCAACAATTTCAGACCATGTGGAGGCTCCCCACATCACTAGCCTGATTTCCCAAGGTGATGAAGACCCTCTGCCTCTGACATGAATTAGCTGTGATTTAAAAAAAAAATAGTATTGAGACAGGACCCTAAGCCACTGTGTCCCCAGCCTGTATATGCATTTGTGCTCATCCCCTCAGAGAATGGTCCTTGAGTCCCCTAGTGAATGATACTTGAATTTCTCTTCCACAGAGAAGTGTTTCCTTTTGGAAGTGATGATACAAACCAGATATTAATGACTTTTTAGAAACAGTTTCCTCCTATTTTTTGTGCCAAAGCTGCTTTCCAGTTTAAACTTCAGCTGAACTGAATAATCTTGGCTTCATGCAAGCTGCATTTCTCTGTGAATAAATAATTTTCCAGTTCTCCCTCCTTCAGATCTTATGTCCCATGGTATGCTTGGAATATCTCTGCAGAGATGCACAACATGATTTTCCATATGGATCTACACTCATATTTGGCATAAATGATTACACAAAATTAGTGCTCGAGTACAGGGAACACAAATGTTCCTCAGCATAGAATCATAGGACCATAGAATCATAGAATGGTTTAGGTTGGAAGGGACCCCAAAGATCATCCAGTTCCAACCCCCTGCCATAGACAGGGAAACCTCCCACTAGAAGGCTCAAGGCCTCATCCAGCCTGGCCTTGAACACCTCCAGGGAGGGAGCAGCCACAACCTCCCTGGGCAACCTGTGCCAGTGTCTCACCAACCTCACTGTAAAGAACTTCCTCCTAACATCCAGATTAAATCTCCCCTCTGCCAGTTTAAACCCATTATTCCTCATCCTGTCATTACAAGACCTTGTGAATAGTCCCTCCCCAGCCCTCCTGTAGGTAAAGTTACTATAAGGTCTCCTCGAAGCCTTCTCTTCTCCAGGCTGAAGAGCCCCAACTCTCTCAGCCTGTCCTCATAGCAGAGGTGCTGCAGCCTTCTGAGCATCCTCCCTGGGACTCTGTAGCACCCTAATCTGGGCCACCAGCTTCTCACGATGAAGACAGTCCCTGGCTCTCCGTGCATAACGATGCTTGCTGCTACGGGCAGTGCTGCCAGTGTAAGCAGAGGCCACCTCCATTGTCCACCCTCTCACACTGCCCTCCTCCTCTGCTTCATTAGAGATGTCATCTGCACCGCCCTGCCAGTCTCCTGACAGTGTGGGAAGCCTGAACACAGATGTTCCTCTCGATCCCAGCCTCACACTTGGCAGCACAGCATGCTGCTTTCCCTCCCAGACGTGCTGCTGGGCCAAAACACACACACACAGTTTTATTTTTAATTCAGTGCGTTTCATAGCAGCCTCGGTTGTGTCATTCCTGTCCTTTCCTTTCCCCTTCTCTCTCTGTCTCTTATTTTTTTTTTTATTTAAAGGGGAGTGCACACTCAGGTTACATCCAGCCCGGTCATATCATGGTATGCGGCCGTGGCTCTATTTTTACACCTCCTCCCCGCTCAGCTGCTCGCTCCGTGGTGATCGATGGCGTAGGCAAACAGGGAAAAGCAGCTCCAGCCGTGGTGCGGAGCCACACAAAAGCGGCGGCTGCCGCAGCCCTGCCCCAGGTTGCTGCCGGAGCCCTGTCCCAGGCTGCTGCCGGAGCCCTGTCCCAGCCCTGCTGCCGGAGCCCTGCCCCAGCCTGATGCCGGAGCCCTGCCCCAGCCCTGCTGCCGGAGCCCTGCCCCAGGTTGCTGCCGGAGCCCTGTCCCAGGCTGCTGCCGGAGCCCTGTCCCAGCCCTGCTGCCGGAGCCCTGCCCCAGCCTGATGCCGGAGCCCTGCCCCAGCCCTGCTGCCGGAGCCCTGCCCCAGGTTGCTGCCGGAGCCCTGTCCCAGGCTGCTGCCGGAGCCCTGTCCCAGCCCTGCTGCCGGAGCCCTGCCCCAGCCTGATGCCGGAGCCCTGCCCCAGCCCTGCTGCCGGAGCCCTGCCCCAGGTTGCTGCCGGAGCCCTGTCCCAGGCTGCTGCCGGAGCCCTGTCCCAGCCCTGCTGCCGGAGCCCTGCCCCAGCCTGATGCCGGAGCCCTGCCCCAGCCCTGCTGCCGGAGCCCTGCCCCAGGTTGCTGCCGGAGCCCTGTCCCAGGCTGCTGCCGGAGCCCTGTCCCAGCCCTGCTGCCGGAGCCCTGCCCCAGCCTGATGCCGGAGCCCTGCCCCAGCCCTGCTGCCGGAGCCCTGCCCCAGGTTGCTGCCGGAGCCCTGTCCCAGGCTGCTGCCGGAGCCCTGTCCCAGCCCTGCTGCCGGAGCCCTGCCCCAGCCTGATGCCGGAGCCCTGCCCCAGCCCTGCTGCCGGAGCCCTGCCCCAGGTTGCTGCCGGAGCCCTGTCCCAGGCTGCTGCCGGAGCCCTGTCCCAGCCCTGCTGCCGGAGCCCTGCCCCAGCCTGATGCCGGAGCCCTGCCCCAGCCCTGCTGCCGGAGCCCTGCCCCAGGTTGCTGCCGGAGCCCTGTCCCAGGCTGCTGCCGGAGCCCTGTCCCAGCCCTGCTGCCGGAGCCCTGCCCCAGCCTGATGCCGGAGCCCTGCCCCAGCCCTGCTGCCGGAGCCCTGCCCCAGGTTGCTGCCGGAGCCCTGTCCCAGGCTGCTGCCGGAGCCCTGTCCCAGCCCTGCTGCCGGAGCCCTGCCCCAGCCCTGCTGCCGGAGCCCTGCCCCAGGCTGCTGCCGGAGCCCTGCCCCAGCCTGATGTCGGAGCCCTGTCCCAGCCCTGCTGCCGCAGCCCTGTCCCAGCCCTGCTGCCGGAGCCCTGCCCCAGGTTGCTGCCGGAGCCCTGCCCCAGGCTGCTGCCGGAGCCCTGCCCCAGCCTGATGTCGGAGCCCTGTCCCAGCCCTGCTGCCGCAGCCCTGTCCCAGCCCTGCTGCCGGAGCCCTGCCCCAGGTTGCTGCCGGAGCCCTGCCCCAGGCTGCTGCCGGAGCCCTGCCCCAGCCTGATGTCGGAGCCCTGTCCCAGCCCTGCTGCCGTAGCCCTGTCCCAGCCCTGATGCCGCAGCCCTGCCCCAGGTTGCTGCCGCGGCTCAGCTCTGCTCAGAAGGGCTTCCCCACCCCGGCACGCAGAGCTGCTGCCCTCCAGATGGGACAGGGTTTTCAGTGCCTCGGAGTCCTCAGCACCTTTTGCCACTCGACCTCTGAGACCGGATAGGACCCCGAGGCTCTCACCTACCGAAATACCAGAAACAAATCTCCCTCCTTGTGGTACCTGGTAAGGCTGTGCTCATCTTCCCTCTGGATGATTTCTTGTCGCTTGCTACTGTAGCAGCAGCTAAGAGACAGAAGGCAGGTCCAGGGCACCCCCCCCATGACTGGCGTCCAGAGGGGTAAGTCAGGTTGGCAGAAATACTAGAAGACATTTTATCACTTAGAATCATAGAATCAGTCAGGGTTGGAAGGGACCACAAGGATCGTCTAGTTCCAAGCCCCCTGACATGCCCAGGGACACCCTAACCTAGATCAAGCTGCCCACAGCCTCATCCAGCCTGGCCTTAAACACCTCCAAGGATGTGGCCCCAACCACCCCCCTGGGCAACCCATTCCTAAAAAGTCCCTCCCCAGCTTTTCTGTAGGCCCCTTTCAGATACTGGAAGGCCACAATAAGGTCACCTCAGAGCCTCCTCTTCTCCAGACTCAACAGCCCCAACTCTTTCAGTCTGTCTTCATAGTAGAGGTGCTGCAGCCCTCTGATCATCCTCGTGGCCCTTCTCTGGACGTGCTCCAGCATGTCCACATCCCTCTTGCAATAGGGGCTCCGGAACTGGATGCAGTACTCCAGATGGGGTCTCACCAGAGTGGAGTAGAAGGGGAGAATCACCTCCCTTGACCTGCTGGCCACACTTCTCCTTATGCAGCCCAGGCTCTGCTTGGCTTTCTGGGCTGCAAGTGCACACTGATGCCTCATGTTGAGGTTCTCATCCACCAGCACCCCCAAGTCACTCTCATCAGGGATGCTCTCCAGCCAGTCACTGCCCAGCTTGGATTTGTGCTTGGGAATGCCTCGACCCAGATGCAGGACCAAGTATCTAACAATTATTTCCTGGCAGAAGGAATTAACCTTTATACTTGGTGGAGGGGCACAGTTGGCTGAAGTTTTACTAGCTTTTCAGTATGCAAGACTGGAGACTGGATGAGGCACTTAGTGCCATGGATTCAGTTAGTTAGAAGGGTTAGGTGATAGGTCGAACTCGATGATCCTAGAGGTCTTTTCCAACCTGGTTAATTCTGTGGTTCCCTGAAACGTTGAGCAAAACATAAAGACTGAGAAGTATCACCTTTAATATTCTGTGATTTTTACCTGACGCCAGCTACTTGCTGTCGTTGAGCTGATGAGTCAAAAGTGCTCTGGTCGGGATGGGAGGGGGAAAAAAAAAAAAAAAAAAGTAACTGCAATGTAATTAATGCTGTAACAACTTGTTTCCCCCTTGGAGAATTATACCATTAGCTGCTTCAATTGTGCATGAAATATAAATTACATTACTCAGAGGCATCACGTCTAAGCAGCCACAATCCTAAGTGACACGGCTTGCCACAGTGTATCACGCTCCCAGGTCAAAATTAACAGAAGCTCTCTTGCCTGAGGCTGGCAGATATCAAAGAGAGAACCGGGGGCAGCCCAACTGCCTTCCTGCCTCCAGGAATTTCCCCGGGGAGAGCAACCTAACCAGGCTCTGTTGTCCGAAGAGAGCGACTCATCGGTTTGAAACGTGCTGGTGCACCCTTGGCAGGCTAGCATTTGGGAGCCCAGAGCTTTGACAGCTAAGGGATGCTGTAGCATGGCCATCCTAAATTGGATGAAGCACAAATCCAGACTGGGTGGTGAGTGGCTGGAGAGCAGCCCTGAGGAAAAAGACCTGGGGGTCTGGCGTGATGAGAAGCTCGACATGAACCAACAGGGTGCACATGCAGCTCAGACAGCAACTGTGTGCTGGGCTGCATTAAGAGCAGTGTGGCCAGCAGGGCAAGGGAGAGGATGCTCCTTCTTTACTCTGCTCTCATCAGACCCCACCTGGAGTACTGTGTGCAGTTCTGGAGCCCCCAGCACAAGAAGGACATGGAACTGTTGGAGAGAGTCCAGAGGAGGGCCACAAAGATGATCAGAGGGC
>VWZI01009941.1:40085-59503 GCA_013396835.1 Psilopogon haemacephalus
AAAAAAAAAAAGAAAAAAGGATGAAATCAAACATGTTGCTTCCTGGGAAGACCAGGGAGTACACATTCCCGAGTGCTGAGCGAGATCATCCATTATACATTTCCATCTATTCCACTCACTGCCTATGCAGGACAGGCAGCCTGCTTCCGTATCCAGTGCTGCATCCACCCCTGTGGCCATGGGCTTGCTCTCCTGAAACGCCCAGGTGCCAGCACTCTTTCAGGGACAATTTTCTTGGCGAGGGAAGATCCTGACTGTCAATTGCACTTCGGCGGCGGCAGCAGCCAATGTAAGGAAGCAGCAGTATAAATTCTCGTTCTCATTAAACGTGCCTGTCTGACTGATGGATGCCGGTGGAATTACGCAGTGGATCCAGATTTGTGGGTCTGACAGTAATAAAGCAAATTTTCATATAGAATACATGTCTCGGAGGGCTGCTGGACGTGCTTTGTTTCCCTGAGTTATAGGCAGTGTGGCACGGCAGTGGTGTCGGCCACCACTGAGGGGAGTGGTCACTGAAGCCAGCCCAGCCCTGACAAGTGGAGGAGCAGTGACCCTGCTGACAGACCCTGCGTTCACAGACCCACGGAATCTCTTCTCAGCCTGGGGAAGAGAAGGCTTCGAGGAGACCTTATAGTAGCCTTCCAGTATCTGAAGGGGGCTACAGGAAGGCTGGGGAGGGACTATTCACAAAGTCTTGTAATGACAGGATGAGGGGGAATGGGTTCAAACTGGCAGAGGGGAGATTTAAATGGGATGTTAGGAGGAAGTTCTTTGCAGTGAGGGTGGTGAGACACTGTTTGCCTAGGGAGGTTGTGTCTGCTCCCTCCCTGGAGGTGTTCAAGGTCAGGTCGGATGAGGCTTTGAGCAACCTGTTTTAGTGGGAGGTGTCCCTGCCTATGGTGGGGGGTTGGAACTGGATGATGTTTGAGGTCCCTTCCAACCTAAACCATTCTGTAATTCTGTGATCACTACTCCTGTCCCTGGTAACCTCTCCAGAGATCCACTGGAGTGACTGGGCATGCAGCATGGAGACTACTGCAAAGGCAACACCACAGGCACTTTTTCCTTTAAAAGCAAGATCAAGCTGAAGATGCAGGTGCCAGGTCCAGAATGCAGTGGGTCACTGCCCCAGTGTGAGGCAGTCAGGACTCCTGCAATTTTCCTTTCTGAACTGTTATGGCTACAGCCAGTGTTAGATAGTGGAGCTGTATGGTTGCCAGCAGTGGAACAGTGCCAGAAGGAAAGATTTGCAAAATTTCCCAGTATGGTTATCTCTCAGTCCTGCTCTCTGTCCTGCTGTTTCAGGTAGGTTAATAAAGGACACAAAATGCTTCCTTGTCTTACTTTTGCACTTTGAGCTTCTGTTTTGCATACGTGACTCCTTTCTCCTCCCCTGCCTCACCTTCCTCCCAGTAATCTGTCTTACTCGATCCCCATCCAACCTCTATGCTGACCCTTCAAGGCCACAGTGCAAGGTGCCATCTCCCTTGCTGCCAGCCTGGGGGCTGTTTTGGACTGTCCTCTCTTCGATCTCCCCTCCAGGCAGACTGATAATGCTCAGGAAACCTCAATCTAGCTCCAGCTCACAGATCATAGAATCATAGAATGGTTTAGGTTGGAAAGAACCTCAAAGATCATCCAGTTCTAACACCCTGCCATAGGCAGGGACACCTCCCACTAGAACAGGTCCCTCAAGACCTCATACAGCCTGGCCTTGAACACCTCCAGGGAGGGAGCAACCACAACCTCCTTGGGCAACCTGTGCTAGTGTCTCACCACTCTCACTGCAAAGAACTTCCTCCTAACATCCCATTTAAATCTCCCCTCTGCCAGTTCAAACCCATTCCCCCTCGTCCTGCCATTACAAGGCCTTGTGAACAGTCCCTCCCCAGCCCTCCTGTAGCCCCCTTCAGATACTGGAAGGTTACTATAAGGTCTCCTCAAAGCCTTCTCTTCTCCAGGCTGAAAAGCCTCAACTCTCTCAGCCTGTCCTCATAGTAGAGCTGCTCCAGCATCTTTGTGACCCTCCTCTGGACTTGCTCCAATAGTTCCATGTCCTTCTTGTGTTGGGGGCTCCAGAACTGCACACAGTACTCCATGTGGGGTCTGAGGAGAGCAGAGTAAAGGGGCAGAATCCCCTCCCTTGCCCTGCTGGCCACACTGCTCTTGATGCAGCCCAGCACACAGTTGCTGTCTGGGCTGCACTCACACTCCAGGCTCATGTTGAGCTTCTCATCTACCCCAGACCCCCAGGTCCTTTTCCTCAGGGCTGCTCTCAGCCATTCGCCACCCAGCCTGGATCTGTGCTTGGGATTGCACTGACCCAGGTGCAGGACTTTATACTTGGCCTTGCTGAATGTCATGAGGTTGGCCTGGGCCCACCTCTCCAGCCTGTCCAGGTCCCTCTGGACGGATCCCTGCCCTCTAGCAAGTCGACTGTGCCATGGTCTAATGGCAGGCCCTGAGCCTTGGCTGTCAAGCTCCATCCTCAATGTGTCTCCTGGACCCACTACCTGTGCTATGGGAACATCCCTGGTCCAACAGCCTATTTGCTGCCATGGTTGGGAACTCCTTTGATTGCCTGGATTAGTGCAAGGGAATCAGCCAGCAGCAGCTTTGCTTTTAAAGCCCTCTTGACAGTGCTTTCTCCCTCATTTGAAGCGTCAGAGGAAATGCCCCTTGATGAGGTTGCCAGCTGGGGAAAATCATCTGGGCGAGTGAAGAGCAGAGGGCTCTGGAAGGTTTTGCTTTGAGGGACCTGCACCCTGGTGGAGGAAGATCCTTGGGCTGATGTCTGAGCAGTCTGGGCTGCAGTGCTCCTGGAGTCCCTGACAGAGGATTAAGTCAGCCCACTGAAGAAATGGAGGGCGAGTGAAAATCTCAGCCATGTGGGGATTGCTCATCCCAGCCACAGATAAAAAGGTGAAATGAGAGACTTAAAAGTCAGATTTAAGGAGAGCAACCAGTTGGCAGATGGGGTTGTAGCACCCTCCCATCTGTGCCTGAGCTAGCCTGACCGTGCCCATGGATAAGGCTGGGTACATGCTCCCACCACCAGTGTGACCAGTGCTGGCCACAGAGCTCACTGTGTGAAGGATGGGCAGGATGAGTCCTGAGCTCAGCTGAGGTGTGTTGCTCATCTGTGCCTCGCTGTGCTGGAGGCAGCATGGATGTCACACTCCCCACCCTACCTTTCACCTGGGGGTGCAGGAGGAAGCCAAGGGCAAAGCCATTTCACTGCCTGTGCTCACAAAAGATCAAAGGAGCAGAAGAAATCTCCAGGGAAGAACAAAGCAGGGACAATGAGATTCATAGATTCATAGAATACCAGGTTGGAAGGGACCTCAGGAATCATCCAGTCCAACTTTTCAGGGTAAGAATATAGTTTAAATGGGGTGGTCCAGCACCCTGTCAAGATGGCTAATGCAGGGGAATCTACCATCTCTCTTGAGAGTTTATTCCAATGTCTAATAGTTCAAACAATGGATTATTTTTTTTTTCTGGTATTCAGTCCGAATCTCCTCAGCAGCAACTTATACTCATTACCTCTTGTCTTTACCATGTGGCTCTTTGTAAGAAGGGAATCTCCCTCCTCGTGGTAGCTGCCCCTGCTGTACTTCTACACAGTTATGAACCACAGAATCACAGAAGCATCCAGGTTGGAAAAGCCCCTCAGGATCACCAAGTCCAACCTAGAACCATAGTCTACAAGATTGACCTGAAACCATAGCCCTAAACACCACATCCAAATGACCCTCAAACACATCCAGGGTTGGTGACTCAACCACCTCCCTGGGCAGCTCATTCCAGTGCCTGACCACTCTCTCCATGAAAAACTTTTTCCTAATGTTCAACTTAAACCTATCCAGCATCCCCTTGGGGCCATTTCCTCTTGTTCTGTCGCCAACTACATGTCAGAAGAGACCATCACCAACCTCTCCACAATGTCCTTTCAGGTAACTGTAGACAGCAATGAGGTCTTCCCTCAGCCTCCTCTTTTTCAAACCAGCCCTAGCTCCCTCAGTTGCTCCTCATAAGATTTGTTCTCCAGGCCCTTCTCCAGCTTTGCTGCCCTCCTCTGGACCCACTTCAGCACCTCCACACCTCTCTTGTATTGTGGTGCCCAAAACTGAACACAACACTCAAGGTGTGGCCTCATCAAAGCCTGTGTGGTCTCCCCTAAGCCTCTCTTCTTAAGGCTGAGCAAACCCAGTTCTCTCAGCCTTCCTTCAGGTCTTTCAGTCCTCTGATCATTCTTGTGACCCTTCTCTGGACCCTTTCCAGCCTGTCCAGTCCACATCCTTCTTGTACAGCAGGATGCCAAAACTGTGCACAGTACTTAATGTGTGGTCTGCCCAGAACTGAGTGGAGTGGGAGAATGACATCTTTATCCCTGCTTGTGACACCCTTATTAATGCAGCTCTCATCCTAGAATCATAGAATCCTGGAAATGCTCTGTGTGAGACACATTCATAGAATCATAGAGTGGTTTAGGTTGGAAGAGACCTCAAAGATCATCCAGTTCCAACCTCCCACCATAGGCAGGGACACCTCCCGCTAGATCAGGATGCTCAAGACTTCATCCAGCCTGGCCTTGAACACCTCCAGGAAGGGAGCAGCCACAACCTCCCTGGGCAACCTGTTCCACTGTCTCACCACCCTCACTATGAAGAACTTCCTCCTGCTGGCTTTCTTTGCCACTGCACCACACCATTCTCTCCCATTGGGCATTTTGTCCACCAGGAACTCCAGGTCCCTCTTTACAGAGCTGCTCTCAAGCTGAGCTCTCAAACTGAGCTGCTTTCCTGGGTTATGTGTTCCCAGTTGCAAGACCTTACACTTGGCCCCAGGTTCCTTCTTGCCCACTCAGCCAGCCTGTCAAGATCTTCCCGGAGGTTGTGGTTAGGCAGATTATACCAAGATGCAAGATGTGGCCTCATGTTTGCTATTTAGATCTATTTTTTTTTTCTATCAGGGGGCATCAGTAGCTGATATGTTGGTTCTAGTCCCATTGTCCTGTTTGTTTAGGCTAATCTTTACCATGTAGCTCCTCCCTAGTCTCAGACTTTCACCCCAGAAGTGCCTTTGGGGCTGTCATACCGACACGGCGTGATGCAGGGAACAAGAGGCTGCTGGGGATGCAGTAAGTGCTTACTTGCATGCTCAGGCTTCACCTTGCCCCAGTTCCTTGGATGATTTTGCTGTTCCTAAAATGGTGACCTTGCTCAGTCTTGGGGCTGCACAGAGGTTTATATTGTGTTCTAGGATTTGCATTTTTATTTACTGTGTATGTCATTGAGCAGCTATTCTCTAGCACAGGTTAGTAGTGCCATTGAGATTTCCTCTACCTCCCCTCTCCTCTTTGTCCTTTAAAAGTAATATTTGGTAAAACTAAGCTGATGCTTGTGCTTTTCCCAATTAATCTCCCAGACTGATTGTATGAATTCTAGTGCCTTTTAAAGAATAGAATAGAATAGAATAGAATAGAATAGAATAGAATAGAATAGAAGTAGAATAGAATAAGCCAGGTTGGAAGAGACTTAGACTTCCAAGATCATCCAGTCCAACCTATCACCCAGCCCTAGCCAATGGCANNNNCAACCTATCACCCAACCCTAGCCAATGGCACTAAGTGCCCCATCCAGGCTGTTCTTGAACACCTTCAGGGACAGTGACTCCACCACCTCCCTGAGCAGCCTATTCCAATGCCAATCACTCTCTCTGTCAAGAACTTCTTCCTAAGATCCAGCCTATACCTCCCCTGGCACAACTTGAGACTGTGTCCCCTTGTTCTGTTGCTAGGTGCCTGGGAGAAGAGACCAACCCCCACCTCGCTGCAACCTGCCTTTAGGTAGTCATAGACAGCAATGAGGTCTGCCCTGAGCCTCCTTTTCTCCAGGCTGCACACCCCCAGCTCCCTCAGCCTCTCCTCACAGGGCTGTGCTCCAGGCCACTCACCAGCTTCATCACCCTTCTCTGGTCACATTCCAGTACCTCAACATCTCTCTTGAATTGAGGGACCCAGAACTGGACCCAGGTGTGGCCTGACCAGTGCTGAGTACAGGGGCAGGATAACCTCCCTTGTCCTGCTGGCCACACTGTTCCTGATCCAGGCCAGGATACCATTGGCTCTCCTGCCCACCTGGGCACACTGCTGGCTCGTGTTCAGCTCCTATCTACCAGCACCCCCAGGTCCTTCTCTGCCTGGTTGCTCTCCAGCCACTCTGTCCCCAGCCTGCAGTGCTGCCTGGGGTTGTTGTGGCCAAAGTGTAGAACCCTACACTTAGCCTTGTTAAATCTCATCCCATTGGGCCTCTGCCCATCCATCCGGCCTGTCAGTGTTCCTCTGCAGGACCTTCTTAGCCTCCAACAGATCCACATCTGGCCCAAGTCTTAGAATTGTACCATCATAGAATTGTTTTGGATTGGAAAAGACCTCTAAGACCATCTGGTCCAGCTGTCAAAATCCAGGATTACTCCTACACGCCGTACTGACTGCTGCTCATGTGCATTGGGATAGTAGACATCTGTAAAACCAGGAACCAAGAGTCAAAAGGCAAAACTGTGAAAACCAAAAGGGAGAGCCCTTCTCCATCCTTTGAGCAACCAAGCAGTAGTCATTTGCATATGTGCTGCAAAGCTTCCCAGAGATGCTTGTAATGATGATTTGGAAAACCACCCTCAGCTAAAACTCATTTAAAATCTCTCTTAGCAATTTCAGATCTGGCATTGAAGAAAAGGTCTTGATCCCTACAGGCCAACAAAATCCATTTGTGAATATTTCGATGTTCAAGGAGCTTGGGATCCAGGCTTGAAGATTTCCCCCTTGCTGTTCAACAGACTAAACCAAGCTTAACCCTCACAGTGGGGGAGGGGGGGGGACACGGACTGGCTGTGCCCCATCTCCAAGCAAAGGAGCAGTGCCATGCAAATTGGCTCCACCAGGTTCAGGCACCCATATGCACAACAGTGATGAGTGAACCTTTCTCCTTTCACTCTTCTTTGGAGGCAAGGAAACAGCTACAAACACCTCATGCCCATTTCACCTAATCGTTTCTCCAGCACAGTGAATTGACTTGGAGTGACAGAATTGGCACCCCAAGATCTTATCCAGGTAGGCATCGTGGGTTTTCCCCCCTGCCAAAGTGCTCCCTCTTTGCTTTCCCATCACAGATTGGACACCTTCCAGTGCTGCATGGCTCAGTCATCCCTGGGTGCATTCCTTTATTCCTATAAGCTCAGCACAAAGAAATGAGATGTTTGGGGAGCTAAGTGCTCAAGATGTGATGTAGACCCAGCAAAGTGGAAAAGGTCACTACAATGAAGCTGAGAAGGTGGAAGCTCTACCACCAGCAGGTACAGGAGCCTTGCCACCCAGGGTGAGTGGGTTTTAAATCCCATCCAAAAAAAATCAGATAGGAGAGGCTTTTCTTGAGGGAAAAGCTTCCAACAGGAACAAAGTAAACAAGCAGCCTTTTCTGCATCCATCAGAGGAGAAGCAGACGGTGTGGATTTCCCCTTGGGGCAGACAGTATGGTGGTCTGAAACACGCAAAGTGGTTTTACTGACATTTGCTTTTCCTTCCCACATTTTGCAGGAGTCAGATGACAGCGATTGGAGCTGCGGGGTAGTAAAGGAATTGGCAAAGTTATCGGAGATTGTGACATACTTATCAGGAGTTTGAGCTTGTTTGGAAACTCTGGCTGAGCCAGCTGTGTCTGTTAGCTTGATTCAAAACACTCACAGTAATTCATCCCCTCCGACGGTTTGTGCATGGGGCTAAGAGCTGAGCTGCTCTGTGGGAAACCTCCTTGACCAGTAGAATCATAGAATCAGTCAGGGTTGGAAGGGACCACGAGGATCATCTAGTTCCAGCCCCCCTGACATGCCCAGGGACACCCTACCCTACATCAGGCTGCCCACAGCCTCATCCAGTCTGGCCTTAACATCTCCAGGTATGTGGCCCCAACCATCCTCCTGGGCAACCCATTCCAGGCTACCACCACTCTCATGGTAGAAGAACTTCTTCCTCACATCCAATCCGAATCTCCCCTCCTCCAGCTTTGCTCCATTCCCCCTAGTCCTGTCACTACCTGATAGTCTAAAAAGTCTCTCCCCAGCTCTTCTGTAGGCTCCCTTCAGATACTGGAAGGCCACAAGAAGGTCACCACAGAGCTTCCTCTTCTCCAGACTGAACAGCCCCAGCTCTTTCAGTCTGTCCTCACAGCAGAGGTGCAGCAGCCCTGTGAGCATCCTCGTGCCCCTTCTCTGGACACACTTCATGTTGTTTCACAGTGCTGGGTGTGATGAATAAATACTATTGCTACGTCAAATACTCCTTTCATTTCTGATAAGCTGGCCATAATTCCATCACGCTGCCATGAAGGTGTTGCAAAGTCCAAATAGGCTCCTTTGTTACCTCTGGTAGCAACAGACTGCACATCAGAGTGTGAATTGGACCTCATTTGGAGCAGTCCCTGGCTGAGCTGGATGGTTTTGCCCCACAGTCATTGGGCAGTGGTGCTTCAAGGCTTGCGATATCACAGCTAAAGCAGGGATGTATTTCATAGAATCATAGAATGGTTTAGGTTGGAAGGAACCTCAAAGATTATCCAGTTCCAACCTCCTGCCACAGGCAGGGACACCTCCCACTAGATCAGGATGCTCAAGACCTCATCCAGCCTGGCCTTGAATCCCTCCAGGACAGGACCAGCCACAATCTCCCTGGGCAACCTGTGCCAGTGTCTCACCACTCTCACTGCAAAGAACTTCCTCCTAACATCCAGTTTAAATCTCCCCTCTGATAGTTTAAACCCATTCTCCCTCGTCCTGTCATTACAAGACCTTGTGAATAGTCCCTCCTCAGCTCTCCTGTAGGCCCCCTTCAGATATTGGAAGGTTACTCTACGGTCTCCTTGAAGTCTTCTCTTCTCCAGGCTGCAAAGCCCCAACTCTCTCAGCCTGTCCTCATAGCAGGACTGCTCCAGCCCTCTGATCATCTTCGTGACCCTCATCTTCAAAGGCCCTTTGTGGACTCTCTCCAACAGTTCCACGTCCTTCTTGTGCTGGGGGCTCCAGAACTGCACACAGTACTCCAGGTGGGGTCTGACAAGAGCAGAGTAAAGGGGGAGAATCACCTCCCTTGCCCTGCTGGCAACGCTGCTCTTAATATACCCCAGGATTTCTCATTGCCTGCTCATTCCAGCTGCCAGGGAAGCAGTGGATTGGGTTTCTTACTGCACTTCCTGCACTTAGTGGGTGAACAGAGGATGCCATCACAGAGCACAACAGAGCAAACTGCTGGTATATGAGCTTGAGCTGTCTTTAGAGAGGAGACAGCAGCCTGCACTGATCAAGTCAAGCAGAAGTCACTGACAGCTGACATTGGCCACAAGTACTTGAGGTATTTCTGATGTGGCACCACACTTCCCTGTTGATGTTTCTGTCCTGAAAGGTCTTCACAGGGTTGATGAGGGAGAGTCTGGCCACACCTTCTGAGAGGGGCAAAGAAATACCTCAATGCTGTTAACGCTTCTTTCCTACTTGTGGAAGGGGCAGGGCTTGATGGTGCAGCATATGTGTGGGCTGCAGGAGTATGGTGGGAGTAAGCACGAGGATGCAGGGAGGAGAAGGTGGCAGCAAGCAGCTGAAGGAGTTGGAAAGGACCAGGAGAAGTTTAGCTTCAGGAGCTAGAGGAAGGTGAGAGGAAAAGGGCTTAGCTCTGGAAGCTACAGAGCACCTGGTGGAAGGGGGAGAGCCTTCCAGAGGTGGCCTAGGAGCAAAAGTCACCCTTCTCTGCTTAGTGTCTTTTTTGGACTGAGTGGAAACCTGAACACTTTGCAAATCAGACTCACCTACGCAGCGCTAACTAAGCTGGTGTAAAGCTAGAAGCAAAGTCCACGGTGCTGACAATCAGATGGTTTATGCAGGTGGCTAAATATAGCTGTGAGTGTCTAACTCCAGGGCACCTTGCTGAGGATCTCACACCTTGCATGCCAGTGGCAGCATTCACTCTGCTCCCTCGGAGGACAACAGGGCCTGGCTGGCACAGCATGCCTCAGATCATTTGGGAACATGAGAGGCTGTGGTAAAGAATATGAGAAGGGGGAAGAAGACCAGAAGGTGTATGTTGGAGGAGGAATCCTTGTGCTGATATCTCAGGCTGACCACCTGCTCCCAGCTGACCCAACCACCTCTGGAAAGGCTGTGGTCACCCTTTATGAACATCCTCAGGCAAGCTGGGCTTCTCCGCAGCTGAGGTCCCCAGAAGGAGGTGGCAGGCACCCAACACCAGTGGAGAACTGGACAGGTGGCTGGACTGGATGCCCTGGTAGCCTCAGCTCCTGCTCCCAGCTCTGCTGCTCACCCAGGGGAGGCAGTTTCCACCTTTGCTCCCCATGCTCACGATGGAGAATTTATGATCCTGACCTTCTTCCTACTGTCTGATCATCCAACAAAAAAGTGCTATCTTGGAATTGATTAGGGACTGATCTGAATCACAACTATAAATTTAAACACCCCCCCAGTCAGGAAGTGAAATATAAAGTTGGACTTTAACATCTATAATAGGCCAAATCTGGATTCTCACTCTCCTCCAGAACAGATTAACTACACTTTTCTGGGTCTAGCTCCTAAACACATTAGTAGCAGTGAGCAAATTAGTGATCTCCAGCACTTCTGGAGTTAATCAGAAATAAATTGGCATCCTCAAACAGATTCAGTAGGTCTGGCCATAAATCGTTTGTACATCTGTATGATAAAAAGCAAATATAAATTTCTGCCCCCCCCCNGCATGGTGTATAAAGAGAATACATAATATTCTTGAGCATAAATACATCTCAAATCAAAACCATTGTGTATACTCAGAATACATAATGGGGCTGCTTGAGACATTTACCTCAGCCAAGGCCGAACTGGCAATCTTTTTATGGCCAGTGCAGCTCTTTGCAACATCATCTCCCTCTGCACTTGTGTATATGTAATTTTGCAGGCCTGGTACAGACAGTCCTCACATACATGTAGGAGTGCAGAGGATATATAGCACCTCTCTAATATTATAAGCTCTGGAGCTGGCTGTGGAAGCTGGCTCATGGAAGCCTAGGGGGACAGAGCCTGTAGGCTGAAAGCAGGGTAGCTGAAGGCAGACTCTGTCCTGGGTTCAAGCTGGCATTTCTGCTGGCTGGGCAGCCAGCCCCTGGTGTATGGCAGTGCTGGCCTGGATCAGAGTCATCTAGGGAGTTCAGAGTGACCCACAGCTATAGGCTTTTCACTACAAGATCACAGGATGTTAGGGGTTGGAAGGGACCGAAGGACATCATCGAGTCCAACCCCTCTGCCAGAGCAGGACCATACAATCTAGCACAGATCACAGAGAAACACATCCAGACAGGCCTTGGAAGTCTCTACAAGCTCTCTGGGGAGCCTGTTCCAGTGCTCTGTGACCCTTACAGTAAAAAGTGCCACCTTGTGTTGAGGCAGAACCTCTTTTGCTGCAACTTACATCCATTGCTCCCTGTCCTATCACAGGGAGCAAGTGAGCAGAGCCTGTACCCCGCTCCTGACCAGCCCTCAGATATTTATAGACGTTTATCAAATCCCCTCTCAATCTTCTCCAGACTAAGAAGTCCCAGATCACTCAGCTTCTCCTAATAAGGCATGCCCTCCAGTCCCCTGATCATCCTTGTAGCCCTCCACTGGACCCTCTCCAGCAGATCCCTGTCCCTCTTAAACTGGGGAGCCCAAAACTGAATGCAGTGTTCAAGATGAGGTCTCAGCAGGGCAGAGTAAAGGGGAAGGAGAACCTTCCTTGGTCTGCTGGACACACTCTTCTTAATACACCCCAGGATCCCATTGGCCTTCTTGGCCAATAAACTTGGGACAAAACAGCCTCATGCCTCCTTACAGGTTACAGAAAGGCAAAAACATATAAAAATATATGAACCACAGGAAAGGTTAAATTAAAACATATCTGATCCTCAAGTCACAAAGAGAGAGACACTGTTGTGGAACTGACAGGGGCAATCACCCATGTCATCATTTGCCTTCTCAGAGATGTGGTCCATTCTGGGTAGGTTTAGATTATGCACAAATCCAGGCTGGTTGGCGAGTGGCTGGAGAGCAGCCATGAGGAAAAGGACCTGGGGGTCTGGGGTGATGAAAAGCTCAACATGAGCCAACAGTGTGCACAGGCAGCTCAGACAGCAACTGTGTGCTGGGCTGCATTAAGAGCAGCATTGCTAGCAGGGCAAGGGAGGGGATTCTGCCCCTTTACTCTGCTCTCCTCAGACCCCACCTGGAGTACTGTGTGCAGTTCTGGAGCCCCCAGCACAAGAAGGACATGGAACTGTTGGAGAGAGTCCAGAGGAGAGCCACGAAAATGATCAGAGGGCTGGAGCACCTCTGCTATGAGGACAGGCTGAGAGAGTTGGGGCTCTTCAGCCTGGAGAAGAGGCTTTGAGGAGACCTTATAGCAACCTTCCAGTATCTGAAAGGAGCCTACAGGAAGGCTGGGGAGGGACTATTCACAGGGTCTTGCAATAACAGGATGAGGGGGAATGGGTTCAGACTGGCAGAGGGGAGATTGAAACTAGATGTTAGGAGGAAGTTCTTTGCGGTGATGGTGGTGAGGCACTGCCACAGGTTGCCCAGGGAGGTTGTGGCTGCTCCCTGGAGGTGTTCAAGGCCAGGCTGGATGAGGTCTTGAGTGTCCTGATCTAGTGAGAGGTGTCCCTGCCTATGGTGGGAGGTTGGAACAGGATGACCTTTGAGGTCTCTTTCCAACCTAAACCATTCTATGATTCATTCTATAAGATTAGATACTAGGAAAAAGTTTTTCATGGAGAGAGTTGGAGACAGAACAAGGGGGAAGGGCCCCAAGCTGATGCTGGGTAGGTTTAGGTTGGACATTAGGAAGAAGTTTTTCATGGAGAGAGTGGTCAGGCACTGGAATGAGCTGCCCAGGGAGGTGTTTGAGACACCAACCCTGGATGTGTTTAAGGGTCATTTGGATGTGGTGCTTAGGGCTATGGTTTCAGGTGAATCTTGTAGAGTAGGGTTCTAGGTCAGACTTGGTGATCCTGAGGGCCCTTTCCAACCTGAATGATTCTGTGATTCTGAGCTAGAGAAGGCTGTTCCTTGGCCAGAGGCTGCAGGGAGCAGCAGTGGAGCCGTCCCAAGGAGGCGGAGGTCTTTATCACGCCGCTGCGCACACAGACGCGCACACACACACCCATGCTTTAGGATGTGCTCTTTCCTGGCCTGCTTTATGTCACATCTGCAGCTCAGGAGTTCAGGTCATATAATCAGACTGTTATTAACCTGTTTGAATTACTGGAGGGTTCCCTGCCTGTGTTCACGTGGCAGGGCTCTGGTATCAGGACAGGCAGGTGCCTGGCTGCATGTCTGGAGGAGAAGCAGTGGCACTTCGTCCTTCGGTCTGTCTTGCTTGAGACAAAACATGGCTAGCAGAGAGGAAAGGGGAAGAAATCAGACCCAGCACCTCCTCCCACCAGGATCCTCAGAGGTCTGGGGCTGCATGTCACACTGCAGCCTGTCCACCTGGGAACAGGGCCACAGAGGGTGTGAGAGTTCTGTGTGGTCATTACTCACCAGGAATTGCCAAGGGAAACCCTTCCTGAAGCGTGAGCAAAGTCGATTCCTTGAGCTCTGCTGCTTCTTGAATGCTAGCAAAATCCATCCCACCTCTATACTAACACCTCGTAAACTGCAATTCACAGGAAACCAGCGTGTGCCAGAACAACTGTGCTGCACACAGGAGACCTCCTACAATTCCCTGGTTCCAGCCACAGGCCAGAGAGCAGGCTTGTGAAAGGTTAATATGCCCTTATACAGCTGCTGCCACTTCTCACTTCTTCCAGTGGCTATGTTTTAGTCTTTCTTCCTCCACCCCCTACTTTCGTTCCAACTAAGAAATGCAGCTCCAGAAACACCATCAGGAAAGAGTGAAGAAATGATGCCAGTGTCCCTTGTTGATCCAGGCAGAGTGTATGGTAACACTGCTGGTACTAGAAATGCCTGGGACTACTTTCACCAAGCTGTGGGTTTTGGCTCATAGCTTGGTCAGGTTTTCTTCTCCATCCTGTCCCAGCAGTTGCTGCCCTCATCTACATAGGAATGCATCCAGCTGGGGTTTGAAAGTCTCCAGAAAAGGAGACTCCACAACCTCTCTTGGCAATCACTGCTCTCCAGGCAGCCTGCTCCTGTGCTCTCTCACCCTCACTGTAAAGAAGTTTCTTCTCATGTTGAGGTGAAACCTTCTATGCTCAAGTCTGTACCCATTGCTCCCTGTTCTATTACTGCAGACCACCAAAAAGAGATTGGCCCCATCTGCTTGACACCCACGCCTCTGATATTTATAGACATTGATCAGAACCCAACTTAGCCTTCTCTTCTCCAGACTAAACATCCCTAGGTCTCTCAGTCTCTCCCCATGGGAGAGATGCTCAAGTCCTCCATTCATGCTATTGGACTCTCTTCAGCAGATCCCTGTCTCTCCTGAGCTGGGAAGCCCAAAACTGGACACAGTATTCCAGGTGTGCTGCTTGTTTTCCCCAGATTTTGAGGGATGTCCACAGGGAGCCCATCCAGCCACTTGCTTGCTCAGGTGGTGTGGAGCCATCCAAGCAATTTCACACCCTGCTCCTTGGGACCATACTTGTGTATGTGTGGGGAGTACGTGGGGAGGGAATTAACTTTTCTAGAAACTTCTTCCCTTAACCCTTACCTTCCTCACCTGTCTCTCTTGGGTGACATTAATAGAACTTGACATTGTGGCATAACCCGTTAGTCATTCTGCCAGGGCAGTAATTTGGTCAAACGACAAACTTTCAATCATTTGAACAAATGGCTGTTTCACCAGGGCATTTGATAAAATGATTAAAACTAAAAGGCATTCAGCCACATGACTGAAGATGTGATCATGGCTCTGGACAGGGTGCTGGAACAGATTTTTATAAAACAATCAGAGTGGAGCGCAATTCTTCATGTGCTGGAGCTTCAGTATGCAGGGGTTCTGCCTGCTGCTGGTGATGATATGGAGGAAGGTGAGTTTCCCTGCCTTCTCCCCTCTGAGTGACCTCTCTCACACCCAGGGTCCTGGGTCTGACCCCTGTGGCAGGGCACACACAAGTCCACTGTGGCAGGGCTCACCCAAGTCCCTGTCCCACCAGAGGTTTGAATGGGGCGCGAAATGATCTTCCTCCCCCCACCACCTCTGTCACCAGAGCTTTGGAATGTGGAGTGAAATAGGTGTTAAGTTCCTTCTCCCCTGCCATGGCCTTGAACAGGGAAGGAACAAATCACCCCAGTATATATATGGCAACTGGACGGATTGGAGTCGGACTGTGAGTCGAACCTTGCACCGACCTGGAGACAGACCTTGCACGGATCTTGCAGGGACTTTGAGCTGGACCTTGAGGAGCATCTGGAGGAACAGTGACGAGAAAACGCAAGGTCTCCACTTTTACACCATCGCATCCTGGCTTCCTGCTGCGAGGACCTGCCTCTGCGGTAAACTGCCGTCATTCCTGGGAACACCATGAAGCACCTCAGCTTTCCCCTGCCTTGCTTTGCGATCGGCACCTGCCTCTATGGTAAACTGCCAACGTTGGTGGCAGCACTCCTGGCTTTCCCCTGCGTTGCTTCATGATCGTGGCTTCGTGAAAGCGGTATCTACAGTCACTTTGGACTTTGGCTGGCACTGGACTCCGTGTGATGCTGATCCGCTCCTGGATCACAACTCCAGACGCTGCTGCGAAAGGGCCTGACTCTTGTTTTGGAAGAAGGGCAAAGCCATTTTAAGCCCCAAACCTTTCAAATTTTCAGATTTTTCCTAAATTACTTGAAAAAATGTCCCTGTGAAGATTTTTTCCTGAATGAATTAGAACCCAGACTTAAACTACTTTATACTTAGATTGCGGGCGGGGCTTTTGGAAATTATAAAAATTACATACTTTATAATTCCTGCTTCTTTAATTGCCCACAATCAATTCAACCCCAAAGGCACAGAACTTCCCAGCCCCTTTGGACATGAAAGATGGGCTGGGGAAGGGGTGATCAGTGGCCAGGAGAGGTGAAGATGATGGGAAGATGGAAGGGGAAGCAGCAGGGGGCAGTCCAGTGGTGTAGGTAATTAGTGGTAGAACAAGAGGGAATGGCCTCAAGCTGTGATTGGGTGGGTTTAGACTGGACATTAGGAAAAAAAAAAATCCCAGCAAGAGTGGTCAGGTGTTGGAATGGGCTGCCCAGGGAGGTGGTGGAGCCACCAGCCCTGGGTACGTTTAAAGGTTATTTGGATGTGGTGCTTGGAGATATGGTTTAGGGTGCACCTTGTAGAGCAGTGTTCTAGGTTGGACTTGGTGATTCTGAGAGTCTTTTGCAACCTGAAACATAGAATCGGTCAGGGTTGGAAGAGACCACAAGGATCATTTAGTTCCAAGCACCCTGCCGTGCCCAGAAACACCCTACCCTAGATCAGGCTGCACAGAGCCTCATCCAGCCTGGCCTTAAACACCTCCAGGGAAGGGGCCCCAACAACCTCCCTGGGCAACCCATTCCAGGGTCTCACCACTCTCATGCTGAACAACTTCCTCCTCACATCCAGTCTGAATCTCCCCACCTCCAGCTTTGCCCCGTTCCTCCTAGTCCTGTCACTACCTGATAGCCTGAATGTTTCTGTGATTCTCTAAGTGCCCTGGGAAGTGATTGTTTGGCTACACGAGACAGCATCTGTTCAAAGCACCAGCTTTCTCCAGGAATGGCCTTTGCCAGTAGCCCTGCCTTCCCAGCTTGAGCTCTAGGAAGAGGAGGGAAGAGAATTTCCTCCTGACTTGTCTTTGTTTTTACTGGGCATGAAGCTCTCCACAAAGCCATACCTCTGGTGCCAGTCAGACGGCAGCAGAGAAGTGTGGTAAGATTGCTGCTGCTGCTTCTTATGTGGGAGAGGTCAGCGCAGGACAAGTTTTTCCATGTTGGATGTGGAACTGTTGGAAAGAGTCCAGAGGAGTGCCACAAAGATGATCAGAAGGGTGGAGCAGCTCTGCTATGAGGACAGGCTGAGAGAGTTGAGGCTCTTCAGCCTGGAGAAGAGAAGGCTTCGAGGAGACCTTATAGTCACCTTCCAGTATCTGAAGGGGGCCTACAGGAGGGCTGGAGAGGGACTATTCACAAGGTCTTGTAATGACAGGACGAGGGGGAATGGGTTCAAACTGGCAGAGGGGAGATTTAAACGGGATGTTAGGAGGAAGTTCTTTGCAGTGAGGGTGGTAAGACACTGGCACAGGTTGCCCAAGGAGGTTGTGGCTGCTCCCTGCCTGGATGTGTTCAAGGCCAGGTTGGATGAGGCCTTGAGTGTCCTGTTCTAGTGGGAGGTGTCCCTGCTATGGCAGGGGATTGGAACTGGATGATCTTTGAGGTCTCTTCCAACCTAAACCATTCTATGATTCTATGTTATAATGCGTGAGGGCATGCAAACTCCCTGTCACCATGCCTTCACCTTTGCCTTCACATACATCTACATCAGAGGTGCCTGGAGGGGAGGGCATCACAACAACCCAGAGCAAGGGCTGGGGGCCTGAGCAAGTGTGGAATGAGCTGAAATGTGTTTCTTCCTCTCATGTGCAAGGCAAAGGCTCCAGGGACATTGGTATTCAGAGGCGAGTCTGGAGCTTGATCTCTTTTCCAGAGATCCTCCTGGGTACCTTATCCATTCCCAGTCTGTCCCGTTTATTTACGGCAGTAGGATAAATGGTTTCCAGGCAGAGGTGACCACAATCTCTCTTCTGTGGAGCTGACAAGCTATGACTGGAGAGAGAGAGAGAGACCACGTTTATGGTGAAGAGCTTCCTGCAGTTACAGAGAGGTCAACAGGATGCTTACCAAAAATAAGGTTCAGTTCGTTGAATTAATGAAGTTCAAGCAGGGAGCAGAGAGTATAGAAGTGGAGAGAGGAATAAAGCTTCTAAGCAACTATTGCTATGATGCACTTAGACGTTATTCCCAAATCACAAAATTTGATGTTTTAACCAAAAAATACCCAAGTATTTTTACCTACACTTGATGAGTTTATTTTGATTAAAAAAACCCCCAAGCCAAACAAACAAAAAACAAATCAAATCTCCAAACAAAATCAAACACAAACAAACAAGAAAACAAGAAATCAGGGGGAAAAAAGACCCTTTCCTGGCCAGATTTGTTGCCCAGCCACTGGCTCTTTCCAGGTTGTCCTGCACATTCACAAGAATGTGACCTTTATCTGCTGCTGCTGCTGGAGGTAGGTCTGTTTCCTCCAAGGGATGGGAAAATATGTGATTGCTGGATGAAAGCAACCCTGGAAGTGTTTCAAGTGGCTGCTGTACTTGGAAGACCCAGCAAAGACACGTCTTCCCTCCTATGGCTTCTGGAGGCTGTTTCCAGCCTTCCCTTTTAATATAAAAATACAAAAATATACCCTGCTGGGTCAGGTGAGCAGCCCATTGTGTCCTGTGCTCTGTCTTAAGAGAAGCAATTTAAGGAGAACAAGTGAGCCCAGTCACTCTCTCTGACCCAGTTCCCTTTATCCATCCCCCAACACCCACACTTGTAGTGTGTTAAGGATGCTGAAGGACATATCTCTCTCTGTTCTTTTCCTTTAATATTTGTTTACAGACCAGTCACCCATGACTATGTCTAACAATCCTTGCTATAGCTGATCACAGGATCACAGGATGTCAGGGGTTGGAAGGGACCCAAGGGAGATTGAGTCCAACCCCCCTGCCAGAGCAGGACCATACAATCTAGTACAGATCACAGAGGAACACATCCAGACAGGCCTTGGAAGTCTCCAGAGGAGACTCCACAAGCTCTCCGGGGAGCCTGTTCCAGTGCTCTGTGACCCTTACAGTAAAGAAGTTCCCCCTCATGTTGAGCTGGAACCTCCTGTGCTGCAACTTACATCCTTTGCTCCTTGTCCTATCACAGGGAGCAAATGAGCAGAGCCTGTCCCTCCACTCCTGACACTCAGCCCTCAGATAGGTAGAAACATTTATTAAATCCCCTCTCAGTCTTCTCTTCTCCAGACTAAGCAGCCCCAGGTCCCTCAGCCTTTCCTCATAAGGCATGCTCTACAGTCCCTTAATCATCCTTATAGCCCTCCACTGGACCCTCTCCAGCAGATCCTTGTCCCTTTTCAACTGGGGAGTCCAAAACGGAATGCAGTATTCAAGATGGGTTCTCATCAGGCCAGAGTAGAGGGGGAGGAGAACCTTCCTTGATCTGCTGGACACACTCTTCTTAATACTAGTCCAACCCCCCCTGCTAGAGCAGGATCACTTATACAAGGTGATGATGATAAAAATAAATGGAGAAGTTCTCTTTTGAAAGTGTCTAGGCTTGGGAAAAAAAGGAAAGGAAAGGAAAGG
>VWZI01009941.1:60016-70625 GCA_013396835.1 Psilopogon haemacephalus
AAGGAAAGGAAAGGAAAGGAAAGGAAAGGAAAGGAGCGGAGCTCAGGTGGGAGTTGAGCACCTCTTTTAGACTCTTGCCTTAGAGGTTTTCCCCCCTTTCACTCATCCCATGCCTCTGATGGAAGAAAGAGAGGACAGGATCACTATATTTAAGATGGGACTTCCTTGGTGGGGGTGTCACAGACAAATACTGCTTTGCAGCTGCAGTAATTTAAAAGATTGTTAGGGTTCTCAGCTGAGAAGATACCTGAAGATACCTGATTGCTGTCTACAACTACCTGAAAGGAGGTTGTAGCCAGGTGGGGGTTGGGTCTCTTCTCCCAGGCACCCAGTGATGGAACAAGAGGACACAGCCTCAAGATGTGCCAGGGCAAGTTTAGGCTGGATGTTAGGAAAAGTTCTACATGGAAAGAGTGATTGGCATTGGAATGAGATGCCCAGAGAGGTGGTGGAGTCACCATTCCAGGAGGTGTTTATGAGAAGGTTGCATGAGGCACTTAGTACCATGGTTTAGTTAATTAGAAAGGTTAGGTGATAGGTTGGACTCAATGATCCTAGAGGATATTTCCAACCTGTTTAATTTGATTCTGTAAGAAAAGGAGAGACCTCATCCTAAAGCCCTCTCATTATGTCTTATGTCCAGTAAGTTATATCTCAAAACATCCATTCAAAACATGGCAGTAGGGCGGGACAAGGTCAGCAAGTTCTGCAGGCTGAACACTGCCTTCACCTGGTGTCTGCACCACGCAACCTAATGGAGATCCCAGCCTTCATCAGGAGCTCTCAGGAACGCGGGGACACAAAGACAGCTACATTCTTCCTTGCCTCCGTGTGTGCTTGTGTCTGCCCCTTTTGGGAAAGCCTTTTTTTTTTCTTATCTTTTCCCCCCCCCCTTTCCTTTTCCCTCCTCAATCCTTCCTCTGGGACAAAGAACAAGAACAGTCCTTCCTCTGGGACAGGACAAGAGGCTTTTAACTAAATGCTTGGAAGCTGCTGCTTCACCAGGGGACTGCGAGATTTTCATTTGGGTAAATGAGCCAAACTTTCAGCTGCTTGACTGACAGAGTGCCTGGGGAGAAGGAGAGCCTTAACTGCTGGAATGATTTCATGAATTTACCGTCAGCATGACTAAGACGTAGATCTGCACATATGGGAACTCCTTCCTGCCTAATAAATGATGCTCACTCACTTGCTCCACCAGGGCACAGGGATGACTCACTAATTACTGACTGTGCACAGCCTGGAAGCCAGAAGGTGCTATCCAAATACTAGCTGTTCTTAGCCTGTAAAGCAAAGGGCTGGGATCTGGGATTGAATTTTCTATTTTGGTGAGGGCACAGCCTGCAGTTTCTTTTGCAGTGAGGGTATGCACACAGTTACTTCAGTGTGGTGGATCAGGGACTCTCCCCCACACCCCCTGTTTGAAATATCCCAGACTAACTCAGGTGATTTGTAAGCCAGATGAAGCTGTATTTACAGCATGGCAAAATTTACAAGCACATGTACACAATACATACAAGTATTTACAATTAGGTACAATTTAGAAATAATACAGAAATCCAAGCTCCCTCCAGGACGAAGGAAAACTGCCTGGAATGGCTCAAAGCTACATCCCTCTATATTCCCTCCCTCCCTCTATCTCAGATGGTGTAGTGGTTTGAGAATTACCTGCTCCCTCACATGATTGGGAATTCACCCAGACTAGACTCAGTCGGCTGGAAGTTAAGGAATGAAGCTTTATATTTATAGCTTAGCACAATTTACAAGCATGTATATACACAATATAGAATCATAGAATGGTTTAGGTTGGAAGAGACCTCAAAGATCATCCTGTTCCAACCCCCTGCCATAGGCAGGGACACCTCCCACTAGATCAGGACACTCAAGACCTCATCCAGCCTGGCCTTGAACACCTCCAGGGAGGGAGCAGCCACAACCTCCCTGGGCAACCTGTTCCAGTGTCTTGCCACCCTCACTGTGAAGAACTTCCTCCTAATATCCCGTTTAAATCTCCCCTCTGCCAGTTTGAACCCATTATCCCTCATCCTGTCATTACAAGACCTTGTGAATAGTCCCTCCCCAGCCTTCCTGTAGGCCCCCTTCATATATTGGAAGGTTACTATAAGGTCTCCTTGAAACCTTGTCTTCTCCAGGCTGAAAAGTCCCAACTCCCTCAGCCTGTATATACCCAGATATTTACAGTTATATACAAATTAAAAGTAATACAGAAATAGAAAAATCCCTCCTGAAACAGTCAGACTGCCCAAAAGGCTCCCAAACCAACCCTTCCCTCTCTCCCTCCCTTCTTTCCCCCCAGAAATAACCAGATCAATCTCCGTATAGCTCACGTGATAAATCTGCTGAGATCTGAGGTGAGATGTCAAGAAGATGACAAGGAAGGTTAGAGCAAAAGGGTTAGATCTGGTTATACAGATCTCATGCTAAAGAGCTAAGGCAGATGCAACCAGACACACACAGAGACAGACCAGAAGAACTGAGAACTACATAAGAAGTGTGTGAGAAGTGAGTGTCTTACCTATATTTTGACTACTTGTGTCTCTCAGCAGAATAATGAGTGATACAGCCCTCACTATTATCTTCTTCTCAAAGACAAGGGTTTAGTTTCTCTCGTTAAAATATTCCAATTAGCTGCAAACCAGTGCAGATGACAAACATTAAGCAGAAGCCAGCAGCAGCTAGCAAAGCTTATGTGTGTGCTGGTTTGAACTAATGAGAAACTAGACTATAGGCTGAGAATGGAAAATACTCTAGTTTCTCCTTCACTCGTTTGCTTACTGAAATGGTATAAATGTTAGAACCCAAACAAAGGTAAGACAGAGCTGTTTGAGCTTTGCTTGCTGCTGCATCTCTCTCCCTTCTTCGCTGGATCTGTGTAACTTCACTAACCAATTTCCTGCTTCTAACCCTCCCTGGCCAATTTGCCTAGCTTAGCTGGCATGTAAGACAGATAGTGGGATAAGATTGGGAAGTGGGGGGAAGGTGGCAGAGTAGTTGGAAACCCCTCTTAGGGACTCTGATCTCTGGAGGGGTGTGGTGTTTCTGTATTATCTTTCCATTGTATATATCTGTAAATAGCTGTGATATATTGTAAAAAAACTCTGCTTGTATATTGTGCAAAGCTGTCAATATAAAGCTTCACTTATTAGCTTCCAGTCGACTGAATTCTAGCCTGGGTTATTTGAAAATGGGGGGGGTGGGGGGTGGTGCTGAGGAACATCTGAACCACTACAACGTGTTAATTGTAGAGACTAGAGGTGAGATATCAGAGCAGATGGGGGTTAAAAAGAAGCGATGAGATGGAAGGACAGAGAAACGGACAGGGCAACGTCCTAGGACAAAGCGAGAGGACATTGTTTGTATTTTGACTCTTTAATCCCTCTCAGCAAACCAATGAATGATACAGAGATGGTCATTATTTCCTTTTCACAACCAATGAGCTAATCTCTCTCGCTAAAATATTCCAATTAGCCTCAAACCAGTGAGTACAAATCACGAGGAGAAATCTACTCCACGCAAAATTAATGGTGGGCTGGCCCAGCAGAAGCAGTGCACGTAGCAAAGGTGAAGTGCACAGTCTTGGGGGGAAGCTGTGTGCCTGCCCACCTGGTGAATTTATGTTTTTCACCTCTAGAACTTCAATTCGTGCACAGTGTGAGGTTGTAAGTGAAATGAATTTATTGGTGTCAGTTCATTCCCTAACGGGTGAGAGTTCACGTCACAAAATCAGCAGGGATAATTTATCATGATTGCAAGCCTCTTCTGAAGAGAGCCTCCAGCCTGCAAGGGTATGGGGGAATTAGTTGCTGGCCCCTGGGAGAGACGGCAGAGCTTGCCAGAGAAGCCCATGCTCCAACAGAGGAAACAAGGGCAGTAACTAACCCTCTCTCCCACCTCCTCACCAGCTTGTGAGCTGCATCAGAGAAACTTCCTCTGCTGCAGATTGAACACTAATGTAAAACAGGCCTCACTCAGGTTATACATATTAGAATGGGAATGAGATGTAATGGGTAAGTTAGATCAACACTAAAGTCCGTGGGGAAACAACACCAGCAAAACAGAAGAGGCAATGGATCATATTTGCTGTGCCAAGAAAGAAACATCACCTAATGGCCCCTAATGGTTTACTGAAGGAGAGATCCCACTGACATCTCCAGCAGGTCCTGACACTGGTCCAGGATGCTCTGTCTCCTAGTTTAGCCTCAGGAAGATGCCCTTTCATTCCCCTGCTCGACCTCCCTTTTCATCCCTCAGGACAAAGCATCCAGGAGATACTGACAGATACTTCAGACCCTTGAGTCATGTGCACATCTGACATGGCAGTGTCTCAGAGCTGCCTTCAAATATTTCCCTTTGATCTAAAATCCTCAAAACCCACTTACTGATATGGAATAAATAGTCTGGAAAGCATCTGTGAGCAGCAGGTACTGAGCTTTTGTAGCACTGACTGCTAGAAGCAACTTGTTCTGGCCACACAAGTGTAACCTTGCCCCAAGCAATATCAGTCTGGGGGTGTGTCTGCCATGCTGAGTGAGACTGCACAAGGACTTCAGGTCCTTGGAGTGGTTGAGCTGGGAAAGTCCATCTTCTGCTGGAGCCTTGCTCAGGCCTCTATTCTACCAGTGAAGAGCTGCACTCTTGTAGCCACTTGTGTCCTTGAGCCAGGGTGTCAGGGTGCTCCTGTACGGCACTGCCTAGCAGATGCATGTCAGGTCTCTGTGGCACTGGGACATTGTTGTCTCACTGCTCAATTCTGTTCAGTTTTTAACTGCTGTAGAACCCTTTTGAGGCCAAGTGATTTTCATAATAGCTGAAAGAAAGAAGGAGAGAAAGAGGAAAAAAAGGAAAGAATAAAGAGAAAGAAAGAGAGAAAGAGAGAAAGAAAGAAAAGAGAAATGAGGGAAGGAAAGAAAGATGAAAGGAAAGAAAGAAGGAAAGATGGAAGGAAAGAAAGAAGGAAAGATGGAAAGAAAGAAGGAAGGAAAGAGGTAAAGAAAGAAGGAAAGAAAGAAAGGAAGGAAGGAAGGAAGGAAGGAAGGAAGGAAGGAAGGAAGGGAGGGAGGGAGGGANGAAAGAGAGAAAAAGGAAGGAAGGAAGGAAGGAAGGAAGGAAGGAAGGAAGGAAGGAAGGAAGGAAGGAAGGGAGGGAGGGATTGTTTGGTACCTTACCAAATTGAAGACTGCTAGGATAGAAAGAGCAAAATACATGTTCCACCTTACATCTTTAGTTATAGTCCTTTCTTCTGCTTGGCCTGAGGAGGAGAAACATCATGGGAGGCCAAAAGCCCTCAAAGATGTCCAGTCTGCTCTTAAAAAAAGTTACTGCTAAAGGGATGAGTAGAAACTGCCCTTCCTGTGCCCTGGGAAATTCTGAATTGTAAAAGCAAGGAATCAAGCAAACAAAAAGCCCAGCCAAGGAAACAAATCTCAGTCAAATTTTAATTCCAAAAGAGAAGGAAAATATATAAAGAGAGGAAACTGTTTCTGCTGCAGGGCTGAAGTTGGAAGTGTTCTTCCCCAAGTAGGCTTGCTCTCTCCAGCACACTCCTGGGGTCGATAGTCAGCCAAGAAGTCCAGCAGCCACTAAGTCCTGGGAAGTCTCATTGTCAAGAAGCCAGGAGCCAGGGGCTTGGCAGCCTTCATCCCCTGCCTCCCATCTCCCCACCAGCCTGCCAGGGGAGGAGGTAGGGAAGCTTTCAAAACTAGCTTAGCAGCAAGGATGTCATCCTGCACCTACCTGATTTCAAGGAGGATCTCATCATGATTGGCAAGTATCCAGTGTGTTTCAGTGCCAGTGTATTAGATTTTGCTACACCAGACAAGCACACCAGAAAAGTTATGACCATCTCTGCTGTGATCACTGAGTGTTAGAAGCTACCAGCTTTAGCCCAGCTCATCTTTCCAATGAGCAGCCAGGGAAACCTGGGGAGCAAATTTGCCCACCTTGATAGCAACCTCCCTACAGCATTCAGCACTGAGTTCTTCGGATACAGGCAGCACAAGCACTGGTGCGTGTGGGAAATCAGTTGTGGTGCCAGAAGGCTGAACTCCAGGCCAAAGTGCACAGAGCATGGACATGACCTGCTCTGCTAGATAGCTCTGAACTCAAATGTTGACCTGAGTTCATTTCCAAGCCCTCCCCTATCAGTCGGATATGCACACATGCTGCTCAGTAACGAATTGAGCTGGCTTGTTCTTGACCTCCATCAGTCAAGCATGTGTACCACACAAGCTTTGTTCTGAGTTGGAAATAACTGGTGAAAAGAGCTCCAAGCACAGCCTGTGAAGAGCACTTCCCCATTGCAGCAGCTCTTCAGAGGGCAGAAATCTTCTGGTGTACACAACAGCAATTAAAGATTGCAAGAAAAAAAAAAGGAAAAAGATCCAAAATAAAATATTTTCTATTAAAGGAGTGCAAAGAGAGAGACTGGCATAGAAACCACAAATTAAAATTCCACCCCTCTATCAAAAAGCTGGAATTCTTGAGCTTTGCTTTTGAGCGTTCTGGAGAAAAAAAAAACAAAACACAAAAACCAAACACCCAACCTGTTAGAGTCAACTGGGACCACCTTGGAGCCTATAGCCAGGAACAGGTTGCTGTAACTGAAAGGTTCTGCTAAAGTCTTAGAAAGATTTGGGGATAAAAAGTCTTGGATTCAGAAGAGAGGCATTTGCTGGCCCTGGAATGTGTCAGGATGATGAGCCTTTGTGCAAGCTGACAAAGACTGATCTACAAGACACTGCAGAAAATCCTTATTAGGCACCAGCATGTTTATTAAGCAACTTGACAAGCTTTCCTGAATCACTAAATGCAAACTTCCCCAAAAATGTATCTTGGTGAACACTGCTTTTCTCTCCCAGCTGTGCTGTCCTGACCGTTCAGGACTAAAGCTGCACCAAATGCATGCCTCAGACCCAACCAAACTCATGTTTTATCAGCTCCCTCCAGATGTTCCTGCAGCTGCTATCACCTCACCATCACCATTTGATGTGGCACTAAAAAGCAAATTGAGAGCTGTGTCTTTGGAGGCCTTGAGGATGCTCTGTGCTATGTGTGCTCCAGCTCGCTTCCTAGCCTATTTTTTTACACACCAGTGTCCTCAATTACCTTTCCAAATGAAAGGGAGTCACGCTACTTTAATTAAACATTTAATTGAAGGGAAGGAAAGAAAAAAAAAAAAGAGAGAGAGAGTGAGGGAGCTGATGTTTGCCAACAAGGAAAGGAAAACAGTGAAGAGATTGCTGCTTCTAAATGAAACCTCACAACGCTGCTTTCTGCAGCGAGAGGCACAATGGGCTGGGGCTCATGTATCAAAGTACAGCTCAGCTCCTATTCAATTAATGTGTCTGTTTCAATGGGAAGGTTTTGGAGAGCATTGTTGGAAATGGTTTCTAATTTTCCCTTCAATTTTTTTTGGGTGGCTTAATTAAACTTACACCCACCAAATCCTTGTGTCTCTCCGAAGGCAGACTGGTTATTGACTGAAAGGATATTTTTTTTAATCATTTCTATGTTTCCCTGGCCACTTTCAGTGAATTATCAGATCCACCTTTCTTTTTGTATTTTTTTTTTTTAAGTCTGACCCAGCACTGAGGTGTTGCTGCTCCCTCCTCCTCCAAAAGCTGGCAGAAATGTGTATCATCTTTCCCGTTCTGTGAAAGCCTGAGAACTTAATCAGCTGCAAATCTCCAGGATGAGATTTCCCTTAATGAATGTGCTGGTTTGAACTAATTGGAGAATTTGAGTGAGAAATTAGACTATTGGCTAAGAGAGGAAAACACAGTATGTCACTTCACCAGAGCTCTACTGAGAAAGAAAAAAAAAAGTTGTTTTTAAGAGTTATAACCAAAATACAGATAACACAGATGGTTTCAGACCACTCTGGGCTGTGGCTGCTTCTCTTTGCATGCTTCCTTTGTTTCTCTGCGTTGGTAGCTAATTCTCAGTAATACTACTAACTTCTTCCCTACTACTAATCCCCCTGGCCGATCTACCTCAGCTTACCTGCAGCATCAACAGGTGGTGAGATAAGATTGGGGAAGGGGGGAAAGGTGGTAGGGGGTGGTTGGTTACCCCTCTTGGGGATTTTGGTCTCTGGGAGGGCTGTGGTGTTTCTGTATTACCTTTTCATTATATATATCTGTAAATATCTGTTATACCTTGTAAATATCTGCTTGTATATTGTGTATTGCTGTAAATATAAAGCTTCATTTATCAACTTCCAGTGTTTCTGAGTCCTAGCCGGGGTTTATATCAAAAGGTGTGGTGGGGCAGGTAACTGCAAAACCACCACAATAAAGAAGTCATGCAAGCCAATACGTCCACAGCAGAATGCAGTGCTCCTTGTCCATGCATAGGAATACTTGTGAGAACAAAATCACTTGCATATATAAAAGTTAATGAGGCAAGGTTTTCACGGACTCAGGGCACAAGTGTGTTTTGTGATTGAGCTGACAAGTCCTGGTTTGCTATTAGCTTGGGTCTCAAGACCGAGCAAAGACCTGTGGATTTGCTAGAAAGACTGAATCACACAGTGGTCTTTTCCTCATTGGGCAATTAGTAAAGTCTTTCTTTAGTTGACTGGCCCAAAAAACTTGGGGGTTGTCTTATACCTAGGACAGCTCCGGTGCGAAAAAGACTTGGGGGTTGTCTTATACTTCGGACAGCTCTGGTCCAAAAAGACTTGGGGGTCTTATTATACTTTGGACAGCTCTCCCTCTCTCCCATTCAGCAGACATCCACTAATGGGCTCAAAAGTTATGAAAAGACAGAATGAACAAACACACGAGCATACACATCCTCTTCCTTGGAAAGCAGGCTAAAGCCAAGATTGAAACCTGGGCTGCGCATCTGGCTGAGTGGCAATTCATGCTGTCCCAACATTATTTAGCTGTGAGTTTGCCTGTATAAAACTCAGTACCCATACTTCAGATGAGGTTGTCTCTGGAGGCAGTGAGTGCCTTTGAAATGTAGGCTCTGCCTGCCTGTGAAAGGATGAGAGCACTCACAAATGTCGAAACACAAAAGAAGGCTCACAGAAAGCGAACATCCTGCGGCACGCAGGCGCTGCCGTTACACAGCCGTTCTCCTTGTCACTAACAAAGCAGGGGGTGAAGGTAGGTAAACTGGGCCACTCTGACAGGAGTGACTCATCATGGGAAGAATAAAAATCTGAGATCAGAACACCAAGAGTCTTATGAGCAGGTTCGCCTACCTCGTTCTCTTCCAAGTGTTCTGAAAAGGCAGCAGGATAAAAAGTGTTTAGAATCATAAAATCAGTCAGGGTTGGAAGGGACCACAAGGATCATCTAGTTCCAACCCTCCCTGCCATGCCCAGGGACACTCTACCCCACATAAGGCTGGCCACAGCCTCATCCAGCCTGGCCTTAAACACCTCCAGGGATGCGGCCCCAACCACTCCCCTGGGCAACCCATTCCAGGCTCTCACCACTCTCATGCTGAAGAACTTTCTAACATCTGGTCTGAATCTGCCCATTTCTAGCTTTGTTCCATTCCCCCTATCACTATGTGGCATCCTAAAAAGTACCTCCCCAGTTTTCTTGTAGATCCCCTTCAGACACTGAGATATCACAATAAGATCACCTGGGAGACTCCTCTTCTCCAGACTGAACAGCCCCAACTCTCTCAGTCTCTCCTCATAGGAAAGGTGCTGCAGCCCTCTGATCATCCTCGTGGCACTTCTCTGGACATGCTTCAGCACATCCATATCCCTCTTGTAATAGGGGCTCCAAAACTGGATGCAGTAATTCAGGTAGGGTCTCACCAGTCTAGAGTAGAGGGGGAGGATCTCTTCCCTTGACCTGCTGGCCACACTTCTGATGCAGCCCAGAATCTGTTTGGCTTTCTGGCCTGCAAGAGCACACTGGAGTACAGCTAACTAAAAGGAATTGAGAAGAGACTCTTCCCACAGGAGGCTATGTAGGCTTGCCCCCATCTCGGGCACAAAACTGGTCTCATTCAGACCTGAAACCTTGTTGTCACCTACTATGTAGTGGAAAAGTGGTGGCAATGCATCAACTGGCTGGATTCCCTGCTCCCAGCAAGCAGGATAGCTGCTCCCAGCAGGGAGCTAAACATGGTTGCTGTTTAGCATCATGACAGTGCTATGGATTAGACACAGATTAACCCAGCGACCTGCCATCCGCTCTCATCCTTGTTTAAGAATATAAGCAAAGGGAATCTGATGATTAGGGAAAAGAACAGGCCAAGTTCAGCTCAAAGTTCAATGTCATGGAAAAGAAAACAAAGAATCTCAGAACCAGAATGTGTCTGTTTTTTTCTGTCCATAAGCCTATATTGAGCCCACAAGGGCTGGGTCATTCTGCTGAGGATTCAGATGAGAATCCTCAACAGAGGAGGGGTCTAGCCTAGACCAAAGGTCCTGGCATGTGTACTCCTATGCCCTGCTCTTTGTTCTGTCACCAGCTGTCTCAGGGACAAGCTGCACCACTTCTTGCCATCTTTAGAATAGAATAGAATAGAATAGAATAGAATAGAATAGAATAGAATAGAATAGAATAGAATAGAATAGAATAGAATAGAATAGAATAGAATAGAATAGAATAGAATA
>VWZI01009941.1:83166-109372 GCA_013396835.1 Psilopogon haemacephalus
CAGGGCAGAGAGAGAGAGCAACAGGAAGTTCTGTTTTCATAGGGGGTCCAAGACAGGAAGTCTGAGTGGGCTAACTACCCCCAGGGAGGAGCCAGGATGACCTGGGATCAGGTTCAGACCACCCCCAGGCATCAGGAGGACCTGGAGTTAGGGGCAGACTATCCCCAGGGAGGTATCGGGATGACCTGAGGTCAGGTTCAGACCACTCCCCAGAAGCAGTTAACCCTTTACAATGGTGCACCATGGTGACCAGCAGTATCTCAAAGGGGACACAGTGGTGGCCTTCCGGCCTCTCTCCCATGGATGCAGGTGCACACCCCATGAATGAATTTTTGTTTATCTCCAGCCCCTACCCTCCTGTTTTCACTGCAGCTGGGATTGTTGTGCATCTTTCATTGATGATCCATGAAAGTTAATGGGTCCACATTTTGCAGAAGAAGCAACATGGGAAATTTTGGAAGGTATTCATCATGGCAAAAAAAAAGCCCCCAGAATTGGAGCTGAGGGGCTTCCAGCTTTCAATACGTATAGCAAAGTCACTTTAAGTTGCTAAATGACCCAATATAGGCTCAAGAGATGCCACTGCTGGTGCCAGTAGCTACCTCTCCTGCTGTTGGCACTACTGGGGGTAAAAAATGTCACTGACACCCTCTAGGCTAAGTCAAAGAGTTTTGCCAGTAATCCTACATGCAGGTGGATAAAGCACAGGCTGGATGAAGGGGCCCAAAGGGTGGTGGTCAGTGGAGCTAAATCCAGCTGTTGACCAGTCACAAGTGGTGTCCCCCAGGGCTCAGTGTTGGGGCCACTTCTGGTTGACATCTTTATTGATGACCTTGATGAAGACATTCAGTATGTCATCAGTAAGTTTGCAGATGACACCAAGTCAGATGGCAGTGTTGATCTGCATGAGGATAAGGAGGCTCTACAGAGGGGCTTGGATTGATTGGATCCATGGGACAATGTTAATGGGATGAGCTTTAACAAGGCCAAATGCCAGGTCCTGCAATTGGACCACAACAACCCCAAGCAGCACTACAGGCTTGGGGTGGTGTTGCTGGGAAAACTGTCTGGCAGAAAGTGCCCTAGGGGTTGTAATAGACAAACAACTCAATATTGGGCAACCCTGGGCAAGCAGTGTGCCCAGGTAGCAAAGAAAGCCAATGGCATCCTGGCTTGGATTAGAAATGCTGTGTCCAGCAGGAATGGGGAGGTGACTGTCCCCTTGTACTCAGCTCTGGTGAGGCCACACCTCAAGTATTGTGTTCAGTTTTGGGCATCTCAATGCAAGAAGGATGTGGAGGTGCTGGAGCGAGTGCAGATGAGGACACGAATCTGGTGAAGGGCCTGGAAAATAAATCTTATGAACAGAAAATGAGGGAGCTGGGACTGTTTAATTTGAAAAAGAGGAGACTAAGAGGAGACCTCATCACTGTCTACAACTACCTGAAAGGACACTGTGGAGAGGTTGGTGCTGGTCTCTTCTCACAGGTGATAAAACAAGAGGGAAGGGCTTCAAGGTGCAACATGGTAGGTTTAGACTGGACATTAGGAACTTTTTTTCACACCAAAAGTGGACAGACTTTGGAATGGGCTGCCCAGGGAGGTGCTTGAGTCACCAACACTGGATGTGTTTAAAGGTCACTTGGATGTGGTGTTGGGGGTAAGGTTTAGGGTGCACCTTGTAGAGTAGGTATTTCGGTTGTACTTGCTTATCTTGAGTGTCTTTTCCAACCTGAATGTTTCTGTATTTCTGTGAAACAAACAAACAAACAAACATACATGCTTCTGGCTCCTCTCACTCAGTGATTTGAGCTCTGGCCTTGCCACACATTGTTCAATAAGCTGGGCAAGGAGGAGACCCCCAGCTATGAGAAAGAGGCAGTGGGTGGGCTGTGGGAAAAGCTCACTCCATGGGTGTGAGAGTGATGGGTCACATCCCTTTTGACTGGGCAGTTACTTACAGCCAGGTGTAGGGCAGGGTGTTTTCTGAGGGGGTTAGTTAGTGTTTTATCAGTGAACAAGACACGTGAATGACTCTTTTTGGATGTGTGGCAAGAAACTAATGTCTGCACATGTCTGTGTGTGTCTCTCTGTGTGGATGTGTTTTGTTCTCTGAGTTTTTTACAACATACTCACATTAAAATGATAAATGAATAGAATTCTTATCTGAGAGGCTCTGCCCTGAAGCAGGAGGGCTTGAGGCAGCTTCACGCATAGAAAATTACACTGCCTTTTTTTCTCCAGCATCCCCTGTACTCAGAAAACCACAATTCTGCCAATAAACTTCCAGTTTCAGAGCTGCTCCACTCTCAGATTTGGTTCTCTCTACCGAGTTGCAACCTGGAACAGTCCTGAGATCACAAACTTTCCAGCAAATACTTCTGCAGCCCTAAGCTCAATATCCAGACTTCAGTGGGACCACGTAGAGTCTCTGAGCTGGGTTTCTCAGAAAAGTTTCATTATTAAATAGGAAAATATTTATAAATTATCTCTAGGTCAGATACAGAAAAAAACCCATGAACAGTAAATGCTCTCAGCAGATGTTTTCTAACAACACCATGTCTGGAGAGTTCTGTTGTTTTCATTTTGCAGAGACCCCTGTTGAACTACTCATGTGATCTCAGCCCTCTGCCTAAGATTAGCCTGGCCTTAAAAACCCACAACCCTAATTCCCCTAGAATGGGGCAGCAGAGTGTACTCAGTGTGGACCAGGATGCAGTGGAGAAAGAGGAAGGCAGCTGCTCGAGCAGCCCAAACTCAATTAGGTTGCATTAGTCCTTCCATCGCTGCTACGCCATCGTCTAATTTAACAAACACAAAACCTCTGAGTCAGTGGAAAGGCAAAATAAAAAGCCATTTTCCATAGCTCTGTTGTGTACTTAACAAGGTTATGTAACCAGCCATCAGTTTGCTCTTGAACTCACCATTTTTATTTTTTTTTTTCCCTAAAAATAAGCAGAGAGAGGGAGTGATGAATCATCCAGCAACATTAAACAGTCTTACTCCAAAGCTTTGTTCCCTTCTGTGGCAATCCCAAGCACAACTCCAGACTGGGTGGTGAATGGCTGGAAAGCAGCCCTGAGGAAAAGGACCTGGGAGTCTGGGGTGATGAAAAGCTCAACATGAGCTGACAGTGTGCACACGCAGCTCAGACAGCAACTGTGTGCTGGGCTGCATCAAGAGCAGTGTGGCCAGCAGGGCATGGGAGGGGATTCTCTCCTTTTACTCTGCTCTCATCATATCCCACCTGAAGTACTGTGTGCAGTTCTGGAGCCCCCAGCACAAGAAGGACATGGAACTGTTGGAACGACTCCAGAGAAGACCCACAAAGATGCTCAGAGGGCTGGAACAGCTCTGTTATGAGGACAGGCTGAGGGAGCTGGGGCTGTTCAGCCTAGAGAAGAGAAGGTTTTGAGAAGACCTTATACTGTCAGAGGGGAGATTTAAACTGGATTTTAGGAGGAGGTTATTTGCTGGCACAGGTTGCCCAGGGAGGTTGTAGCTGCTCCCTTGCTGAAGGTGTTCAAGGCCAGGCTGGATGAAGCCTTGAGTCACCTGTTCTAGTGGGAGGTGTCCCTGTCTGTGGTGGTGGGTTGGAACTGGATGATGTTTGAGGTCCTGTGTTGGTTTGAGCTAATTGGAGAATTTGAGTGAGAAATTAGACTATTGGCTGAGAGAGAGAAATAAACACAGTGTGTCACTTCACCGAGTTTTACTGAGGAAAGGAAAAAAAGTTGTTTTAAGAACTCTTCTCAAAACAACCAGATTAGCAGAGGGCTTCTGTCTGTGTCTGGCTGCGGCTGCTTTCTCCTTTGTCTCTCTGTCTTGGTAGCTAATTCAGAGTAAAATTACTAACTCCTTCCTGCCACTAATCTCTCTGGCAGATCTTCAGCTTATCTGCAGCATCAACTGGTGGTGAGATAAGACTGGGGAAGGGGCGAAAGTTCAGGGCTGACTTAGAGTCTGCTCTTGGTCTACCTAAATGCCTTGTAGAAATGGTAAATGAGGATAAGCACACAGAGGCTCTGTTTAGGGGGAATAAAACCCCAACCCCAGACTGGAAAAAACTCCCCAAGGAAGTTGATTTTGTTTTTCTTTGCCTTCATTATGGAAATTTGGAAAGAATTTAAATCCCTCCCCTGTTTCTTTGCTGTTTTGATACAGCACTTCTGTATCCAAATTATTGTTGTGTCAATCTGAACTCTGACATAGTGATATTTGGAAGGCTGAAGTCACTCTGATTTGCTGCTTTGCCATGCAGTTAATGATAACACCAACAATAAAAGGCAGTGAGAAGGGTACCCAGAAGTCTGCTTTGCCATTCCCCACAAGCAGTGCTGAAGGTCTGCTGGGGTTACTCCCTCAGGCTGTATCACAGGCAGGGAGCTCTGGCTGAAGAGACTCCTGCTAAATTGCAGAGAATTCCTGGTGGTGCCTGAACAATTTTCTGGTCAGAGAGGTTGTGAGGAAGGGAGGGAAGGAAGGAGGTATTTCTTTGCAGATCAGAAAGCAGACATGCCCAGCATTACTAAAGGTCCCTATTGGGCTAAGAAGTCTGACACTGATTAGGTGAAGTTGCTGGGGGCTTTGTGCATAGAGTCAACCTCTTGGGCTTCCCCCTCAATGCCTCCTCTTGGAACAGGAAGATTAATTCTCCAAGTCAGCCTTGAATTAAGAGGGTCATCAGCAGGAATTTGCCTTACTGTGAATCGTGAGCATTCTGTCCTCTTCCTGTCCAGTTTCCTTAGGAATGGCACAGTTCAGCAGGATTTGACAGAGCCCTTCACCAACACTGCACAGCCTTTGAGAGGCTTGAGAGAACAAGGAGGTTGAAGGCTGAGGCCTGTTAAGATCCATTTCCTTCTCTCCAAGAGATTTCAGGCTATCTTTGGGGGCTTTCTGCTAACTACATCCCTTCTGTGGCAAAAACTGGGAGGGGATGATCTGGCTTGGAGCACTTTTAAAAAAGCTTGAGAACTAAGAGCATTAGCTTCTCCACGCTGGCTAAAAAAAGGCTTGCTTAAACCAGTTGAAACCAATTGAAGAGCAGAGCAGAGTTAATCCTGGAAAATGCTCACACCAGCTCAGCGACGAACAACCATGCAAAGGCAGAGCCGCTGGAGAGCTGCTCAAAAAGACTGGGAGAGGTTGCAGTTAAATGTAGGGGTGGGGGTCAGTCCTCAGGGTTGCCTGAGTGAAAACGAAGGCTGCTGCCTGCTGCTGCTGCTGTGAAGCTTCTCATACTGACTCTTTACCATTCTGCTCTTCTTCATGTAAGATTTTCTCCGTTGGGCATTTCTGACATTTCCCCATCTCAATTCCACTTCAATGTGAGGAAGAACTTCTTTACTTTAAGGATCATGGAGCAATGGAGCAGGCTGCCCAGAGAGGTTGCGGAGTGTCCTTCTCTGGAGACTTTCAAGACCTGTCTGGACGTGTTGCTGTGTGACCTGTGTTAGATTCCATGGTCCTGCTCTGGCAGGGGGGTTGGACTTGATGATATCCGGAAGTCCATGAGGATGACTGGGGGACTTGAACATTTCCCTTATAGAGAGAGATTGAGAAACCTGGGGGTGATTAGTCTGGAGAAGAGAAGACTGAGAGGAGATCTCATCAATGTATGCAAATATCTGAGGGGTAGATGCCAAGTGGATGGGGCCAATCTCTTCTTGGTGGTCAGCAGCAATTAGACAAGAAACAATGACTACAAACTGAAACATAGAAGGTTTCACCTCAACATGAGGAGAAACTTCTTTACAACGAGGGTGACAGAGCACTGGAACAGGCTGCCCAGAGAGGTTCTGGAGTCTCCTCCTCTGGAGACATTCAAAACCCACCTGGATATGCTCCTGTGTGGACTACCCTAGGTGATCCTGCTTTGGTGGGGAGGTTGGACTCAATGACCTCTGGAGGTCACTTCCAACCTCTAAAGTTCTGTGATTCTGTGAATTCATGCTCATGGAGGACAGGCATGAAGTCCAATCACTCCTTTATAAGGACTGTAAGCCCTTCTTCTTGGGAAAAAAAAAAAACCAAAGCAACCAACCCAAAAAACCTCTCCATTTTATACTGTATTATGACTATTCATTATTGCACAGTGGTACAAATAGCACCTGCATATATGAAATGGGACTAAGGCCTCTCTAACCCAGACACCTGCTTCCAAGAAATGAAAGGTAATCTCCATTTTCAATGTAGCTCAAGGATCAGAAAAGATATTTAAACTTGCAATGGCATTCTGATTGGATTAAGCATCTACCCTTTGTTTAAGGTGTGAGAAGTCATAAGCTCTTTTATTAAGTTAGCTTGCTGAAGCAATAGCACCTTCCAGCCAGAACACGGGGTCATATAAAGGCTCGAGTGAAAAAGTGTGGAGCTTCTAAGGAATCTGAATTGCATGGAAGGATGAGGTTTGCTAGGCACAATTTTAGGAGAGGGCAATTGTGTCTGCAGGCACAGAAATGCAGAAGAAAAAGGCGAAATGCAAATGCAGGAAAAAAAGAAGGAAGCGGAAAGAAAAACCTCAGAGGTGGATACGGTCTTGCTGATGGCAGGACTCTGAAAAATATCTGAGAGCATGGGTGTTTGGAGCTTGAAAAGGGCTTGGAAATTTGGCAAAGAGGGCTACTGACTGCTCTGTGAGTCCCTTGGGAACAAGGTGTTTGGGCAGTCCCTCTATACTAAAGGAATTGCATCCAAGAAGAAACTTTCATGAGCTCTTTTAGCCAAATCACCCCAGAGCTTTGCTGGTGGCATGAGTTAAAAAGAAATGACAAATCTTAGGATAAAAAATCTACTACTTTTGCTCATTTATAACATTTTTAGTTGCAACAGTGACTCCTCAACAGGCACACAAAAGTCTCTGAATTTGAAATTATCTCCTGAAAATTATAGTGCACCAATAACAAAGAGAAACCTTCCACATGGCAAGATGTATTGTATCAGAACTGTGCTGTGCCACAGACCTTGAATTTTAAATTCCAAATAACGTAGCAATAGCAAAGAGAAACCTTCCACATGGCATGATGCATCCTATCAGAACTGTGCTGTGCCACAGACCTTGAATTTTAAATTCCAAATAGCGTAGCAATAGCAAAGAGAGACCTTCCATGTGGCATGATGCATCCTATCAGAACTGTGCCATATAGCTTGAATTTTAAATTCCAAATAGCATAGCAATAGCAAAGAGAAACCTTCCACGTGGCGTGGTGCATCCTATCAGAACTGTGCCATACAGCTTGAATTTTAAATTCCATATAACGTAGCAATAGCAAAGAGAAACCTTCCATGTGGTGTGATGCATCCTATCAGAACTGTGCCACACAGCTTAAATTTTAAATTCCAAATAGCATAACAATAGCAAAGAGAGACCTTCCATGTGGCATGATGCATCCTATCAAAACTGAGCCATACAGTTTGAATTTTAAATTCCATGTAACGTAGCAATAGCAAAGAGAAACCTTCCACATGGCGTGATGCAACCTATCAAAGCTGTACCATACAACTCAAATTTAAAATTCCAATAACACAGCAGGCCTCTGTTTGGTTTTGGCTTCTTTCAGTTAGTTTCTGCTGCTTTGCCATAGAAGGATGGCAGCCAGTTAAAGCCCACAAGGATCAAGCAAACCTCATCCTCCCTATATGAACACCACCGAAATCCTCTGATGCTGTTCGTTCGTTGACATGGTTTCCATAGGGGCCACTCCCTCAAGGCTCTGTTTAATTTTCAAATTTGCCCTGGAACCAAACTATTCAATTATGTTTTGGCCACATGAGATCTTGCAGAGGCAGCTTAAGCATAGAATTCCCGGGCTCCGATGTGTTAAGACAGAAGGTGTCCTTTTCAGTGTGTCAGCTACCCATCTCAGCCCTCCACAGGTAATGAGGAGGATGATGACTCTGCAGCTTAGCTAATGGAGCTCTTAAGGATCTCAGCTGTCTTACTGCCATACTCAGAGATGTCAGGCATTGCTTCATATGTCACTTTGCCATAAATAAGATACCCTGAGTAATCACAAAATACCCCTAACTCTCCACCAGGCTGACAGCTATAAAAAGCTGCAGTTCTGGCCAGTGTCTTGGAAAAAAAAAAAACCCAAACCAAACTTCTCTTTTTAAATTTATTGCGGGCAATTGAAGAGGCAGGAATTATAAATTATGTAGCTTTTATAATTTCCAAAAGCCCCACCCATAAACTATGTATAAATTAGTTTAAATCTGAGTCCTGATTTGTTCGGGAAAAATCTTCACAAGGATACTTTTTCAGGTAATTTAGTAAAAATCAGAAAATTGGAAAAGTTTGGGCATAAAATAGCTTTGCCCTACTTACAAACAGGAGACAGGGTCTTTCATGGCAGCGTCCGGAGTCCAGCAGTGGATCAGCATCACATGGAGTCCAGTGCCCGCCAAAGTCCAAAATGACTGTGGCCATGGCTTTCATGAAGGGAAAAGCCAGGGTGCTCTGTAGTGTTCCCACAAACAGTGGCAGTTTAGTGCTGAGGCAGGTCCCTGCAGCAGCTCTGGCTCAAAGTCCCTGCAAGGTCTGTGCAAGCTCTGTCTCCAGATCTGTGCAAAGTCCGACTCAGGGTCCAACTCCAGGTCCCAGTCCAGGTCCCAGTTCAGGTCTGACTCCAATCTGTCCAGTTGCCATATTGTAGTGGGTTTGCAGTTACCTGCCCCCCCACCTTTATAAACCCCAGCTAAAACTCAGAAAAACACTGGAAGTTAATAAATGAAGCTTTATATTTACAGCAATACACAATATACAAGCAGATATTTACAATATAGTACAGATATTTACAGGTATATTCAGTAAAAAAGTAATACAGACACCACACCCCTCCTGGAGACCAAAATCCCCAAGAGAGGGTAACCAAACTCCCCCTACCACCTTTCCCCCCTTTCCCCAGCTTTATCTCACCACCTGTTGATGCCGCAGATAAGCTGAAGATCGGCCAGAGAGATTAGTGCCAAGAAGGAATTAGTAATTTTTAGTGGTTTTACTCTGAATTAGCCAAAAGACAGAGAGACAGAGGAGAAAGCAGCTGCAGTGCCGAACAGACAGAAGCCCTCTGCTAATCTGGTTGTTTTGAGAACACTTCTTAAAAACAACTTTTTTTCTTTCTCAGTGAAACTCGGTGAAGTAACACACTGTGTTTAACTCTCTCTCAGCCAATAGTCCAATTTCTCACCCAAATTCTCCAATTAGCTCAAACCAACACACATATATATATACTGGGGCGATTTTTTCCTTCCCTGTTCAAGCCAATGGGGATGTGGGAGAAGGTACTTTACACCTATTTTACTCCACATTCCAAACCTCCGGTGACAGAGGTGGGGAGGGAGGAAGACTGTTTCCTGCCCCATTCACACCTCCAGTGGGGCAGTGGACTTGGGTGTGCCCTGCCACACTTTTGCTGGTATCCCTTTGTCGTGGAGGCAGGGAATTAATGTGGCCGAGTCAGGAATTATAAAAATAGATTTATTTTTTTATTTCCCTGAAAACCTCGCCCCCAAACTATACACAGAACTCATTTAGGTTGATTTGCAGGCTCAGTTCGACCGGGAAAAATCTTCAAAGGATATTATGGTCAAGTTCAGGAAGTCAGAAAATGGAAAAGGCTAAAGTAGAAACACAGCTTTGCCCCACTATCAATCAGGCTGAGCAGAGAATTAAGGGAACAGCAGGCTTTAATCACAACGGTGAGGTAGGTATTCGGCGATGATCCCTTGCTGGGTTCTCTGTGGCTCAGCTGCCTTCTGATGCAGCAAGCAATATCCAACCACAAATCCTAATGGCAAAAGCCCAAGGAGGGTGGAAAAGCCACCAAAGACAGAGATTTGGCCTCCACAAGACAGAGATCTGTGGAAGCCACACTGCTTCAGGGGAGAGCCAAACTGCTAGGGTCTCGCCCAACCAGAACAGCAGCCAGGAAATCGAGGCTGCAGTAGGGGCCCCGAGATGTTTGGTCTGGGTGTTGCTGACAGCTCTCTCTCAAATGGACCCAAGGACTTGGCAAGCTTGCAAGACTGCACAGAATGGTGCAGAAGTGGGGGACCGTCCAAAGGCAGGGATGGTGCAAAACTGAGAGCCATGCAAAAAGGTAGGAGCCATCCAAAATCAGGGATGGTCCAAACAGGAACTCTCTCAAGGCAGGACCTGTGTCAAAGTGGGAACTCTTTCCAGGCAGGAACTCTTGCACCTTTTCCCTTGCTCTATTTATGCTTTTCTAGACAAAGTGTCCATTTGCCATTTATACTGGGTGCAAAGGACCCAGCCAGCCACCAGATCGATTCCTAGTGCAGGCTTTCACATGAATGCCTTTTGCTGTTTCACTTCTTTGCCCTCAGGGTGAGGCAGAGGGGAAAGAAGTTTTCATTCCTTCTTCTCCTCCCCATTCAAACCTGCAGTGGGGAAGAAGGAAGGAATGTGGAGTGCTCAAGAACACCCATCTATAGGGATCCACTGGATGTGACACAGTGTGATCTGCTATAGGTGGTCCTGCTCTGGCAGGGGGGTTGGACTAAATGATTTTTGGAAATCCCTTCCAGCCCCTAACATTTTGTGATTCTGTGATTCAGTTTGGGCACAAGAACTGAGAAGACAATGTAGTCCTGACTCTGTGCATCTGCAGCAGAGACTTTGCATAGCATGGGCCCAGGAGAAATCATCTGGTTATTTGTGACACTGTCTTCTCAGGTGGTCAGGCAGTTTCTCTGGGCTCGTTTCCAGGAAAGAGCACAAATAGAAGAAGGAAAATATAGCGGTGAAATGAGTATCTGATCAATGTCTGTACTTACTGGTCAGATGAGGTCTGAACACCATGGCTTGAACTCTTCTCTTCCTTTCTCTCCTGTAAAAACACTTTGGTAAAGAATAAATGATTGGTTCCCGTCATAGTTGACTCAGTTCTGAAGGCAGCAGGAGGCCACATACGCAGACAGGACTCATTTCCCAGGAAACTGTGTTGCCTACCTGGGACCTGGGTTAATGATGTAAGGAGAAAGCTTCCTTCCCTAGTATGGCACTCAGGTCACTATCCACCATTGATCTTTCAGGAAGGCAGCAAAGACATAGCAACAGGAAGTCCAAGGACAATGAATAGAGACTTCAGGGACTTGGGACAACTGCTTGTGGGGAGCGATGAAGGAATAAACAGGAAAGATCACTGCCAGGTTCCAAGCCTGGCATCTCTGGCAGGACATTGTGCTCTTTGATCATGGGTTGATTTACAGCACAGCAGCCTGCTGGCAACAGAAGGGAGGCACCTGTCTCATAGCGGGAAAAGGATCCTAGCACAGGAGATGGCAGGATTCATTGAAAGAGCTTAAAACTAAATTTGGAGGGGGAAGAGCACTTTGGTCACAACCACCCCTTGCGATGCTGGAAAGCTGCCCAGCCCTCCAGACCTGGGGTTGTTGATCAAAAGACAGTTGAACATGAGCAGTGATCAAAAGACAGTTGAACACTTGAGCAGTGTGCTCAAGTGGCCAAAAAAGCCAACAGCTTCCTGGCCTGTGTCAGGAATATTGTGGCCAGCAGGACCAGGGAAGTGCTTGCGTCCATGTACTCAGCACTGGTGAGGCCACACATTGGGTACAGTGTTCATTGGGTTTGGCTGAGCTGGAGTTAATTCTGCCCAGTGCAGTGTTTTGCAGTGCTGCATCTGGGTGTTGGCAACACAGCAGTGTTTTGGCTACTGCTGAACCATCACCCAGGTTGTGTTTTTCCAATATCTCATACACTGAGGGTGAGCAAGATCTTGGGAGGGGACACAGCCAGGCCAGCTGACCTGAACTGACCAAAAGGCCATTCCATACTGTATGACATCAGCTCAGCTATAAAAGCTAAGTGAAAAGAAAGTGTGGGGGATATTTGCTGACGGTGTCTGTCCTCCAGAGCAATCACTACCTGTAGAGCCCTGCTCCTCAGGAGTGACCAAAATCATTGTCTGATGATGGGAACAAGTCCAGGTGCCAGGTTCTGCACTTTGGCCACAACAGCTCCATGCAGTGCTGCAGGTTGTGGACAGAGTGGCTAAGAGCAGCCAAGCAGAGAGAGGGACCTGGGGGTACTGTTCAACAGCAGCTGAACATGAGCCAGCAGTGTGCCCAGGTGGCCAACAGGGCCAGTGGCATCCTGGCCAGCGGGACCAGGGAAGTCATTCTGCCCCTGTACTCAGCACTAGTTAGGACGCACCTTGAGTACTGTGTCCAGTTCTGGGCCATGCAATTTAAACACATGTTGAGGTGCTTACACATGCCCAGAGAAGGGCACCAAGGCTGGTGAGGAGGCTGGAGAAGAGAAGGCTCAGGGCATAGATACCTCATTGCTCTCTACAGCTACCTGAAAGGAGGTTGTAGCCAGGTGGGGGTGGGTCTCTTCTCCCAGGCCACCAGAGACAGAACATGAGAACACAGCCTCAAGCTATGCCAGAGCAAGTTTAGGCTGGATGTTAGGAAGAAGTTCTTCACAGAAAGAGTGATTAATATTGGAATGGGCTGCCCAGGGAGGTGGTGGAGTCACCATCCCTGGAGGTATTTAAAAAGAGACTGGATGAGGCACTTAGTGCCATGGTTTAGCTAATTAGAAGGTATTGGGTGATAGGTTGGACTCAATGATCTTGAAGTTTTTTTCCAAACTGCCTATTTCTATGATTCTGAGATTCTGTGAAGTAGACAATAACATCTGTTCTTTCTCTGTGTGTCCTTTGCTTTTGCTTCACATTATTAAAATTGATTCTATCTGGAAGGTGGTCCCTTCCAACCCTGACTGATTCTATGATTCTATCTTGTTGCCAGCCTTTTGTTGTATTTTCCCCTCTCCCCATTCATCTAAGAAGGGAAGTGATGGAGCAGCTTTGGTGGGCATTTGGCTCCCATTCAGGGCCAAAACACTTCAGGGCTCTTACAAAAATGATACTGAGGTGTTGGAGCTGCTATCACAGAGATACTCACACACCAGACAGCAATGGCCACCCAAAAATGCGGATTTATTGCAAACAAAATTTTTCAGCCCTCCTTGCAACACAGTTAAATATCAAGTTCTGATGTCGGTCAGGCATACACTACTCTACAACCAGTCATGCACACACTCACTCACAAGAGGAGACCTCCCACTCAAGGCTATCCAAAACATACACTCACCAAAGCTGGGGTGAGGACTCACTTAGCCTGTGGAGGCATCCTTAAACAGTGTCCCATTCTAAGAGGAGAGCATCTGACTGCTTGCTCTATGGAGACCAACTCAAAATGCCTCCATTGATACCCTAAGTCAGGGCTGCACTGTGGTCAGTTCTAACTGAACTGGTTGGAGGGCCAAGCCCACAGAATCACACAAAAGCAGGGGAACAGCTTCTGGGCCCACAGGTGGCAGTTAATGCCCAGGAGGGTGCCAAGCTGACCTTCATCAGCTTCTAGCAATCCTTGGTCCTTTGGCAGGTCTCTGTCAGGCTCATATGTCTTTCAGGCTGGTTGTACAGAGAGACGAGTGAAGCTGGTGGAGGGTCTGGAGAACACAAGTGTTAGGATCAGTGGGTGAGGGAACTGAGGTTGTTTAGTCTGGAGAAAAGGAGGCTGAGGGAAGACCTTGTTGCTCTCTGCAGCTATCTGAAAGGAGGTTGTAGTGAGGTGGGTGTTGATCTCTTCTCCTTAGTAACGAGGGATAGGATGAGAGGAAATGGTCTTGAGTGCACTAAGGGAGGTCTAAATTGGATATTAGAAGAAACTTTCCCACTGGAGGGGTTATCAAGCACTGGAATAGAGTCTTCAGAGAGGTAGCTGAATCACCATCACTGGAAGAGTTTAAAAGATGCATAGATGTGGTGCTAAGGGACATGGTTTAGCACCAGACTTGCTAGAGCCATATAACGTCTGAACTTGATGACCTTAAAGGACTTTCCATAACAAATGATTTTATGATTCCAAACCAACCCAAACTTTCCTGAAACCAGAGCATATGCTGCAACAACCCCATTCTGTCAGAGTGGGAAATCACATCTACTCTTTCCCCAAAGTAATGGCCATGTGTCTCCCTTCCCCACCATGGCACACCATGGCAGTGAGCAGATTTGACAGACACCTTCTAACTTATGTCACTCTCCCTTCACGTTCTTCACATAGTGAGATTTCTTCTACCTCTTCCCTGTGCTGTGCTCCTCTCTAATATGATAGCAAGGCAAAGTGTGGAACTGGGTGAGAAAAAATCCCGAGGCTGTTTTCATTAACATGGAGGAAAGGTTTAGAATAGCTTCGTTTCTTGGAAGGTTTGGCAGAAAAAAAAAAAAAAAATTAAAAATTAACCCCAGAACAGCCAGATTGCAGAGAATTATCAATAGCACCTATTATATTGTTTTAAATCAGAAATGGTTCGTCCATCGAGATCAACTAAAACAAGAACTTCAAATGGCCATAGGGCTCAAGTCCACAGACTCCTTTTTGCTGCTGTCCTTGACACAGAGTTAAAGGGCTCATTGTCCCAAGGGAGGTATGGAGGGAGCCAACTAGATCCTGGGCTGCATCAGGAGAAGTGTGGCCAGAAGGGCGAGGGAGGTGATTCTCCCCCTCTACTCCATTCTGGTGAGACCCAACCTAGAGTACTGCATCCAGTTTTGGAGCCCCTATTACAAGAGGGATGTGGACACGCTGGAGTGTGTCCAGAAAAGGGCCACGAGGATGCTCAGAGGGCTGCAGCACCTCTGTTATGAGGACAGACTGAAAGAGTTGGGGCTGTTCAGTTTGATGAAGAGGAGGCTCCCAGGTGACCTTCTTGTGGCCTTCCAGTAACTGAAGGGGGCCTACAAAAAAGATAAGGAGGGACTTTTTAGGCTATCAGGTAGTGACAGGACTAGGGGGAATGGAGCAAAGCTGGAGGTGGGGAGATTCAGACTGGATGTGAGGAGAAAGTTGTTCAGCATGAGAGTGGTGAGAGCCTGGAATGGGTTGCCCTAGGGGGTAGTTGGGGCCACAGCCCTGGAGGTGTTTGCAGCCAGGCTGGATGAGGCTGTGGCCAGGCTGATGTAGGGTAGGGTGTTCCTGCCCATGTCAGGGGGGTTGGAACTAGACGATCCTTGTGGTCCCTTCCAACCCTGACTGATTCTATGATTCTAAGTTCCTGTAGGAGGCACAGAAGTTTTCCTCTTCTTCCCAAAGGAAGAAATACTCATGAGCAGCCCTTGCAGGGCTGACACTGCAGCAGTAGCACATCACACGTGCTGCACCACACCTCTCATGACTGGAGAGCTTGCATACAGCCCTGCCCGTTCCTAAAGACCTGACTTGTATTTTAAGGTGTGAGCAGAGTTAGGCTTCAACCTGCCCTTCTTGACCAGCAAGACATAGCTCAGACCTCAGCCCCAGCCAGGCAGGGCAGGGGGGTTGGAACTAGATGATCTTTGTGGTCCCTTCCAACCCTGACTGATTCTATGATTCATTGCTGGGGCTGCTGGCATCTGTGGTGAGTGATTTTTTTATCCACCATGAGAAGCCTGGAACAGCACAGATCCTACACCAGTGTAGGCAGTCAGAAGCTGTTGTTAATTACTTGTACATGTTCTCTTGGAAAAGCTGCAGCATGCTGGCAGGGTTAGCTATCGAATCCCCAGGCTAGCCAGAGGGTAGCCAGAACACACAAGCCCAGGAATCTGACCAGCATATTTAAAATGTGTACATTCACTCCAGACTCTGAATGCTAATGGGAACTTATTAGGAAAGTCACTGCCTAGTCCACTACTAGTAAAGCTAATACTTAGAAATAGGATTGGCAGCAGCCCTCTCACTGGATCAGTTAGCTGTCACCTGGGCACCAAAATAAACAAGCAGATGTTCAGAAGCACTCTTTGAAAAGTGGCAATGAGTTCATTGACAGTCAAATGTGTCCTGGGATGCATTATAAGCAGCGTTGCCAGCAGGGCATGGGAGGGGATTCTCCCCCTTTACTCTGCTCTTGTCAGAACCCACCTGGAGTACTGTGTGCAGTTCTGGAGCCCCCAGCACAAGAAGGACGTGGAACTGCTGGAGAGAGTCCAGAGGAGAGCCATGAAGATGATCAGAGGGCTGGAGCAGCCCTGCTATGAGGACAGGCTACAAAAGTTGGGGCTTTGCAGCCTGGAGAAGAGAAGGCTTTGAGGAGACCTTACAGTAACCTTCCAGTATCTGAAGGGAGCCTACAGGAGGTCTGGGGAGGGACTGTTCACAAGATCTTGAAATGACAGGATGAGGGGGAATGGGTTCAAACTGGCAGAGGGGAGATTTAAATGGGATGTTAGGAGGAAGTTCTTCCTAGTGAGGGTGGTGAGACACTGGAACAGGTTGCCCAGGGAAGTTGTGGCTGCTCCCTCCCTGGAGGTTTTCAAGGCCAGGTTGGATGAGGTCTTGAGCATCCTGTTCTAGTGGGAGGTGTCCCTGCCTATGGCAGGAGGTTGGAACTGGATGATCTTTGAGGTCCCTTCCAACCTAAACCATTCCGTGATTCTATGATCACTATTCCTAATTCTATGACCCTGGTTTAATCATCTAACCAGGAGGAAACTCCTTTGGGGAGTCCACTTGGTCAAAGAAGGCAGTAATGACTGGTCACCACCAGCATGGGCTGGCTTTAGCACTGCACCAAAAAGTAAGATATATGCACACCCAATCCATTCCACGTCTGTCTGTCTCTCCTTATCACTCTCATTTCACAAATAGCACAGAATATGCATCAGGACAAGATCTTCAGGCACTTGTTAGAACATAACACTTCATCATTGTCAGGCAGATAACTGAAAGCTCCATGCTGAGGATGCAGTGCACTTTTAAAAGGGCATAAACAATTTAGCACAAATGAAAAATAAATCTGCCCTGACTTAATAGAGACCTCACAAATACATTGATAAATTGCAACGAGATATATGGAGAAGGAGGAAAGAGATCATCCTAATGAGAGAGAGCAGCCCTGTGGAGAAGGACCTGGGAGTCCTGGTGCAAAAGAAGCTCTCCACGGGACTGCAATGTGCCTTTGTGGCCAAGAAGACCAATGCGATCCTGGGGTGCATTAAGAGATCCAGGGCCAGCAGACCCAGGGAGGTTCTCCTTCCCCTGTGCTCTACCTTAGTGAGACCTCATTGCACCCAGTTCTGGGCTCTCCAGTTCAAGAGGGACAGGGATCTACTTGAGAGCATCCAATGAAGGGCTACAAGAATGAGTAAGGGATGGGAGCACTGACTTATGAGGAAAGGCTGAGAGACCTGGGGCTGTTTAGTCTGGAGAGGAGAAGACTGAGAGGGGATCTAATAAATGTATATAAATATCTGAGGGCTGAGTGTTAAGACAGCCTCTGCTCACTTGTGTCCTATATTAGAACGGAGCAATGGATGTAAACTACAGTACAAGAACGTCCACCTCAATATGGGGTGGGGGGAACTTCTTTACTGTCAGGATCACAGAGCACTGGAATGGGATGTTAGGAAGAAGTTCTTCACAGTGAGGGTGTGGAGACACTGGAATATGTTGCCCAGGGAGGTTGTGGCTGCTCTCTCCCTGGAGTTGTTGAAGGCCAGGTTGGATGAGGCCTTGAGCGACCTGTTCTAGTGGGAGGTGTCCCTGCCTATGTTGGGGGGTTGGAACTGGATGATCTTTGAGGTATCTTCCAACCTAAACCATTCTATGATTCTATGGTTCCACTGCAGCTCTCTCCAGTTTCACACGGTGGGGTTTTGTCTCTTTAGCTTGCATTGTTCCTCTCCTCTTACTTGGTCGCAGAAAACAAAACTACAATATCATTACATTTGGGAAGAAAAACTGCAAGGAGACTTTATCAGATTTTGCCAGGAGGATGTAGCCAGCCTCTGCTCGGTGATGCCCGATGACAGGGCAAGGGGCAATGGGTGGCAGTTGAAGCACATGAAGTTCCATTTAAACATGAGGAGGAATTTTTCACTGTGAGGGTGACAGAACCCTGGAACAGGATGCCCAGGGCAGGTTGTGGAGTCTGCCTCTCTGGAAATATTGAGGACCTGCCTGAATGCATTCCTGTGTGACTAGGTGACCCTGCTCTGTTGGGTGGGGGGGTTGGACTGGGTCATCTTTTGGGGTCCCTTCCAGCCTCTGACATTCTGTGATTCTGTAATTAGCACATTGTCCATAGAAACATGATCCTTGTGTATCACTTCTTACTGGAGCAGAACTAATGGTGTAGTAATTCAGAGGAAATAACCAAATTTTCAGCTGTGGATGAAAGCGAGGAATAAAGAGCAAGAGAGAGTTCTTTTCCAGTGGGAAATAAGAAACTAATTGTTTTCCCCCTTAAGACCACACACTGTTAATAACAATGCTTCATGAGGACTATTCTCACATAAATATATATTGTGAATCAAAACCCTCCCACCTCAAACCAGCTGCGATGATTGAATCCCACGAACTTAAAAAAGCCTTAGAGACTTCTGAGGTCCAGAAACAAACCCCAGACTTGAAACAGTGAAAGAAACCAGTGCTAATTAATCACTTCTGAACTAATTTTCTTTTACTTGTACAAACATAATTAGGTTTGCTTGTTTTGGATGCCTCCTAGACAGCAAATGATGTGCTATAAGAGACTTTGATTTCTTACCAGACCTGTAAGTTAACCTGCCTTCAGATCTGGGGTTAGCTACAGCCAGCAGGAGCCACCTGTACATCAAAGCAACTGAGAAAAGGAAAGAGGAACCTACCTAATAAAAGGCAGAGAAGAGACCAACATCCTTCTCATTCCTCACTCATGTGCCAAATGAAGGGTATTGGCTCTAGTTTAGCTTACTGGAGTCCAAAGCCCAAAGAATAGCCTTGATTAGATTTGGAAGTTAAAAGGAAAAAAAAAAAACTTTAACAATAAGGTATTTTAGGTAAAGGGAGTAACAAAAAAATATAGGGAAGGGAAACAAAATACAAAATATGTATACAACCAGTTTAGATGGAAAATGGATGGGGAAAGATTCTGGAGGTGGTTGCTCCCCCACGTGTTTCCGCTGGCCATGTGGCAAAGAAGGAGCAGCAGGAAACCAGGATGCTGCTGGCAGGTGAGGCAGGGATGAGAGAGGAAAAGAAGACAGAGAAACAGGAAGTTTCTCTGCTTCTATAGGGGGTCCAAGACAGGAAGTGGGAGTGGGCTAACCACTGCACCTGGGGTCAGGTTCAGACCACCCCCAGGGAGGTGTCAGGATGACCTGGGATCAGGTTCAGACCACACCTAGGAGTCAGGAGGACCTGGGGTCAGGTTCAGACCACCCCCAGGGAGGTGTCAGGATGACCTGGGATCAGGTTCAGACCACACCTAGGAGTCAGGAGGACCTGGGGTCAGGTTCAGACCAATCCACAGTGTGGGGTTAACCCTTTGCATGAACCAACTTCTTGGATAGATTTTCATGAAATGAGTGAACTGAGTAAAACAACAACAACGCCCCCCCCAAAAAAACCCCAACAAAACACGCCCAAAAAAACCCCATCACCAAAAAACCCAAACAAACAAACAAACAAAAAACCTAAGGAAGGCTACGAAGCTCCATGGATTTTATTTTGAGGTGATAAAGACAAACTACCAACACTGCCTAAGTAAGTTCTGCCTCATTATTTGAGAATGTGGTGTATCATACAATGGCTTAGATTGGGAGAGACCTTAGAGTACATCTATTCCAACCTCCCCACCATGGGCAGGGAAGCCTCTCAACTAGACTTGGCCGCTCAAGGCCTCGTCCAACCTGGCCTTGAACACCCCCAGGGAGGAGGCATCCACAACTGCCCTGGGCAACCTATTCCAGAGTCTCACAGAATTGTCAGGGTTGGAAGAGACTTCACAGAGTACCCAGTTCCAACCCCCCCTGCCATGGGCAGGGACACCTCACACTAAATCACCACCCTCGTACTGAAGAACTTCTTCCTCAAATACAGTCTGAACACTCCTCTCCATCAGCTTAAAACTATTTCCTCTTGTCCTATTGCTTGACATCAAAGAGTACCCAGTTCCAACCCCCCTGCCATGGGCAGAGACACTTCACACTAAATCACCACCCTTGTACTGAAGAACTTCTTTCTAAAATCCAGTCTGACCCTACTCTCCACCAGCTTAAAGCTATTCCCTCTTGTCCTATTGCTTGACATCCTCATGGAAATCCCTCTCCAGCCTTCCTGAAGGATCCCTTCAGCTATTGGAAGGTAGCTATAAAGGTCTCCCTTGATTATTCTCTTCTCTTATCTAAAAGATTTAGATTAGATAGATAATTCTCAGTAAACTCTGAGTGAAGTAGACAGGGTGGATTGTGCTGGTTTGAACTAATTGGCCCATTTGAATGAGAGATTAGGTATAGGCTGAGAAAGGAAAACACTGATGGTGCTACTTCACTCATATCTTTACTGAGAAAGAAAAAAATAAAGTTTTAAGAGTTGTAACCCAAATATAGATGTCAGACTGCTCCAGACCACTTTGGGCTGTGTCTCTTGCATGTCTCTTTCTCCCTGCCTTTCATTGCTGAATCTGAATAATTTCACTACCTTCTTTCCTGCTGCTAATCCCCCTGGCTGATCTACCTCTGCCTATCTGCTGCGTAAAACAAATGGTGAGATAAGATTGGGGGAAGGTGGCAGGGGGTGGTTGGAAACCCCTCTTAGGGATTTTGATCTCCAGGAGGGGTGTGGTGTTTCTGCATTACCTTTTTACTGTATATATCTATAAATATCTGTTGTACATTGCAAATATCTGCTGGTATATTGTGCAAAGCTGTAAATATAAAGCGTCATTTATTAACTTCCAGCTGGCTGAGCCCTAGCCTGGGTTATTTCAAAGTGGGGAGGGGGGGATGGGACAGGTAACTCCTGAACCACCACACCCCAGCATAGCTGTAATATAATTGTTCCTCAAAAATAAAAGAATCCAGCAGATCTGAGTGTGATGGGACCATTTGCAGACATCTGAAGCACTACTGGAAGAAGTACCAGAAAAGTCCTGCATTGAGTAACAGTAGAATCTAATTTTATCTTTACAAAACTTCCAGGTGAAATAGACAGGATAAACTTCTTTAGAGAAGCCTATCAAGCAGATTGCCTGGACTCACTCACACACTGCACCTCTCAGGGTGCCTAGTTCAAATTAAATCATTAGCTGAGAAGGAATAATCTTGGTAGGTTCAGAAAACCAGTTTTAAATTTGGCCTGCTAGCAAAATTCTGAATGTATTTACTCTGGGTTCCATTTCTCAACCCATATTAAAGCTCCATAGCATAATCAATTATGGGCTTATTGCAAAGTACAGTAGGATTCAATCTCCAGGAATGCCTCAGGGCATGTCTTAGAAGGATGATAAAACTAACAGTAATGGGTCTACAGCTTCTAAGGCTAATTTCCACAGTTACAAATTTTATAAATAAATAGAAGGAATGTCAACCCTCACTCACTCAGCTTGAGGTCTCTCATGCTGATAACTCCTCTCTCCTCAAATCCTCTCCTGTTTCTCAGATATATGCTTTTTTTTTTTTTTTTTTTTTTTTCCAAAGCCCCTAAGACTTGTTCAAAGCACCTTCATTCCTACCTTTCACGTGGCTAAATGGAGCAAAGAACTAACGCAGCCAGAAATATGGAGAAAATACAGGAGGAGACAGTGCCCTCCCTGCTCTTGAAGGTGCATCTCAAGGAACAATCACACTGCCTGCAACTGTGACTCCATCAGATCTCAAAAGGAGCAGCATGAGGCACGGACCAGATGGAGGAGAGGTTGCCTTGGAAAATTCAAGGGTTGTGGGTAGTGTGTGCTAGTTTGAATCATAGAATAACAGAATCAGTCAGGGTTGGAAGGGACCACAAGGATCATCTAGTTCCAACCCCCCTGCCATGCCCAGAGACACCCTACCCTACATCAGGCTGCACAGAGCCTCATTCAGACTGGCCTTAAGCACCTCCAGGGATGTGGCTCCAACCACCTCCCTGGGCAACCCATTCCAGGCTCTCTCCACTCTCATGCTGAAGAACTTCCTCCTCACGTCCAGTCTGAATCTCCTCACCTCCAGCTTTGCTCCATTCCCCCAATCCTACCTGATAGCCTAAAAAGTCCCTCCCCAGCTTTTTATATAGGCCCCCTTCAGATACTGGAAGGCCACAATAAGGTCACCTTGGAACCTCCTCTTCTCCAGACTGAACAGCCCCAACTCCTTCAGTCTGTCCTCATAGAAAAGGTGAAGCTAACTGGAATATTTCAATGAGAGAAATGAGATCATTGGTTGTAAAAAGAAAATAATAATGAAGTCTGTATCATCCATGGGTTTGCTGAGAGGGGTAAAATGTCAACAATTTGTCCCACTCTGGTCTGTGACATTGGATCTATTTGCTTCCTCCTTACTCTGCGCTAATATCTTTCCACCAATCTTGGCTAACAGAAAACAAGGTAGCTTTGCTGCTTGTTTTGTTCCTCTGTCTGGGAAAGCAGAGGGATAAAGAGAGTGGCTTTGAGCCCCTTCTGAGCAGTTTCCTTTGTCTGGGAGGGAGTTTGGATTTCTGTGTTATTTCTAAATTGTATATAATTGCAAATGCTTGTAAATATATTGTGTATATATGTTGGCAAGTTTTGCTTTGCTGTAAATAGAGCTTCATCTTATTTCCAAGCTGTCTGAGCTGGTCTGATAAGTTTCAACAGTGTGTGGGGGGAAAAAAATTCCTAACCCATCACAGTAGTGACATTGGTTGTTTTCTAGTAGTTTCCATTCAGCAAGCTAGATGACACAAGAGGGGAAAAAAATTAAAATCCCCAATCCAATGGCTTTCTGCTGGAGTTCATGAGATTATTTTATATCATATCAAGGAAAATATTGGGAAGCATTCTGCCACTGTAACTGCCATCTCACATTGGGCTCTACTGTTACACTCAGTTAAGCTGTGCTGTGTCTCACCACCAGCTGAATTTCATCTGAGAAGGTCTTTATTCAGCAGTCTGTGCAGCACTTAGAGCAGAAAGGTGTGCAGGAGGCCAGAAACTCTGCTGCCAGCAGCATTCCTTGCTTCATGGTACCATACCACAGGGGGCAGACTCATGCACCCACTGAGATGGCTACTCCTGGCACATTGGGAGACACCAATCAAGACCAAGCTCCAAAGGAAGATGCAACTCTGCAGGTCTGGGGCTGCTGAGATGCCTGGGGGCTCCTGCTGAAGCTGGGGAAGGTGTGATGATCTCCTTGCCTGCAGAAGGTGTGTATTAGTGGAGGGTCTGTGGTAACAAGTAAAGAAGTTGCAGTAGGAGGTCCTGCGAAGCTTTAAAGATTACAAAAATGACTTGAGCTAATAGATTTTTCTATTCTCTTTTATCCTGCAGATAAAATAGCCCAAATCTGCAACTGTACCAAAGACGGCACAGGTTACATCTGTCATTAAGGGGCTGGGAAAGAAAAGACCCCTGTGACAGCAAAGGCTGGAGGCTGGTGACTTCTATTGCCAAGACTCCTGCTCTACCCACAGACCTGCACCTCCAGAATGGGGTCTGTGCACTGGTAGTAGAGAAGAGGCTGGAAGTTGTGTTTTACAAAGCATCTGATCTGGTTGAGCCCGAATCACAGAATGGAATCATAGAATCAGTCAGGGTTGGAAGGGACCACAAGGATCATCTAGTTCCAACCCCCCTGCCATACCCAGGGATACCCTACCCTAGATCAGGCTGGCCAGAGCCAAACTACCTAGGAGCACCAGAATGAAGCCATGAGAGACACTTTGGGATAACTCCTTGCTGTGGGGAACAGAGGCCCCCATCTGCCAACCTGATCCATCATCTAGCAAGGTCTGCTGTTTGCTCAGGCCTTGAAAATGGGACACTGTGAGACACTCTCAAGGCTTTTCAGACCCTTTGACTATTACACCTGCAGCTCTGTGGTGTGGCACCAGTGTTTAGCCAGGAAAAACTTGAAACATATTAAACTTGGGTTTCCTTTCAATCCTGCCAGTGAATGGAAAGGGCTTGAGGAGCAATGGGTAGATTCTGTGTGTCAACACCTGATGGTGCAGCTAAGATCAACAACAGAGTTCAGCTTTTATGATCACAGAGGCCCTCTTTGAGAATCAAGGACTGATAGGAAGAGGTGAGGTCCACCTGATCAAATTGGGCAAAGAGTCTTTGTCAACAGGCTGGCCAACCTGTTGAGGAGCACTTTATACCAGGACTGGCACAGGAAAGAGATGATTACCTCCAATCAAGCGAGGAAGTTGTGGAACAAGACAGCAAGCAAGAGTTGCAGAGTAATGCAGAGAAGAAGGAAATTCCATTTAAACACAAGAAAAAAAAGCTTTCACTGTAAGGGTGGTTGCACACTGCAGCAGGTTGTCTAAAGAGTTTGTAGCATCTTCATCCCTGGACATATTCCAAACCTGGCTGGATGTTCTCTGAGCAACCTGCTGTAGGTGATTCTGCCTCCAACAAGGGTACTGGGACTGGACAATCTCTAGAGGTGCATTCTTGCTTCAATCATTCCTTGACTCTGCCTTTCCCTCCACTCCCTCCTGCATCCCTTTCAAAGACACTGTTCTGAAGAGAATTTTTAATTATCTTTAAGATAATTAATTAATTTTAATTATCTTCAAGATAATTAAAAAAGCTACATAGCTCTTCTCAGAGATGCCAGGAGAGCAAAAGCTGTATGGCAGCACTGTTTGACAGCGTGGTTAAAATCCAACACCATTTTGCCTGTTAAGGTTTCCAGTGTCTTTATCCTGGATAAGACTGCACTGGAAGCAACAAGACTAAAGACTGCAGAAGAGAAAAACCCCACCTCATTATTTTAGAACCCGCCATTAAAATGCAATCTGTTGTATGTTGTTATCATCTTTGGCAACAAATGTTTGCCTTAAAGGATAACATTAAAAACCAGGGGGAAATAGCATGCAGTTGAGATGCCAAATAGAAAAATCATAGAATCATAGAATGGTTTAGGTTGGAAGAGACCTCAAAGATCATCCAGTTCCAATCCCCCTGTGCCATAGGCAGGGACACCTCCCACTAGAACAGGATGCTCAAGACCTCATCCAGCCTGGCCTTGAACATGAACACCTCCAGGGAGAGAGCAGACACAACCTCCCTGGGCAACCTGTGCCAGTGTCTCACCACCCTCACTGTGAAGAACTTTCTCCTAACATCCCATTTAAATCTCCCCTCTGCCAGTTTGAGCCCATTACTCCTCATCCTGTCATTACAAGACCTTGTGAACAGTCCCTCCCCAGCCTTCCTGTAGGTCCCCTTCAGATACTGGAAGGCTGCTATAAGGTCTCCTGGAAGCCTTCTCTTCTCCAGGCTGAAAAGTCCCAACTCTCTCAGCCTGTCCTCATAGCAGAGGTGCTCCAGCCCTCTGATCATCTTTGTAGCCCTCCTCTGGACTCTCTCCAACAGTTCCATGTCCTTCTTGTGCTGGGGGCTCCAGAACTGCACACAGAATGTCAATATCCAACACAGTCTTCAAGATCTAACATGACCTAATAAACAGAAGATCAACCTGGAATCTGAGATTAAATCCTCACCTTTGCTGCTCACTTTGTTGTCTAACCTTACACAAATCACTTGACCTTTCTTTCCCTAATATCCCTTACACACAGAGCCCTACTTGCTCCTACACCTAGCTATGAGATGGGGCACAATTAACAACCCACACTTCTTATTTGACACCAGAATGAATTAGTTCCTTTGTATATGAGGAATTCTACTGTTGCTGTTGCCATCTGAGCATTCCTTCTAGACACTCCCTGCATTTTCAAAGAATCTTAAGAGTGTCTCCTTACACTCTTGGAAGTCTCACCACTTACAAACAGCATCATGCTACATGTTGGATCTTCACTTAGGAGAAGATGAATCCTTTTGGGGGCCATTCTGAAACTCTTCACCAATAAAACCCAACAACCCTAGGGAAAGTCATATTTGCTGCCAAATTCTTAAGTGAACCCCATTCAGGTTTCTACTCACTTATACTTCTCTCCTTGACCAAGTTAGGCCAAAACCTGTGCCTCTGCATTTTGAGACACCTCTACTATGTACACCTTCCACCTGTAGGTACACAGAACTGGCTGTTCATTACTTACAACCTGTTTAAGCCAAGTTTTCAGAGAGAAGTAAAGAAAGAAGAAAGGAAGGAAGGAAGGTAGGAAGGAAGGAAGGAAGGAAGGAAGGAAAGGAAAAGAGAAGGAAGGAAGGAAGGAAGGAAGGAAGGAAGGAAGGAAGGAAGGAAGGAAGGAAGGAAGGAAG
>VWZI01009941.1:109926-125337 GCA_013396835.1 Psilopogon haemacephalus
AAGAAAGAAAGAAAGAAAGAAAGAAAGAAAGAAAGAAAGAAAGAAAGAAAGAAAGAAAGAAAGAAAGAAAGAAAGGAAGGAAAGAAAGAAATGAAGGAAGGAAGGAAGGAAGGAAGGAAGGAAGGTCAGTTTTGCTTTCCCCTTTTTAGGGATTGAAATTGAGAGAGCTCTCCTAGGTGCTTCACAGCCTCGTCATGTTACCAAGGACTGTGGGGTTGCAAGTCACCAAAGCTGATGAAGGAGTATTTTATGTGCTGGTCTATCAACCTACCAGATAGCCTTTTGGCTTCATTTTTAGCAGAACCCCACAGCCTGGGAATTGCTTAGATAAAGACTGATATCTGCTTCCCAGCCAAGCAACCCAGCTCCCTGCTACTTCTGGCAGTTGCATAGAAGGCACTCATTTGCTTCTTCACAGAATCACAGAAACATCCAGGTTGGGAAAGTCCCTCAGGATCACCAAGTCCAACCTGTAACCTACCTTAAACCATATCCCTAAGCCCCACATCCAAACAACTCTTAAATACATCCAGGGTGGGTGACTCAACCACCTTCCATTCCAGTGCCTGACCACTCTCTCCATGAAACACTTTTTCCTAATGTCCAATCTAAACCTACCCAGTCTCAGCTTGAGGTAATTCCCTCCTTGTTCCATCCCCAATTCCTTAGCCTAATCCCCACTAAACAGCCAATGGGGAAAATTTGCATGGGAGGATGCAAATAGGAATTTTCTTCATACTACTAGTGCTGCTCTCAGTTGTGGACCCTGCAGTTCCACCAATGCTGCAGAAAGGCTGCCACTGTTCCAGGAGTGAAGAGCTACCCCGAGTAACTCTCTTTCAAAGGCTGCAACTGCCCTGCCAGGCACAAAGATCAAACCACCAAGTGGCCCAGCATAATCAATTATATTACACCTTTATGGGGTCATTATGAGAATGAGATGCACCAGAGGACAACATGGTGCTCCCTCGGGCCCTTAATGCGTCTATCATGTGGAGTGTGGTAGAACTGAACAATAGAGGCCTTTTAATTAGAGGTGGAGACAGATACCTCACGCATCCATGCCAGAAATATCCAACCTGCCTACTTTAAATAGCTTTTCATCCATGGCCGAGCTCTTTAAACTTTCTCCTTTTATTAAAACAGCTCAACTGAGACCGTTTTAATGTGCCCCCATCTAGTTATTTTATTGGAAAATATTAAAAAGTGGGGGCCAGGTGAAATTAAATGCTCTGAAAAGTGGAAATCAAGCAGTACTTTTGCGTTTTTAAAAGCAGCTTTCCTTCCTGCTGCTGCTGCACTTTAATATTACCTTCTTATTTAAGAGGCATTGTTTGAGCCGAAATGGTGGATAACGCCGTGATGGGCATGGACAGAGGAAAGGGTAAGTAAGAAAAAATATAGCTCATTAAAGAGAGTGTGATTAAAAGGATAAATGGACTTCCAAAGGCTTGGGACATTTTTCTCTGGTTATTAACCAAACTTGGAATCAGTCAGGGTTGGAAAGGACCACAAGGATCATCTAGTTCCAACCCCCCTGACATGCCCAGGGACACCCTACTCTACATCAGGCTGCCCACAGCCTCATCCAGCCTGGCTGCAAACACCTCCAGGCATGTGGCCCCAACCACCTCCCTGGGCAACCCATTCCAGGCTCTCACCACTCTCATGATGAACAACTTCCTCCTCACATCCAGTCTGAATCTCCCCACCTCCAGCTTTGCTCCATCGCCCCTAGTCCTGTCACTACCTGATAGCCTAAAAAGTCCCTCCACAGCTTTTTTGTAGGCTCCCTTCAGATACTGGAAGGCCGCAAGAAGGTCACCTGGTAGTCTCCTCTTCTCCAAACTGAACAGCCTCAACTCCTTCAGTCTGTCTCCATAGGGCTCCTCCAGCCCTCTGAGCATCCTAATGGCCCTTCTCTGGACACACTCCAGCATGTCCACATTGCTCTTGTAATAGGGGCTCCAGAACTGGATGCAGTACTCCAGGTGGGGTCTCACCAGGGTGGAGTAAATGGGGAGAATCGTCTCCCTGGCCCTGCTGGCCACACTTCTCCTGATGCAGCCCAGGATCTGGTTGGCTTTCTGGGCTGCTTAGCATTCCTTCCACAAGTTACTAAGGGTAGATGGGAACAAATGCAGAGAAAGCCAAAGCTATTGCACTCCCCCACCAGCTGAGGCCAGCTGAGGCCAGCAGATCACCTCGATGTGAGGGCTGAAAGGGAGGCCCAGAGAGGACCCCTTCTATTTTGAGTAAAGTTGTGTCTCCCTTATGGAAAAATACCATGCTGCTACAGGTGCCACTTCCCTGGCTGGCATGTCCTAGCTGAAAGCTTAGCCTGGATGGTTCAGGTTCATTTGTGTGGTGAGTCAGGCATCAGTTGATGTCAAAAGCATGTGGGCAGTTCAAGGTCCCTAAGCAGTACCAAGAAGCCTCTTGCCATGAAGGCAAGCTAGCCTTCAAACTAGGGGGAATGGAGCAAAGCTGGAGGTGTGGAGATTCAGATTGGATGTGAGGAGGAAGTTCTTTTACCATGAGAGTGGTGAGAGCCTGGAACGGGTTGCCCAGGGGGGTGGTTGAGGCACATCCCTGGAGGTGCTTAAGGCCACATCCCTGGAGGTGCTTAAGGCCAGGCTGGATGAGGCTCTGTGCAGCCTAATCTAGAGTAGAGTGTCCCTGGGCATGGCAGGGGGGTTGGAAGTAGATGATCCTTGTGGTCCCTTCCAACCCTGACTGATTCTATGATTCTATTCTTCTAATGTCAGATGAGAATGGCCAAGAGAAGAGGAGGTTTTAGGACAGCAGTTGGCAAAAAACTAACACATTGAAAAGTTGTTTTCATCCATGATTAAAATATCTCCTCCTGGTTCTCACTGAAGTACTGCTTGTGTTTGAGGTCACATCCAACACTAATGCCATTTACAAAGGACACAAGCAAAAGCTGTCATCAAGCACAGAATTGCCCCAATGGCTGGTCCCAGCTCTGTGCCAGGTTGCAGAAAAACTCAGGATGGGATTCCAGCTACCAACCCAGTGAAGCCTGCCCCTGACATCCCTGAAGGCTGTGCCTTCTGGCATAAGGAAGCACTGCAAGGGCTGTCTGGATACTCAGACAGTTCTCCTACCCCAAACAAGCATTCTATTTGGCCCAATTTTGAAGGAGAATCATAGAGTCATAGAGTCATAGAATCAGTCAGCTTTGGAAGGCACCAAAAGGATCATCTAGTTCCAACCCCCCTGCCATGCCCAGGGACACCCTACCCTAGATCAGGCTGGACAGAGCCTCATCCAGCCAGGCCTTAAACACCTCCAGGGTGGTGTCTTGGGCTGCAATAAGAGCAGCGTCACCAGCAGGGCAAGGGAGGGGATTCTCTCCCTTTACTCTGCTCTTGTCAGACCCCACCTGGAGTACTGTGTACAGTTCTGGAGCCTCCAGCACAAGAAGGACATGGAACTGCTGGAGAGAGTCCAGAGGAGGGCCACGAAGATGATCAGAGAGCTGCAGCAGCTCTGCTATGAGGACAGGCTGAGAGAGTTGGGGCTTTTCAGCCTGGAGAAGAGAAGGCTTCGAGAAGACCTTATAGTAGCCTTCCAGTATTTGAAGGGGCTCTACAGGAAGGCTGGGGAGGGACTATTGACAAGGTCTTGTAATGACAGGATGAGGGGGAATGGGTTCAAACTGGCAGAGGGGTGATTTAAACTGGATGTTAGGAGGAAGTTCTTCACAGAGAGGGTGACGAGACACTGGCACAGGTTGTCCGGGGAGGTTGTGGCTGCTCCCTCCCTGGAGGTGTTGAAGGCCAGGCTGGATGAGTTCTTGAGTGTCCTGATCTAGTGGGAGGTGTCCCTGCCTATGGCACAGGGTGGGTTGGAACTGGATGAACTTTGAGGTCTCTTCCAACCTAAACCATTCTATGATTCTATGATTCTGTGATTCTGCGTGGCCCCAACCACTGCCCTGGGCAACCCGTACCAGGGCCTCACCACTCTCATGCTGAAGAACTTCCTCCTCACATCCAAGTAACCTGTGTATCTATCACTGTCTGCCATGCCTGATGTAGAACATCCCTCTCTTTGTAACTAGAGGTGTGATATGGTGGTTGCAGTGGGATCCCCAGCACATTCTTGTGGTTCGTGTTATCCAAAGGCTGAGAAATGTTCCTCTAGGCAAAAGCACAGTTCAAGAGCTGGAGCTGAAACTGCAGGAGAAGAAGGTAGAAAGTCAGTGAGGCAAAAGGGCACGTTCTGGTCTAATCAAACTGTAAAGCCTGCTTGTTAAAACGTGCCTGTCCCATCTACCCTGGCAGAGCATTAGCGTAAGCTGCATCGTTTCAGCTGGGAGGTAGGTGAGGACTTCCTCAGGAGCAACATGACAAAGATATGACACCAAAGCTAAAGATATGACACCAAAGCTAAAGATATGACACCAAAGCTGGCCTTTCATGAGCCTGGTGCAAGATGCAGCAAATCCATTTTGCACAGGTCTCACTGAAAGGACAGCTGCGTGTGTCCCCATCACAGCACCTCCACAGATAAAGAGGGAGAGGAGAGCTGTGGGAACAGTGCTTCTCTTTAACCAACAAAGCAGTAAAGACACAGTCACACAAACAAAATAATGTAAGATGTGACCTTGACTCGACCTAGGGAGGCCGGTTCTGAAACTGAAGGATAAATCCAGCTTTGGGAATTCTCTGGGTGGGGGAGAAAAGCACTCATGAAAATTCACTCCTCCCTGAGCTGCAGCCCTGAACCTCCCATGCACTAGACGGGAGACACTTGATAAATCTCGGAGGCCATACGTGCCAACCAGCTCATATGTTTTCAGTGAGCAATGACAGGGAGCCAAATTGCTTTATTCCGATTAGTGAAGGTCCTCTGACTGCAAAATACACTGCGAGAGGGGGGAAAAAAAATAAAATAAATATTGAGTTTTAGTTCGCTGACACATCAATTTAGGAGAATTATTGCTCTCGCAAAGAGGCCAATGCATGTATCTCCCTTCATGTATGTGCAGTAAAAACTAATTGTCAACTTTTATGTAGGGGTGAAAGGGAAAGGAGGGATGGGATCTGTACCTCACCAGCCTGCAGAGGCATGTTCTGACTGGCCAGGCTGGATGAGGCTATGGCCAGCCTGATCTAGGGAAGACCTAGGCTTTGAGCGACTTGTTCTAGTGGGAGGTGTCCCTGCCTATGGCACAGGGGGGTTGGAACAGGATGAGCTTTGAGGTCCCTTCCAACCCAAGCCATTCTATGATTCTGTGAAATTACACAGAAGCCAAGCTGTCATCAGAAAGCAGTCGTGGCTGCTCCCTCCCTGGAGATGTTCAAAGCCAGGCTGGATGAGGCTTTCAGTGACCTGCTCTAGAGGGAGGTGTCCCTGACCATGACAAAGGGTGAGTTAGAACTAGATGATCCTTGTGGTCCCTTCCAACCCTGACTGACTCTATGATTATCATAGAATCATAGAATGGTTTAAGTTGGAAGGGACCACAAGGATCATCTAGTTCCAAGCCCCCTGCCATGCCCAGGGACACCCTACCCTACATCAGGCTGCCCACAGCCTCATCCAGCCTGGCTGCAAACACCTCCAGGCATGTGGCCTCAACTGCCTCCCTGGGCAACCCATTCTAGGCTCTCACCACTCTCATGATGAACAACTTCCTCCTCACATCCAATCTGAATCTCCCCACCTCCAGCTTTGCTCCATTCCCCCTAGTCCTGTCACTACCTGATAACCTAAAAAGTCCCTCCCCAGCTTTTCTGTAGGTCCCCTTCAGATACTGGAAGGCCAAGGTAAGGTCACCTGGGAGCCTCCTCTTCTCCAAACTGAACAGCCCCAACTCTTTCAGTCTGTCCTCATAGCAGAGGTGCTGCAGCCCTCTGATCATCCTCGTGGCCCTTCTCTAGACACACTCCAGCATGTCCACATCCCTCTTGTAATAGGGGCTCCAGAACTGGATACAACATTCCAGGTGGGGTTTCACCAAGGTGGAGTAGAGGGGGAGAATCACCTCCCTCGACCTGCTGGCCACACTTCCTCCTAACTTCCTATTTAAATCTCCCCTCTGCCAGTTTGAACCCATTCCCCCTCATCCTGTCATTACAAGACCTTGTGAACAGTCCCTCCCCAGCCTTCCTGTAGGCTCCCTTCAGATACTGGTAGGCTGCTATAAGGTCTCCTCAAAGCCTTCTTTTCTCCAGGCTGAAAAGGCCCAAATCTCTCAGCCTGTCCTCATAGCAGAGGTGCTCCACCTCTCTGATCATCGTTGTGGCCCTCCTCTGGACTGGATCCAACATTTTCACATCCTTCTTGTGGTGGGGGCTCCAGAACTGCACACAGTACTATGACTCTCACCTGTTATCTCAGTGGTGAGCCACTGGCATTTTGTTTTATTCTTAAGGATAAAAAGAGCTCTCTCTGTTAAACAGCATAAGCATGAGTCACTTTTTTTTTTTTTTTTTTTTTTTTTTTTTTTTTTGTTCTTTTCCACGGTAGCCNTCTTCTTTGTGAAGAAGTTTCTGGAAAGCTGTTTCATCCAGCTTCTTAGACATAAAGTCCCACAGATGGCAAAAGAGACCGCTAATGAAATCCACAACTAGACCGTCTCCTGCTGCGCCTTAAATCTTGCTTGCTTTACTCACAGAAGTAATTTAAGTGAGGGGGAAAGGGGGGGTGGGTGTGTGAGGGGGAGAGAGAAGGGGGAGAGCAAGCGAGATGCCAAGGTGCTTGGGGTATGTGGTCATTTCAGAGCCTTATCCAGGGTGGGTTTTAAGCCCTGCCATGTGCTGGAGCTGATTCAATTATGCTATTTCCTGATTTGCCATGGTGCTTCCCTCACTCAGAGGAAGGGGAGGTGGGGGGGGGGGGGGGGTCCTAAGCAGCCTAATACCACTCAGACAATAGGCATGCGAAATTGATGTTCATGCAATATCTTTCAGTCTCCAGAGATCTGCATTTTAGCTATTGTAGAGGAAGCTTTGCTTTCCTTGCCTCTCTCCTTCACCTTTGTTTCCCAGCTCACCGTCTTACGTCTGCCGCCTTGGCTGGGGCTCCTGGCTGCCGAGGGTTTCTTCATTGCATATTCAGGAGCTCTGGCAGTGCAAAGCAACTCATTTTCACCACCTGAAATTTGCACCGTGGAGAAGGCAGAAAATAATCAAATATTTTGAAGGGGATAAAAAAAAACCCAACAAAAAAACCCACCCCCACTGCACAAACCCAAACCCAGAACAAATCACCAACCCAAAAGCCCACTGAAGAGAAATGCTGCACATTAATTATTGTGATAGTTATAGAATAATAACTAATTATTAATTATGCTTTCCAGCAATCCCTGCCTAGTATTTTGTTGAATTCTTCAGCTCAGCTTTTTTTTTTTTAATTATTATTGTTTTTTTAAATTCATCATAGAATGGTTTAGGTTGGAATGGACCTCAAAGATCATCCAGTTCTAACTCACCCTGTGCCATGGGCAGGGACACCTCCCACTAGAACAGGTCACTGAAAGCCTCATCCAGCCTGGCTTTGAACACCTCCAGGGAGGGAGCAGCCATGACTGCTTTCTGATGGCAGCTTGGCTTCTGTGTAATTTCATAGAATCATAGAATGGCTTAGGTTGGAAGAGAGCTCAAAGCTCATCCAGTTCCAACCCCCCTGTGCCATAGCAGGGACACCTCCCACTAGAACAGGTCACTCAAAGCCTCATCCAACCTGGCCTTGAACATCTCCAGTTCTTCTAATGTAGCTTTTCACAATCAAAATATACAGTGTGCTCCCATTTTTAATTTTTTTTTTTCCTGGTATGTTTTTCTCTGAAAAAGAAAACAAAACAGGAACTGGCCTTGCCTAGGATGAGAAAAGAATATACACAGCTTACTACTCTGGCACTACCTGTGCCAAAACAAGAAAAAGAAAGACAGAGTAAGAATGGCTTTTTCTAATCCTGGCTTCTTTGAATCTCAGAATCACAGAATGATAGGGGCTGGAAGGAACCTTGAAAGATGACCTAGTCCAAGATCACCCAGATCATGAAGGCTTCCAGGAGACCTTGCAGCAGCCTTCCAATATCTGAAGGGGGCCTACAGGAGGGCTGGGGAGGGACTATTCACAAGGATGAGGAGTAATGGGTTTAAACTGGAACAGAGGAGATTTAAACTGGATGTCAGGAGGAAGTTTTTCACAATGAGAGTGGTGAGACGCTGGAAGAGGTTGCCCAAGGAGGTTGTGGCTGCTCCCTCTCTGGAGGTGTTCAAGGTCAGGTTGGATGAGACCTTGAGCAACCTGTTCTAGTGGGAGGTGTCCCTGCCTATGTTGGGGGATTGGAACTGGATGATCTTTGAGGTTTCTTCCAACCTAAACCATTGTATGATTGATTCTATGATCATCTAGTCCAGTCATTTCACCACTTTTCCATTTTTCCACAACAGAGAAGCTCTCAATTTGCTTTCAAAATGAAGGTCTAGATGAAAAACTATAAGAACAAAGAGGCCCAAACAGAAGAGGAGGCTTTGGGAAGGTGCTGGGTTTGGGGGACAAGGGGGCGGCTATGGGGTTCCACAAGGGAGACAGAAAGGGATAGGCAGCTGAGGGAAGGCCAAGTGCTGTGCACTGGCATAATCACACAATCACAACAACATTCAGCTTGGAAAAGACCCTCAGGATCACCAAGTCTAACCTAGAACCCTACTCTACAAGGTGCATCCTTAAACCATATCCTCAAGCCCTACATCCAAATGACTTTTGAACACATCCAGGGTTGATGACTCAAGCACCTCCCTGGGCAGCTCATTCCAGTACCTGACCACTCTTGCTGCCAAAAACATGTGTCCCAATGGTCAGCCTAAACCCATCCAGTTGCAGCTTGAGGCCATTCCCTCTTGTTTTATCAATAATTACCTGTGAGAAGAGACCAGCACCAACCTCTCCACAATGTCATTTCAGGTAGCTGTAGCCAGCAATGAGGTCTCCCCTCAGTCTCTTCTTTTTCAAACTAACCACCCCCATCCCTTCAGTCACTCTGCATAAGATTTATTCTCCAGGCCCTTCCCCAGATTTGTTGCCCTCCTCTGCATTCACTCCAGGACCTCCACATCTGTCTTGCATTGAGGTGCCCAAAGTTGAACACAATACTCAAGGTGTGGCCTCACCAGAGCCGAGTACAAAGGGTCAATAACCTCCTGGACACAGCATTTCTAACACAAGCCAGGATGCCATTGGCTTTCTTTGCCAAGAGAGGCAAAGGCAAATGAGAGATAATGACAGCGAAGAAGAGAGAAATAAAAAGTGAGGAAAGGTTAGGGCAGTGCATAGAGACATGAGATGTGTCATTGTCAAGCCAAAGGGAGGAAATGGAGAGAGGCAGGGTGACCTGCCTGCATGAAGGAACAGTTGGGCCAAGCAGAGCTCCTGTGCCTGATGAGGTTGAGTCCTGACCCACAGGGCTTGGTTAGATGTCCAGAGAATAACATCAACAAGGATAGTATGAAAATTACTCTGGAGAAACATTTTCTTCCTTTCTTCTGTAATTGATAAGTGACCTGGGATGTTGGACATGTACTCTTCTAGCATGCTGCTCATGGTTGGGAATGTGGGGGAAGCAGGAGAGTTCTTCCAGGCCACACACTGATTCTGCTCTTTTTTTCCCAGGGCTGCTGGGCGAGTGCTTCCTTCTCTGGAGTCCCTCTAAAGACACAGATCTCAAAGTAGGGGCAGGTCACCCAGGAGAACAGGCACAGAGCTGAGGATGGGGAGAGAAGAGCTGGGGAAACACTTCCAAGCCATCACCTCTCCTCCTGTCTCTCTCAACTTTGGTAGCTACTAGCTTTGTGTTACTCAAGACAGAGGAGATCACAGACTCATGGAATTAATCAGGTTGGAAAAGACCTCTAAGATCCTTGAGTCCATCCTATCATCTAACACCTTCTAATTAACTAAACCATAGCACTATCTCATCCAGCCTCCTTTTAAACACCTCAAGGGATGGTGACTCTGCCACCTCCCTGGGCAGCCCATTCCAATGCCAATCACTCTTTCTGTGAAGAACTTCCTCCTAACATCCAGCCTAAACCTGGCACAGTTTGAAACTGTTGTCTTGTTCTGTCACTGGCTGTATGGGAGAAGAGACCAGCCTGGTTACAACTTCCTTTCAGCTATCTGTGGAGGGCATTAAGGTCTCCCCTGAGCCTCCTCTTCTCCAGGCTGAAAGTTGCAGGGTCAAAGGCTGATGGGAGGGGTAGGTCATTCTCCTCATCTGCTGAGTTGAGCAGGGACAGGACCAAAGCTATCCAAGGCATATCTATGTTTATTTCCTCTGGGGAGAGCCCAGCCCTGCTGGCTAGGACACAGGTGAGAAAGAGCAAGTCCCCAAGCTACCCTGTGCAGAGGAACTGTGGAAGTATGTCAGCGTGACAGGGACCTGGAGAGGACAAACAGGCAGTGAGGTACAGACAGTGTGCAAAAAATCTGCCACTGGGGAGATCTGTGGGACAGCTCTGGACAGGAACAGGGTTGACTGATGGACTTCTGTGTTTCTCCTCCTGCTGGAATTGTAATGGTGAGGCCACACCTCAAGTCCTCAGGTTTGAGCCCCTCCTGTCAAGAAGTGCATTGAGTGACTGGGGCAGGTCAAGAGAAGTGCAACAAAGCTGGTGAACAGGTCTGGTGAGGAGCAGCTGGGGGAACTGGTGTTGCTCAGCCTGGAGAGAAAGAGGCTTGAGGAGACAGCTTCTCAGTCTGCTTGGCAGTGCTGGGTTAATAATAGAATCATAGGATGGTTTAGCTTGGAAGGGACCTCAAAGATAATCCAGTTCCAATCTCCTGCCATAGGCAGGGACACCTCTCACTAGAATAAGTCACTCGAAGCTTCATCCAGCCTGGCCTTGAACATCTCCAGGGAGGGAGCAGCCACAACCTTCCTGAGCAACCTGTGCCAGTGTCTCAACACCCTCACTGTAAAGAACTTCCTCCTAACATCCTCTTTAAACTTCCCCTTTTCCAGTTTAAACCCATTACTCCTCACCCTGTCATTACAAGACCTTGTGAATAGTTCCTCCCCAGCCCTCCTGTAGGCCCCCTTCAGATACTGGATGGCTGCTATAAGGTCTCCTCGAAGCCTTCTCTTCTCCAGGCTGAAGAGCCCCAACTCTCTCAAAATATCCTCATAGCAGAGCTGCTCCAGCCCTCTGATCAGTGGTTGGACTTGATGATCTCAGAGGTCTTTTCCAACCAAAATGATTACAAACTCTATGAATTCACTTTAGGATGCAGCAATACTTTTTACTGAGCATTAGACAAGATGAGTTGTTCTATCTAGAGGAAACTGGAAGGAGCCAAAGCAGGCAGGCAAGTGTTTGGGATAGACTAAAGCACATGTTGAAAAAAAATGGCTGCATGGGAGGGAGCCAAAGTACTGCAGGACTGAAAAGAAAATATATGTATAAAAGTGAGAACAGTTTTAGAGCAACTACTTGACATTGCTGAACAGCACATCCGCGTTCAGACATTAATGGCACTAACAGAAAGGGAAATTTCTTAATGATAGCGTTTCCTACACAAGTCTTTTTATCCATATAAGAGATGCATAACGGGAGCTGGGCAATCTAATGGAGATTAACTGCTCGAAAGGAATTAAAAACATAATGCTTGCACGCAGCGCTGGCTGCTGCCTCAGCTCCCCATCCCCTGGCAGCCTTCCCAAACCCGCAAGTTCACACCGTGAATGCCGAATTGGAAGAGCCGGAGGGCAAAGCTCCTGTGGAAACCATAGGAGAGAGTGTGGAGGGAGGGGGAAAAAAAAAAAAAAAATTAAAAAAAATGCCGTTTGCAGGATTTAAACTGGAAGGTCCTTCTTTTGGGGAAACAGCCCCACGTACCATGAGCGAGTCGAGGAAAAATGGCCTCGCTAGAGAGCTGCTGATTAATCCTACTGCGATCCAAAGAAGTGGCAATTGGCAACTTGATTGTAGCCAGCCACGAAAAGGAAAGAGGGGGGAAAAAAAAAAAANAAAAAAAAAAAAAAAAAAAGAAAAAAAAAAAAAAAAAAAAGAAAAAAAAAAAAAGAAGGAAACAGTAGGAGAGCACTTCCTCGCTACACCTAGCTCAGCTTTTTCACATTTTTGTTTGTGGTGACTTATTCCTCGCGCAGAGTGCGGGTGTTTATTTAAACAACAGATAGATACCCACCTCCAGGTACAGAATTGGGCGTGCTACGAAGTATGTAAACAACATTAAAGCTGGGCTCCGTGCCCAGGTAATAAAGCTCAACAAAAAAACCCAAACAAGCCAACCCCAAAAGCTCGGGTTCTAGCAAAAGAAAAGGGTTGCAATGTGATGTATAAGGTATAAGAGCAAAACGCTGTGATGCACCTGACTGGAAATGTCTGATTAGTAGTATTTACACCAGTCTATACAGCAAGGCTTTCTTATGATAAGCCCAGTACAGCTACAGAATGAGAGATGGTCCTTGTTGCATGCAATCTGTGCTGGTTTGAACCAATTGGAGGATTTGAACAAGAAATTAGACTATAGGCTAATTTGATGGTGCAACTTCATTCATAGCTTTACTGAGAAAGAAAAAAAAAAAAAACCAAACCTTTTAGGAGCTGTAAACAAAGTATAGGTAAGTCAGACAGCCAGACGGTTTCTCACTGCTCTGGGCTGTGGCTGCTCCTGCATGGCTTTTCTCCTTTCATAGCTAAATCTGAATAAATCCACTAACTTCTTTTCCTGCTGCTAATCCCCCTGGCCGATCTACCTTTGCCTATCTGCTGCATGACACTGATGGTGAGATAAGATTGGGGAAAGGGGGAAGGTGGTAAGGGTGGTTAGAAACCCCTCTTAGGGATTTTGATCTCTGGGAGGGGTGTGGTGTTTCTGTATTACCTTTTTACTGTATATATCTTTAAATATCTGTTATATATTGTAAATGTCTGCTGGTATATTGTGCAAAGCTGTAAATATAAAGCTTCATTTATTAACTTCCACCCGACTGAGTCCTAGCCTGGGTTATTGCAAGGGGGGAGGGAGGGGGGAAGGAGCAGCTAACTGCTCAAGCACCACACGATCAAATCATGAACCAGGAGTCAGATTTAAAACAGAGATAGGATTTGGCCCAAGTTGCATGCAGAACTAGGATCAACCACAGGCTGCTTTCCTTCCCAATTCCAAACTCAGAGATCACAGCACTGCTGAGATTCATGGCTTGTCTCCTGAAATCCAGCCTGCTATATTAAATGGAAGCCTGACCTTCTTTCTTTGACCTCATACCTTGCCTTCAGAGTCAGGGAAAGGAAATTCAGGGCTGAAGACTGAAGCTGTTAAGGACAGGGTTGTGAGGAGATGAGAAAAAAAACCCAAAAAACAAAAAACAACAGAACCCTGTAGAAGTGATGTCTAGTTTGAGAAAAATCATCTTGGACAGAAAGCAAGGACAATTCTGTATCTATCTCATTTGCCTTGGAAGGACATGACAAAGCAGCAGTCACTCAACAGCCTCAGGCCTGGATAATTAAAACCTTTCTATAACATCAGGTAAAAGAGTAAACAGTCTTTCCATGGCATATTGAATTCAAAGCCCCCTCCCCTTTCCACTTTCAGCTCCAGGTTGTAGGTTGTTGGGTTGTTTTTTTAAATTTTTTATTTTCCAGAGCATCTTGAACAGATAATCAGAGCGTGCTGACATTCAGCAGTAATCAATTAGCACCTACTTTAGATTAAATTGAGAATATGTAAATTGGGCTCCTCATCAGGCACCACAGTCAAGATTTCAGAGGCGCTCGCCATGCTCTGAACATATCAAACAGATGAAATGCAGAAGTTGTTCCAAATTCTGCTCCAAAATGGAAGACCATGTGGGCTATACCAACCATTTAAGATTATTTTTAGCTGGTTTGGTGGTTGTTTTTTTTTAAACCTTATTACCTTGTGTTAAATTATCCTCTAAAATAATTTTTCCAACCTTGGGCAGTCATGGTTATTATTTTTGTTTTATGCAGTTACATATGTAACATCTTAAAAGCACCACTTACAAATTAACATGAGGAATGTGATCCCCCAAAAAGATGCTTTGCAGCACTCCCCTTAGCTGTACTTTAGTCCTTGCAGTGAAAACACAGCCCTGACCAAGTGCCAAGAGCTCAGGCTGGTCCTGGCAATGTTTGGGGTAGTTCCACTTGGCTCATAAAAATATAAGGTTGATAATCCTTGGTGTCACTCCACTCCCAGCACCACAGCATCCACACCTATTCATTTGCTAAATTTCTCCTAGCCCCAGCCCAGAAGTGCCACACTGATAGATGTTCAACAGAAAAGGCTTGCAGAAGCCACTTCTCCCTTTAAACAGTGAGCCACACTAGGGTGGTATAAATATCCTTATAATTGTGATTTTTTTTTCCCCCTGTCTTCACAACAAACTTTCTGCCAGGCCCTACCTGCCTGACCTCTCACTGTAAATTAAAAATGCCGATTCTTCACCCCCTCACTCGCACAGCATCCCCGCCTGGCTAATCACGTTCGGAGCAAGAGACAATGACTGGACCCCACCTAAAGCGGCTGTTTGTGGTGGATGCAGATTAATGAGTGGGTCTGTCCTGTGTGAGGATGACGGGAGGCACGGCTGTGTTAAAAACGTCTACCTTCGAGCGAGCTTTTCATATCCTTTTTTTTGTCTCGCAGAGACCAGCAGCTTATACACAGAAGGGCTTTTCTTCTGGCCTCTGAATTGCCTGCGTTTGCCACCTCCGGTCGAGCGGTTTTGCATTTCCATTCTGACTCAACAAAAGCCATATGCTTCAACCTTCTCTTCCCCCACCCCCCACTATAGGTGAGACCGTTTGCTCTAGAGACCGGTTCGTCGTTTTTTTCTTTTGTTGTTTTTTTTTTTTTTTTCCCCTTAAACGCCCCCTATTTACATAACTCATAAGAAAAGAAAAAGCAAAATAAAAAGCACCCCTCGAACCCAGCCCCGCACACATGCATCCCTGCCAAGCTGTCGTACTGCACCTACAATTAGCACAACAACCCACAGCAGATAGATTAGCCTCAGCCCACAGTTTGTTTTTGCGATTAGCAGGCACGACGCAGCCCCGGCAGATTATTAGCATGTCCGGGAAGCGCTCACAATAACCTGCAGAGCTACTAATAATTTAGATATTTTTATGACTGTTCAGTGGTGGCTAATTTCGTCTAATAAAATCCCATTAAGTTGCTGCCTGGTCTTTTTTTCCCTTCCTCCAAGTCCCCGAACGGGACTTATATGCTAATTGCAACCAGTATATGCTAATTAGACCTCATTTCCATTTCTTAAAGAGATAAGCGCCGTCTTGTGCCAACCAATCATTAAAACGTCCCACCTTTGCCGCAACCTTTCAGTCTGTCTCACGCAGAAGCGCGATAAAGCGGAGCGTCGGG
>VWZI01009941.1:128180-149292 GCA_013396835.1 Psilopogon haemacephalus
TCCCCAATAACCAAAATCATTATCCACCCGATTTCCCCTCCACCTCTCTTATCTCTCCCCTCAGTTCACACACACACAGAGGCTCACACACACACACAGAGTCTCTTTCACTGGCACGTCAGTCACAGCTATCTATGCAAGAGCCTTGAACTTCATTCCTCGGTGTCTCCGGAGAGGTCACAAACGGCAGATGCAAATATCCAGCAGGTTGCTGGAATTCTCTGTCTGGGGCAAGAGGACAAAAAGGGCATCAGCCCCTTCGGGTAGTGGTACCAGGGCAACCATCCGCCGAAGGTAACATTTAATCCCAAGGTGGGAGGGCAGAGGCAGAGCGGGGAAGTGGCAGTCATCCGTGGTGTGATAGCCTGTGGCGGTATCAGCTGCACGCTGGTGCCACCAAGGAGTGTCAGCAGCGGCAGAGGGATGCTCCTGTGAGATGGAAGCAGAGGGAAAGGGCACGCCAGGCGAAAATCCATCCATATGTAAAAATTACGGCAAAGGCTACTTTCTTTCAGTAAAATTAAATGGAGTGGAGGAGGGGTGGGGGAGGAGGGATTCCTGGAGAACTGATCTTTTTATTGCTTGCACATCTTTCTTTACACCTCTCCCTTCTGCTATTACTGATTATTTAACTTTGTAGCTGCACTTTAACTTTAGAAAGAGCTCCAGGATACAAGTCGATTTGAGGCAGACCATACAAAACAACATTTTATATTTTATTGCATTGTATTGTTCAGCATTTTAAAGAGGTAAATTAATCACTAAACTGATGTTCTGTGCTCTAAACTGCCAGCTGTTCGGCTCTCTGAATTACAACATTTATCCTTCAGGATTTTTTGGGTGGTAATTAAAATAAATCCCCTCCCCCATCTTTTGTATAAAGACTTTGTAGGAAAATAAGAACGTGCTGGGGAGTGGAGGAGGGGATTAAGAGACAAAGAATCACACAGTGCTTTGGTCTTCATCCCGCATCAGATGACTTGGTGACAGCCCTTCCCCTGTGGGCTTTACAGCTTAATTACCTGGATTGCGGGCTTTCCCTTTTCCCCTCCTTCCCATCACCCTTAGACTTCAGTAGCATTGAGACCATCTTGCTTAGTCTGCTTTCTTTTCACCCCAGCAGTTGTAGTGTTAAACGCACACAAAAGGCCTTTGGTGCACTCTCATGGCTCTGAGCTGTGCTGAAATCAAACAGCACAAAGTCTGACCACAGCGGGGACCTTTTCTCATTACAGGTGGAAGCGAGGCAATAAAAAGAAAGGTGGGGGAGGGCTGGCATGTCTGGTGTGTGTGCTTGCAAATGTCCTCCAAGGTGTCCACAAGCCTCCTCCCTTTAAGAGCATGTGGAGGGCTGATAAATGGGGGAGAAGGGGAATGGTGGAGTAGCGATTCTCTACCTCCAAATCCTTTTTTTTTCCCTTTAGCTCTTCTGAGTCACCTCTCTGCACATCTTGTTGAAGCATGACTTTGAGCCACAGGTGAAGTGACACAAGCCATTTGACCCTTCACCTTTCTGTACACCTGGCTGGTGGTAGCTCACCTGCAGTGTGTGCTCCGAGCATCTGCACCATACTTCGGAAGTGCCAAGTTCAAGGTTTCTGCTGGGAAATGATGTGAGTGTGTTGAGCTGAATTCCCAACCCATACAAATAGGATGTGAAGGCCTGAGCTACAGCACAGAGTAGCTGTGACTGGGCTCTCCATAGTGACTGGGCTCTCCATAGTGGACAACATAGACAAACTCTAGATCCAATTTTCAATTCCAACTTCCCTTTATCACCCATTCTGCCTCCACCAGTTTCTCTCTCATTTGCTGCTTCTGTGTTATACTGGAGAAGACTTCTGCAGAGGGTGGGATGTGAGAGGGAGGAGACCCAGGTCTCTGCCTCTGCACTGCTGCTCTGTTGTGTGTTGCCAGCCTGTTCTTGTGAGGTGCAGGCTGAATGGAAAGTCCTTGTACAAGTTTGAGGACTGGGCTGAATATTTTGCTATACAACGAGTGGCAGCTCCAGATGCAAACACAACCTGCATCCTACATGAGAACAGAAGTGAATGCTTACAACATGTCTGGTAGCCAGAGCAAATATAGAAGATGGAAGTGTCTTGGTAGGGTCAAGAGGCTTTCTGAGCATGAATTTGGCAGTAAGTCTAGGTTTATCACTAATAGATTGTCTTCAGATACCAGTGAAAAACCCCAACTCTCAGACAGTGCCTTTTGAATGTTATTTTACCCAAAGCTACTGTCTTCCTCCTCCTCTAGCTAGAGAGGGCTGTCAACTGAGTCCAGAGCCTGAGTGAGCATTGCTGTGAAGACCTCCTGAGGGCAACACTACCTCCTCCACCACTCCTTGAAGCATTTTGTATCCAACATCTAAGGATGTTGTCTGGTTTGGAAGTATCTGCCCAAACATCTTTCCTCACACACATCCCCAGAAAGCTTTGAGATTCTTCATGCCTGCACAGAGCATCCTTCCACCCATCAGCTTTTTATGTAGTTAGCTCTGAAGCTTCTTGTTTCTCCTTTCTGTGCTCTGAAAGGGCTCACAGGTTTCACTTTTAAATGGCACTTGACCATGCAGCTTTGTCAGTGCTGAGCCAGCAGACACTGGACACGACGAGATATTTACTAATCAATCCAGAGGAATGTCAAAGGAAATACACCTTTCCTCAAGATAATAGCTCTCCATATTCTCAGCATTACACACCCAGCCTTTTTCAGGGGAAGAAAATGAGCATTTGAGTGCAATGCAGATCATTATTTCACATCTACCTGAAACCAAGGCAGAGGAGAAAGAGAAAAAAAAACATTATCAGTTCTTTCATGTGCTGGACATTTATATTAAACATAATCTGCTGTGTTTAGTTAACATAGAATAGAATTTCATAGAATCAGTCATGGGTGGAAGGGACCACAAGGATCATCTAGTGCCAACCTCTCTGCCATGCCCAGGGACACCCTACCCCACATCAGGCTGCACACAGCCTCATCCAGCCTGGCTGCAAACACCTCCAGGGATGTGGCCTCAACCACCCTCCTGGGCAACTCATTCCAGACTCTCACCACTCTCACGCTGAGTAACTTCCTCCTCCTATCCAGTCTGAATCTCTCCACCTCCAGCTTTGCTCCATTCTACCTAGTCCTGTCACTCCCTGGTAGCCTAAAAAGTCCCTCACCAGCTTCTTTGTAGGCCCCCTTCAGATCCTGGAAGACCGCAATAAGGTCACCTGGGAGCCTCCTCTTCTCCAGACTGAACATCCCCAACTCTTTCAGTCTGTCCTCATAGCAGAGGTGCTGCAGCCCTCTGATCATCCTCGTGGCCCTTGTCTGGACACGCTCCAGCATGTCCACATCCCTCTTGTAATGGGGGTTCCAAAACTGGTTGTAGTACCCCAGGTGGGGTCTCACCAGAGCGGAGTAGATGGGGAGAATCACCTCCCTGGCCCTGCTGGCCACAATTCCCCTGATGCATAATTAAATATAATCTGTCCAGGAGAATCTTGATTTCCTTTAGACTAGGTGACCACACTGCCCAGTTTTGTCTGGGAAAAACTGGACCACTCTAAAGGAAAACTTGGGTATGTTCATTTGCCTTGGATATTCATCAAGGGAAAAGAAAAGCTACTTCAAATACGAGGTGTGGTCCCTTACTTCTGCGATAGCTCATTTATTAAGAACTGAACTAAAATGAGTGTGGAGAAGCAGGAGACAGTACTGCAATGACCCCTGCTTCTCCAGTCCTCTGTTATGTGGGAAGTTCATGCAGCACCTGTGTTTATTACATGCCCTAAGACGCCCCCAAACACCTAGCTGCAGCCTCTAACATACCCTTAAACACCATGCCACTCACTATCACAAACATTATTATATTATTTGGGGCCCTAAGACGCCCCCAAACACCTAGCTGCAGCCTCTAACATACCCTTCAACACCATGCCACTCACTAACACAAACATTACTACATTATTTGGGGCCCTAAGACGCCCCCAAACACCTAGCTGCAGCCTCTAACATACCCTTCAACACCATGCCACTCACTATCACAAACACCACTAAGATCACAGCCTCACCCAGGTAGACTCCAGATAAGCACACAGCAAGAGCCCCTCTTCTTCCCTCGAAATCTTACAGTTCAAAGGGAAGTGCACAAAACACTAACAAACAATGGCAGGAAAAGAGGGAAGGCAGTGTTGGCATAGCAGATGATGAGCCCAGCATACTCTGCTCTTATCCCACCGTCAGAAGGCTCTTGGGATCCCTGCTGTCTCCAAGTGTGCGTGTGAGCTCAGACGAGCGAGAGCAGCACTCCTCGAATGCTGCAAAAGCATTCATTAGATGGGGTCTTGTGAGAATCAGGAGCGATAAAAGCAGCCCCTGGTAAGAGGTATAGAACGAGGTGTGAGGGGTAGGCAGGAGGAGAGCCTTGAGCATGACTGGAAGGAGCAATTTCAGTGATTCATGAGGACAGTATGTGGTGTACTGTAATGCATGTCACCAGGTTACTTGGTCACTTTCAAAACGGCTGCAGAGAAGCTAGCCTTCATCATGGCATGCTCTGAATTTTAAGTCGTTCTTCCCTGCCCCTCCCCACCCCCAAACTATATGAACGCTCTCTAAAATATTTAGATGCAGAAGGCTTGGTGAGCTGAAGTAGGGAAACAACGCAGAAAGGTTTAAGGTAACTTATTCATCTTGAAAATGTCTGTGCAGCTGAGCTTGTTATCACTATGCTTTTTAAACCTTTGATGAGGCAAATCAAAATATATCATAGAATCAGAGAATGGTTTAGGTTGGAAGGGACCTCAAAGATCATCCAGTTCCAAACCCCTGCCATAGGCAGGGACACCTCCCACTAGAACAGGTCACCCGAGGCCTCATCCAGCCTGGCCTTGAACACCTCCAGGGAGGGAGTAGACACAACCTCCCTGGGCAATCTGTGCCAGTGTCTCACCACCCTCACTGCAAAGAACTTCCTTCTAACATTCTGTTTAAATCTCCCCTCTACCAGTTTAAACCCATTACTCCCCATCCTGTCATTACATGACCGTGTGAACAGTCCCTCCCCAGCCCTCCTGTAGGCCCCTTCAGATACTGGAAGGCTACTATAAGGTTTCCTTGAAGCCTTCTCTTCTCCAGGCTGAAAAGCCCCAACTCTCTCAGCCTGTCCTCATAGCAGAGGTGCTCCAGCCCTCTGAGCATCTTTGTGGCCCTCCTCTGGATTCTCTCACTCTGGGTGGGGTCTGAGGAGAGCAGAGTAAAGGGGCAGAATCCCCTCCCTTGCCCTGCTGGCCACACTGCTCTTGATGCAGCCCAGCACACAGTTGCTGTCTGGGCTGCATGTGCACACTGCAGGCTCATGTTGAGCTTTTCATCACCCCAGACCCCCAGGTCCTTTTCCTCAGGGCTGCTCTCAGCCATTCGCCACCCAACCTGGATTTGTGCTTGGAATTGCACTGACTCAGGTGCAGGACCTTACACTTGGCCTTGTTGAATTTCATGAGGTTGGCCTGGGCCCACCTTTCCAGCCTGTCCAAGTCCCTCTGGATGGCATCCCTGCCCTCTAGCAAGTCGACTGTGCCACACAGCTTGGTGTCATCAGGTCAAATAGAGTTTCGCACACTGATTAAAAAAAAAGAAAAAAAAAGAAAAAAAAAAGTCATAACATTTCAGCTTTCAAATCTTTAACATTCTCTGTGTTACAAGTAAGTTTGGATCGGTTTCACAGCCCTTAGGAAAAATTATCTGCAATTATTGACTTAAGTCAAAGGATGCAAGACAGTCAAAGTGTAAAGAAAATGTGTATCAACTTCCCCTAGCAGTTGGAAAAGTCACTCAAAGATCAGCGTCCCAGCTCACAAAAAGATGTGCATCCCAGCACCCTCTGGTTCCTGCTGAAGTTTTACCTTGGAGAAAGCAGATTTAAAAGAGCAGTAAACAGTTTCATGCACTACAACCACATGTGCAGTATAAAGTTGATTGTGGCAGTAAGTCTGGACTCAACAAGGCATTACACGAAACATAAAGAGCCCAATTCTCCATTGTTTGCATCTTGTGCAGCCAGTTACGATGCTGCAAGCTGCACTATATCACTCCTTGCATTTTTTATAGCTGCTTTGCATAAGAATAAATCAGTCTTCCTTAAAATTTCCCTGCGTGTGTGAGTGCTGTGCATTGTGCAGCAGCAGAGCTGTGCATCCTGAGAAGGCTGGTGCAGCAGCTTGGTGGGCTAAAAAAGAGCTGGGCTGCACTGCAATCATAGAATCACAGAATCTTAGAATCATATCATATTAGAATCATTGAATCATAGAAACATTGTGTGCTGGTTGGAACTAATTGGAGAATTTGAGTGAGAAAAATAGACTATTGGCTGAGAAATGAAAATACATGGTGTCACTTCACTCACAGCTTTACTGAGAAAGAAAAAAAAAAAAAGTGTTTTAAGAGTTGTAACCCAAANAAAGTGTTTTAAGAGTTGTAACCCAAATATAGATAAGTCAGATGGTTTTAGGCCTCTCTGGCTGTGGCTGCTCCTTGCATGGTTCCTTTGTCTCTGCCTTTGTAGCTAATTCTCAATAATTCTAACTTCTTTCCTACTGCTAACCCCCCTGGATGATCTACCTCCACCTGTCTGCTGCATCAAAAGATGGTGAAATAAGATTGGGGAAGGGGGAAAGGTGGTAGGGGTGGCTGGAAAACCCCTCTTAGGGATTTTGGTCTCTGGGAGGGGGGTGGTGTTTCTGTATTACTTTTTCACTGTATATATCTGTAAATATCTGTTATACATTGTAAATTTTTGCTTGTATATTGTGCATTGCTGTAAATAAAAACCTTCATTTACCAACTTCCAGTGCTCTGAGTCCTAGCTGGGGTTATATCAAAATATGTGTGGGGGGGCAGGTAACTGCTAAGCCTCCACACATTGAATCATAGAATCATTGAATCAGAGAATCTTAGAATCATTGAATCTTTGAATCATAGAATCATAGAGTAATCAAATCAGTGAATCATAGAATCATTGAATCCTTCAATCTTAGAATCATAGAATGGTCTGGGTTGGAAGGGACCTCCAAAGGTTACCTTGTCCAACCCTTTCTGCAGTCAGCAGGGACATTGCCAACTAGATCAGGTTGCCCAGGGCCCTGTTGAGCCTCACCTTGAATATCTCCAGGGATGAGGCCTCAAGCACCTCCCTGGACAACCTGTTCCACTGTTCCACTACCCTCATGGTACAGAACTTGTTCCTAACATCCAATCTAAGTCTACTCTTCTCTAGTTTGAAGCTGTTGTCCCTCAGGACAGTTACCTCTTTATGGAGCCCTTCAAAGCCTAATGTAATGCCCAGATTACATAGTTTGGCTTTCCTAACCATAATGGGCAGAATCTGAAGGCTACCAATAACCAAATTTCCCAAGGACCAAAGCAGTGGAGATTTTCCATGTGACAGCCCAGCAGTGGAACAGTGAAGCCACCAATGGACACCAAGACATATTGGAAGACTCGGTCTGGAGCATCTTCTGGTTGTAGTGTAGTTCACATGGAGAAAGGATGTGTAGCCAAAGGCTGGCACCAGCTTCCCATTGGATACTTGTACTTTAATAAGTGAAGAAACAAACAAACAAACAAAAATATTAAAAAAGTCTTCACAAAGAGCCTTACCCATGGTGATATTGATATGAGGATGTGAGAAGCTTTGCAGAGGAGCAAGCAAATCACTGGAGTGATTCAAAGGGAACCTGCAGAAGAAATCTTCAGGTGAGCTGTGCCAGTGAACAAGAAAAGACTGAAGCTCACCAGCAGTGAGAACAGTATTCAGAGACACTCAGAACTTCCTAACTTTTTCTCATCTTAACCCAGAGAAAGATCTGGAAATAAAGCACTGGATGTCCGTACTATGATCAGGTTGCCTGGGGGTGGGCTGCCAAGATTTCTTCCTTAGGCAATGGACCTGACTACCTCAAGGTGTGAGGTGGAGAACATATTGCATGCACACACATAAGAGAGATTTACCATACCCATTCACAGACTGTTCTTCCCTGCACAGATGGTGTTTATCACCTGAATTTGCTTCAGATTTTTAATTTTTTTTTTTTTCCTGAGGAATGACTGAATAACCAACTTATCTCTCACATAATCACATCCTTATTACCCAAGGTAAAACCCACCGGATCTAAGGGGAGGTCTGCACACAAAGGGCACATAACGCTCGTCACAATAGGACAGAAGCAATTATTTAAATCTCAGATGCTACACTCCACAATGGCATTAAAAAAACCCCAAGAACCTATTGCCACATTGAAATGTTACTGGAGAAAGAGAAGTGGAGTCAGCTCAATATTGTATTTTAGAGAATTAAGAAACCACAGCTCCCTTGATCAAACGAATCTCCCCACCAGATCTGCCTATCCCAAATCCCCCCAATGAAAAGCTGAACACAAAACATGTTTATAACAGAGGAGGCAATGAGATGGTCTTATTGAGCACACTCTAGGAACAGGTACAGAGGAAGAAAGCAGGAAAGCAATGCGAAATCTGGCTTGTGTTTAGCTGAGGATTTGAGTGCGACTGCAAATCAGGGGTGGACAGCTTTGTGAATGAGATGTGCCAACGCAGGATAACACCAGAGTCTGCTGCATGGGATATTCTGCTGCGGAGTTTTCTCAAGCCACGAGCGGGCGAGGGAGCGAAGGGAAGCTCAGCGCAGCTTATCCAGATCAACACCTCCCTTCCAAGACTGACAATGAGATTTTTAACAAAACCATTAGTCGTTTGATTGAAGGCAGTTTGGCCAAAATTGATTCCCCCCTGATCCGAAGGAATTAATTTCAAACACTGCAGGGTGTTTTCATGTAACATGAAAGGGCTCCCTTTTGTGCCGCGTGAGATTCAGACCCCACAGATCTGCTTTTCCGCGGCTCCATCTGCGCGTTGCAAATACTCGACAGTTAACTTGTCTGGATATTTAAAGTTTCAGGGAAATGATTTACTGCAGGACTCTGGCACCGTTTCTGTAACAACGTAGCAACAAACACATGCCACCCCTGCTATTAATTACCCCACTTGCAGGAAAACCTAAGAAAAGGGCTGCAGAAGGGGAAAAAAACCCCATCAGGGTCATCTGTATAATTTAATTCTGATGGCACACTGCTTTCTTATTTGATTGGAGCATCCTTAAGACATTTGGTGGACTACAATTCCCTCAGATTCAAACTGTTCTGACTGCACTACCCTGAGCTGATGTTGTACTGAAGAAAGAATCGAACTCTGTGTCAGGGATCCCAGGCTGCACTTAGAATCACAGAATTATAGAATTGTCAGGTCTGGAAGGGACCTCAAGGATCATCTCCCCCTGCCATGGGCAAGGACACCTCACACTAGATCAAGTTGTTCGGCGCCACATCCAGACAGTTCTTAAAGACCTCCAAGGATGTGGCTTCCACCACTTCCCTGGGCAGCCTGTTCCAGTGTCTCACCACCCTCATGCTGAAGAACTTCTTCCTAACATCCAGTCTGAATCTACCTACTTCTAATTTTGCTCCATTGCCCCTAGTCCTATCACTTCCCAACACCCTAAAAAGCCCCTCACCAGCATTCCTGTAGGACCTGTTCAGAACTGGAAGGTCACAATATAGTCTCCTTGGAGCCTTCTCTTTTCCGGTGTGAACAGCCCCAACTCTCTCAGTCTGTCTTCACAGGACAGGAGCTCCAGCCCCCGGATCATCCTTGTGGCCCTTCTCTGGACATGCTCCAGCACACTGTTCATGACACCTTGAACTTCTGCATGACTCAACACAGAGCAGGGATGTGTTGGCTGACCAAGGGCAGTGTCAGCAGCAGTTGCCACAGAGACTGCCATACGGGGAACCCAGTGGTGTGTATGTATCCTGGGACTCCTTCATAGAATAACAGAATGTCAGGGGCTACAAGAAGGGACCTCAAAAGCTCATCCAGTCCACCCTCCCCTGCCAGTGCAGGATCATCTATACCAGATCACACAGGACTGTGTCCAGGCAGGTTTTAAATACCTCCAGAGAGGCTTCCTCCCTGGGAAGCCTGTTCCAGAGTTCCTTTTTCCAGCTGGTGTGATTTTAGGACATGGCACAACTATGCTTGTTCTCAGAAGTTGATGGCTGTGTTTCTGTCCAGACTGGCTTTTAACTTTGCGGTTTGAGCACTGTTGTGGAATGGATTTGTCACTTTGACAGAGCACCCTGCCAGCTCTTAGGAGAAAAGTAAGATTTCCCTTTTGTTTGGATTCTACATGCTTGGGTGTGCTGTGACAATACCTAGCAGCTGTGGCAGTACATCCAAACCCCCTCCTTGCCATGTGAAGAAAGGATGGGGGGAAGTGATCTAATTTCTTTTATTAGAATTGTGCTGGTTTGAACTAATTGGAGGATTTGAATGAGAAATTAGACTATAGGCTGAGAAAGGAAAGCACTGCTGATGCTACTTCTCTCATAAGTTTACTGAAGAAGAAAAAGAAATGTTTAAGAGTTGTAACCCAAACATGGATAAGATAGACCACTTTGGGCTGTGGCTGCTGCTGCATGGCTCTCTCTCTCTCTCCTTACCTTCTTAGCTGGATCTGAATAATTTCACTACCTTCTTTCCTGCTGCTAACTCCCCTGGCCCATCTACTTTCACTTATCTGCTGCATAAGACAGATGGTGAGATAAGACTGGGGAGGGAGGAAGCTGGTAGGGTGGTTAGAAACCCCTCTTAGGGATTTCTGATCTCTGGGTGGGGTGTGGTGTTTCTGTATTACCTTGAGAAAGAACTGTATAAAAGACCTGAGAAATGCCTGCGAAGGAGAAGAAGAACTCAAGAAACAACAACTCCACCAGAATAACTCCAGAAGAACTCCTGAGAAACTCTATGGGACATCCCTGGACCACGCACACCTCTGTCTCTCACCCCCATGTCTCAGGCTGATGGTGATATAATCCCTGTTCTTTTTCCCTCCCTTCTCTTTTTCTTTCATTTCTCCATTGTTCCCTCCCTCTCTCTCTCTCCCCTTCTGTGCTGGTTTGAACCAACTGGAGGATTTTAATAAGAAATTAGACTATAGGCTGAGGAAGGAAAACACTGATGGTTCTACTTCACTCATAGGAGGTGGTAGGGTGGTTAGAAACCCCTCTTGGGGACTCTGATCTCTGGGAGGGGTGTGGTGTTTCTGTATTACCTTTTTACTGTATCTATCTGTAAATATCTGTCACATGTTGTAAATATCTGGTTGTACATTTTGCAAAGCTGTAGATATAAAGCTTCATTCCTTAAGTTCCAGATGACTGAGTCCTAGCTTGGGTTATTTCAAAGTGTGTGGGGGGAGGGTAACTGCCAAACCACCACAAGAATATTCCCATCAGTCTTAAACCAGCACACAGCCCTTCAGCTCTTCAGGAAGGTGGTGTGGTTCTGCACAGAAAATGCAATAGTTGTGTGTGTGGAGCAGGAAAACACCACAAATGGCAGGGATGGACTTGGGAGCAGACAAAACACTCTGCTGGGATGAACACAGAATTTAACCTAACAGAAAGGCTGAGTTTGCACAGAACAGATTGCTGATATGAAAGGACTGCTGTACATCTCATGTAAGCACTAAGGCCTGTAAGTCCACAGACACTACATCTGTCCCGTCTCAGGAGAAAGGAAGATATCTCTTGTTCCTCCTTTGTAGGAATGTGTGTTTACTATATCTAAAGGTGAGCTGGGTAAGTAGAAAGGAAAGGCAAAAAAGAGTAAGGCTGCACCACAGCTGCAGCAATAGTAGTGGTTTTTAAGTAAAAGTGAATGTGTGGGGATTTCAGCAGTTTTCCAGTCAGATTGAAGTTCTGGGATGTTCCAAGTTGCTTACCATGAGGTTAGTGGAATGCTGGAACAAGTTAGCCAGGGAGGTGATTCAGGCTCCATGTCTGGAGATATTCAAGGTGAGGCTCAACAAGGTTCTAGGCAGCCTGATCTAGTTGAGGATGCCCCTGCTTACTGCAGAGGCCACTGGACTAGATGACCTTTGGAGGTCACTTCCAACCCAAACCATTCTATGATTCTATAATTCTATGATTTTATGATCCTATGATCCTTTGAGTCTATGATCCTATGATTCTATGATTCTACAATTCTACAAGTCTAAACTGCAGTGTTGGAGGCTTTCCAAGTGATCCCGTCCCTGCCTATGGTGGGGAGGTTGGAACTGGATGATCTTTGAGGTCCCTTCCAACCTAAACCATCCTATCGATGAGACCTTATAGCAACCTTCTAGTATCTGAAGGGGGCCTACAGGAGTGCTGGGGAGGGACTAGTCACAAAGTCCTGTAATGACAGGATGAGAGGTAATGGGTTCAAACTGGCAGAGGGGAGATTTAAATGGGATGTTAAGAGGAAATTCTTCACAGTGAGGGTGGCGAGACACTGGAATGGGTTGCCCAGGGAGGTTGTGGCTGCTCCCTCCCTGGATGTGTTTAAGGCCAGGCTGGATGAGGTCTTGAGTGTCCTGATCTAGTGGGAGGTGTCCCTGCCTCTGGCGGGGGCTTGGAACTGGATGATCTTTGAGGTCTCTTCCAACCTAAACCATTCTGTGATTCTATGATCAGGCAGTAGTTTACAGGAAGACTTGAAGTTTAGTTACAGCAAAGTAAAAGCAGGAATTTTATCTCCAGAATTCTCCTCAGATTTTGCACCCTCTCTGTTACCCTAGAAAGACTTTGCAAGGCAAAAGTGATAACTCTTTTTTTTCCCTGCTGCTGTTGCTGGGCCTCTAAGACCCCACCTTCACTACCAAGGGAAATGAACTTTGTAATCAGTGGGGGAAAGGGTCAAGGCCCTTGGGGATTTCTAGAGAAGAATGAATTCAGGCTGTGCAGACTTAGTCAAATGGATCAATTTGCAAGCCTTGAGGCCCAGGTAGCCCTCGTTGGCAGCCCAGAAACACATAGAATCATAGAATGGTTTAGGTTGGAAGAGACCTCAAAGATCATCCAGTTTAAACACCCCACCATAGGCAGGGACACCTCCCACTAGATCAGGTCCCTCAAGGACTCATCCAGCCTGGCCTTGAACACCTCCAGGGAGAGAGCAGCCACAACCTCCCTGGGCAACCCGTTCCAGTGTCTCACCACCCTCACTGTAAAGAACTTCTTCCTAACATCCCATTTAAATCTCCCCTCTGCCAGTTTAAATCTCTCTTCTGCCAGTTTACATCTCCCCTCTTCCAGTATAAACCCATTACCCTCATCGTGTCATTACAAGTGACAAAAGTGATGTGGGCAGGCAGATGAGGTAGGCAGTGCAAGGTAGTACAGCCTTGGGAAAAAAAAAAAAGATAATCAGACCTCGATACAGAGAAAGGTGAAGTTTTTCACAGAATGTGAAATCTCTTTTGAAGTCTACTAGAACCACTGGGCCCTCATTGCACGCAAAAGAAATTTGATGTGCAATATCAGCTCACATCCAAAAAGTTTAATTCGGTGTTGTAGCCATTTCAGAAAAGTGGCACAAGGGGTGAGAAGCAACTCAAATATTAACCTGAGAAAATATTTTTCCTTTTATGGTAATTTAAAATTCAGAAGGATTTGAGAGCTAAGTGGTTCAGTTTGCCTGCAGTAACTTGTCAGATTAGGACCCAAAATTTTACTCTTCAGGGTATTATGCTCACCTGAAGTCGATTAATCTCTTTTTTCTTTCACTCCAGAAAGTGGTTCAATAGGGCTCTGCAATTTAAATGGTGTAAAATTGGCACCAGCTCAGATGGATTTTTCTGCCACTCATCAGAATTCTTCAGTGGGGTATATATCCCAGTTTAAAGCAGAAGAAAAGGGAAGAAGAAGGTGTGAGAGTCTGAAATCTCTCCCTTGTTTAAATCAACGAAGATAAGGATTGCCTTTGTTTCCTTCCCAAACTCAGACAATGCTCCTGGCCGAATGCTTAGGGATGCAAATCAGCAGAGATACAGGATGTTGCCATCCCGGATTCAGCCCAGGTTCCAGGTCAGATGCTCAGGGATGTCAATATCACGTTTTTGTGACTTTCCTGGATTTCAGACTGGCTTAATTGCTCAGGATATGCACGCCTGACATCAGCTTCCCCAAAGCAATGAGGACAGGCTGAAAGAGTTGGGGCTTTTCAGCCTGGAGAAGAGAAGGCTTCCAGGAGACCTTATAGTAACCTTCCAGTATCTGAAGGGGGTCTACAGGAAGGCTGTGGAGGGACTGTTCACAAGGTCTTGTAATGACAGGACGAGGGGGAATGGGTTCAAACTGGCAGAGGGGAGATTTAAATTGGATGTTAGGAGGAAGTTGTTTACAGTGAGGGTGGTGAGACACTGGCACAGGTTGCCCAGGGAGGTTGTAGCTGCTCCCTCCCTGGATGTGTTCAGGGCCAGGCTGGATGAGGCCTTGGGCAACCTGATCTAGTGGGAGGTGTCCCTGCCTATGTCGGGGGGTTGGAACTGGATGACCTTTGTGGTCCCTTCCAACCTAAACCATTCTATGATGATTCTATGATCCTAAGGGAAAAGGCTTATGGAATATGTGTATTCAGGCTATGAACAGGTGTGCTGGTTTGAGGCTAATAGAGAATTGTTATAAGAAATTAGATTATAGGCTGAGAAAGGAGAACAACGTTGTGTCTACTCCACTCATAGGCTTTCCAAAAGTGTGTAAGAGTAAAAGCCAAAATACAGATAAGACAGTGAGTGTGAGCTGTTTGAGCCACTCTGGCTGTGGCATCTCTCTCTCCCTGCCTTCTAGCTAGATCTGTGTAACTCTACTAACCAGTTTCCTACTTCTTAACCTCCCCTGGCCGATCTTCCTCACTTACCTGGCATGTAAGACAGATAGTGGAATAAGATTGGGTAATGGGGGGAAGGTGGTAGGTATATTGAAATGGTATAAAGTTTTGTGCCAAGCTGGCTGCTGCATCTCTCTCCCTGCATTCTTAGCTGGATCTGGGTAACTTCACTAACTGCTTATAGAATCATAGAATCATAGAATGGTTTAGGTTGGAAGAGACCTCAAAGATCATCCAGTTCCAACCCACCCTGTGCCATAGGCAGGGACACCTCCCACTAGAACAGCTTGCTCAAGGCCTCATCCAACTTGGCCTTGAACACCTCCAGGGAGGGAGCAGCCACAACCTCCCTGGGCAACCTCTTCCAGTGTCTCACCACCCTCACTGGAAAGAACTTCCTCCTAACATCCCATTTAAATCTCCCCTCTGCCAGTTCAAACCCATTCCCCCTCATCCTGTCATTACAAGAGCTTGTGAATAGTCCCTCCCCAGCCCTCCTATAGGCCCCCTTCAGATACTGGAAGGTTGCTATAAGGTCTCCTGGAAGCCTTCTCTTCTCCAGGCTGAAAAGCCCCAACTCCCTCAGCCTGTCCTCATAGCAGAGCTGCTGCAGCCCTCTGATCATCTTTGTGGCTCTCCTCTGGACTCTCTTCAGCAGTTCCATGTCCTTCTTGTGCTGGGGACTCCAGAACTGCACACAGTACTCCAGGTGGGGTCTGAGGAGAGCAGAGTAAAAAGGGAGAATCATCTCCCTTGCCCTGCTTGCCACTTTCCTGCTGCTAACCCCCCTCGCCAATCTACCTTCACTTATCTATCTGGAAGGTAAGACAGATAATGAGATAAGACTGGGAAGTGTGGGTAGGTGGTAGGGTGGTTGGGAACTCCTCTTGGGGACTCTGATCTCTGGGAGGGGTGTGGTGTTTCTGTATTACTTTTTTACTGTATCTATCTACCTATCTATCTATCTATCTATCTATCTATATATATATATATCTGTAAACATCTGTAATGTATTGTAAATATCTGCTTGTATATTGTGCAAAGCTGTAGATATAAAGCTTCATTTCCTTGACTTCCAGCTGATTGAGTTCTAGCCTGGGTTATTTCAAAGGGGGGGGGGGCAGGGAACTACAGAACCACCACACCTTCTCTCTCTCCCCCTGTTTTGTTCAACTTCATCCCTTAATAAATAGTTTTGTGGTAATATTTGATCTCACTTGCACCTTAATTTCATGGCACAGAAATCTATAAGAACAGGTCTTGCTCCTCTGGGCAGAGATATTGTTAATATCTGCCCTTCAGACCCTGACAGAAGGAGGTGGTGATCAAGGTCTATAGAAATGCTTTGATACCTTATGGAGAAGCCCTATGGACTACCACAGAAAATAAAAGCCAGCAACCCAAATTCTAGCAGCATTCCACAGGGTTCAAGAGAACCATGTCCCTGCCCTTTAGAAGCCACTTGAACAGGACAACATGGAGAAGATCACATTAGCCCTGACAGAGGAACAAGAATTCACCTGAGGTACTTCTGCTAATGTAACATTTCAGTGTCTCCCATTTGTAATTGTCTAAACTCCATGTCTGTGAGGCACAGTAATCCTCTTACACAGATGAAAGAACTGAGGGCTAGTGTCAGGGTTCTGGCTCAAGAGCAGGATGGGTCTACCTGGGTCAGCAGTTGCACAATACCTGCGCTTGCTGCTGCCCCTCTCAGGGTTGCAACTTCTTCATCTCAGGAAAGGTTTCTCTGTTCATGTAGCAACCACCAAATCTCTGCTGCTCAGTGTCTTGGGCATCACAGGCCATGTAGCTTTACAGCTGCTACATAAGCAGTCAAGCTTTCTCTGAAGGCCTGTTTAGAGGGGAGTGGAATACACAAGGTGTGGCAGGATGGCTGTGGGTGTACTCAGTGACTCACTGCAAGTGATAAAGGAGCCAGGGCAGGGAAGGAAACTGGATTTTACAAGGCTACTTTCTTTGCATACTATGCCACCTCATCTCTCTCAAGATCACCTTTCTAGTTCCATTGAATAGTGTTCATCTTCTCTGTTTCAGCATCCTTTAGAGCAATGGCATTAACTGGGGTCTTGATCATCTTAAAATACAGTACTCATCTCCTTAAAAGACTGTTCAGAATTGCTTACATGCTAGTTAAACCAAGGAAACTGCAAACAATGAAAGAAATAAATGACATCTGCCCATATACTCCAGACATGAAAATAGTGTATTTTCTAATTTTGAGTTCTCTCTTCCTCTGATAAAAGCTTGCTGGACCCACTTGATAATCTCCAAACCAAGTTTCTTTCGACAACCAGCCCTTACCCAGGATGGACAAACTCCAGTGGGATAATACTCAGTGCACATTTAACTCCACAGCTCCAGATATGGACAACAGGAAAACAAAGAAAACACCAAACCAAGCCTTTGGCCTACAGTCTTATGCTCCCATAGCAGGTCCATTAGCTACAAGATGAATCCTATCAAAGGAGAGTTGCTACACAACATTCCGTTACATATTACAATGTAGAGAAAGCCAAATTATACACAGTAGGGTAACACCTGTGCTGGTTTGAACTAATTGGAGGATTTGAATGAGAAATTAGACTATAGGCTGAGAAAGGAAAACATTGAGGATGCTACTTCACTCGTAGCTTTGCAGAAGAAAAAAAAATGTTTTAAGGGTTGTAACCCAAATATAGATAAGTCAGACTGCTTTGGGCTGTGGCTGCTTTTGCATGGCTCTTTCTCCCTGCCTTTTCGTAGCTGGATCTGAATAGTTTCACTAACTTCTTTCCTGCTGCTAATCCTCCTGGCTGATCTACCTCCACCTATCTGCTGCTTAAAAGAGATGGTGAGATAAGACTGGGGAGGGGGGAAGGTGGTAGGGGTGGTTAAAACCACCTTTTAGGGTTCTTGATCTCTGGGAGGGGTGTGGTGTTTCTGTACTACCTTTATCTGTAAATATTGTTATATATTGTAAATACCTGCTTGTATACTGTGCAAAGCTGTAAATATAAAGCTTCATTCCTTAAGTTCCAGATGACTGAGTCTAGCCTGAGTTATTTCAAAGTGTGTGGGGGGCAGGGAACTGCAGAGCCACCACACACCTGATACAAAACTATGCAGCGTTACTGGTTAGGCTTATGACCAAAGAGGAGCAATGTCCCTTTCCCCCTACTCCCATCCCAACCACTGCTTAAAAGTAAGGCTACCTCCACTATATGAGGGGGCCTACAGAGAAGCTGAGGAAGGACTTTTTAGGTTATCAGGTAGTGACAGGACTAGGGAGAATGGAGCAAAGCTGGGGGTGAGGAGATTCAGATTGGATGTGAGGAGGAAGTTCTTCACCGTGAGAATGGTGAGAGCCTGGGTAGGGCTGCCCAGGTGGGTGTTTGGGGCCACTTCCTTGGAGGTGTTTAAGGCCAGGCTGGATGAGGCTCTGTCCAGCCTAATCTAGGGTAGGGTGTCCCTGGGCATGGCAAGTGGGGTGGAACTAGATGATCCTTGTGGTCCCTTCCAACCCTGACTGATTCTATGATTCTATGCTTCTATGATTGTTTTGGTCCCGGTGCAGCTCCAGCTATCGTTCTGATGCTCAGGCACATGCTTGACCACATGTCTATCATCTAGCCAAAAAAAAAATCCCACTGCTACCCAGCAAAAATCCAAACTCTATAGCACATACCTGTAATGCAGCTAAAAGGTTCTTAGTCAGGATGCCAGAGGCATAATAAACATTGGCAGCACCGCAGCTTTTGCAATCCACAGTGGCTAAAGGATTGCTGCCAGTTTACAAAACACAGCAGTTGACACAGTCCTCCTGGTTGTCTGCCAGCACACTGTCCTGAGAAGCCCTCTCAGGTTTTTTTTTGTTTTTGACTTTGACACTATCAAACTGCAGTACCTGTCCCCAGACTGTACTCAGGCCTCCTACTCTGGGTAATCAGCCTGTCAGTGGTGGCATCAGGGTGAGATGTGGGTCATGTGAACCCCAAATCACAAAGGATGATGGCAGAGGCAAAAGGCAGGTGTATTTGGTTTGGCTGAGCTGGACTCAAGTCTCCCCTTTCTAGTGCAATGTTTTGCAGTGCTGTTGCTGGCTGTTGATAACAGCAGGGTTTTGGCTGCTGTTGAAGGAGCACCCAGGCTGTGCTTTCACAACATTCCCCTGCCCCCCCAGAGTATGCTGAGGGGTGGGCAAGATCTTTTGAGGGGATACAGCTGGGCCAGCTGACCCAAACTCACCAAAGGGACATTCTGTGCCATGTGATGTCAGCTCAGACACAAAAGCTAAGTGAAAGAAGGAAGTGTGGGGACATTTCCTTGATGGCATCTGTCATCTGGAGCAACTGCTAGGTGTGTTGAAGTCCTGCTTCCCTGCTTTCCGGGGCTGGACATCCCCCGCTGGTGGGAAGCAGAGAATGGTATCTTTGCTTGCTCTTGCTTCCACTTGCAGCCTTTACTTTGGCTTTGCATCTTATCAAATTGCTTCTTTCTTGATTGCTGTGCTTTTGTTTCAGAATCTTAGAATCATAGTATCATAGAATGAGGTAGGGTTGGAAGGGACCACAAGGATCATCTAGTTCCAACCCCCCTGACATGCCCAGGGACACACTACTCTACATCAGGCTGCCCACAGCCTCATCCAGCCTGGCTGCAAACACCTCCAGGGATGTGGCCCCAAACACCTCCCTGGGCAACCCATTCCAGGCTCTCACCACTCTCGTGATGAACAACTTCCTCCTCACATCCAATCTGACTCTCCCCACCTCCAGCTTTGCTCCATTCCCCCTAGTCCTGTCACTACCTGATAGACTAAAAAGTCCCTCCCCAGCTTTTCTGTAGGCCCCCTTCAGATCCTGGAAGGCCACAAGAAGGTCACCTGGGAGCCTCCTCTTCTCCAGACTGAAGAGCCCCAACTCTTTCAGTCTGTCCTCATAGCAGAGGTGCTGCAGCCCTCTGTTCATCTTCGTGGCCATTCTCCAGCATGTCCACATCCCTCTTGTAATAGAAGCTCCAGAACTGGATGCAGTATTCCAGGTGGGGTCTCACTAGGGTGGAATAGAGGGGGAGAATCACCTCCCTTGACCTACTGGCCACACTTCTCCTGATGCAGCCCAGGCTCTGGTTGGCTTTCTGGGCTGCAATGTACACTGCTGGCTCATGTTGAGCTTCTCATCCACCAGCACCCCCAAGTCTCTCTCCTCATGGCTGCTCTCCAGCCAGTCACTGCCCAGGCTGGATTTGTGCTTGGGATTCCCTCTCCCCTGTCCCTCTAAGAAGGGAAGTGATCAAGCGGCTGGCTCCCAGCCAGGTCCAAACCCCCACAGCAAGCCAAGCAGGAAAGATGCGTGTTGGGTACCACAGAAGGAGTTATTATTCTACCCTGTATTCAAATGTGCTCTTAATTGAAACGTGGAGGCCTAATCCTTCCCTTGGACATGTATCTGTGAGCAATTCCCATCAGCTCAGTAAGGGAAGAGTAGTCCTGGCTCCAAGGTAATTAAAGCCCCAACTTTTACAGCCTCTGATTAACAGAACTGCGACATTCCAGCAAGCCTAAAGGAACCACAGGCTTATCAGGAAATGCCAGATCTTATGTCATTGCCAACTAATGTCCAACTAACTATTCATACCCACCTAGAGATGGAGGTGAAAATCTGCACATGTAATATCTGCTGCTTCTTCTGCTTCCCTTACACCTTTAGAAAACAGAAAATTGATAGCAGAGCCTGATCCTGCAGGCACAGTAAATTCCTGTGGATGCCACGAGGGCGTATAAAGAACACGAACCTGGGAAACTGGCACGTGAGAACTTCATGCTTTGGGTTCTGAAATTAAAAAAAAAAACAAACAACAAAACAACATCTGCATTAAAGTATTAGTCTATTGTAAGTGCAGATGGTCCTGAAGGCTTTGAGAAATAACAAAACACTCAGCCTTCAATCCCATGGTAATCCCATTGTTAGCTGATTGTATCTGTGGATGCTTTTAACCTCTTAATACAGAACTTTCTGAGTCACTTTTACCCTCTTCTGTNTTACTTGGTGGTGACACATCTGTCAGGCTGCCTTGGAAATCAGCAAAGGGCATTTGTAAGTTTTTCCACCTGGACATCACAGAAGAACCTTTTTTTTTTTTTTTTTTTTTTTTAACCCTCTTCTCCTTCTTTCTTTTTATTTCCCGCTCCCACCCCCCGCCCTTTCACCTTTTAATTTGTTTTTTCTTTCTTTGGGACACATGAAAAACCTCTGAAAAGATCTGAGGTCTCTTCTGACCCCTACCATTCTGTGATTCTCTGCTATCCAAATGTAATTAATTTTTTTTT
>VWZI01009941.1:149659-196614 GCA_013396835.1 Psilopogon haemacephalus
AATGTTCCCAAAACATCCAGATAAGGCAGTCTGCTTGCGCAGTTCAGTCGGCTCTGGGTCCGTGCAGGCTTCAGCAGCTTCTTTCCTTTGTCTCTCTGCCTTTGAACTAATTCAGGGTTTAAATCACTAAAACGACTAATTTTTCCTCCTACCATTAATCTCCCTGATCTTCAGCTTGTCTGCAGCATCATCAAGTGGTGAGATAAAGCTGGGGGAAGGAGGGAAAGGTGGTGGGGGGGCATTGGTTTCCCTCTCTTGGGGATTTTGGTCTCCAGGAGGGGTGTGGTGTCTGTATTTTTTTTTTACTGTATATTTCTGTAAATATCTGTTATATCTTGTAAATATTTGCTTGTATATTTGCATTGCTGTAAATATAAAGCTTCATTTATTAACTTCCAGTGTGTTTTTCTGAGTTTTAGCCGGGGTTTCAAAAGGTGGGGGGGCAGGTCACTGCAAACCCACTACACCCATTCACGCCCAGTCTGTATCTATAGTGAGGATTGTTCAAAGAATGAAACAGCAGTACCACAGCAGAATTTACATGCACACATGTAATTCTAGGTGGTGATTCTCATAGTCATTGGTTATTGCTTTGTGAAGTTTTTAAGCTTGTGTCCGGATGTAGTGGGTTTGCAGTGACCTGCCCCCCCACCTTTTAGAANAATAGAAATACAGACACCACACCCCTCCTGGAGACCAAAATCCCCAGGAGAGGGAAACCAAACCCCACCTACCACCTCTCCCTCCTTCCCCCAGCTTTATCTCACCACTTGATGATGCTGCAGATAAGCTGAAGATCGGTCAGAAAGATTAGTGGCAGGAAGGAATGAATGGTTTTAGTAATTTTACTCTGAATTAGTTCAAAGGCAGTGAGACAAAGGAAAGAAGCTGCTGAAGCCCAGCGCCGACCCAGAGCCGACTGAACTGCGCAAGCACACTGGCTTATCTGGATGTTTTGGGAACATTCTAAAACAACCTTCTTTCTTCTTTCTCAGTCAAAACTGGGTGAAGGGACACTGTTTAATTTCTCACTCTCAGGCAGCAGTCTAATTTTTCACACAAATTTTCCAATTAGCTCAAACCAACACAAGGGGATAGAAAGCTTGGGAATACTGAGGGATGAGAAGCTGGACATATAGCCAGAGCATATAGTCTGGAAATGAGTAAGCCTGCAGCCCGGATGGCAAATCGTATCCTGGGCTGCATCAAAAGAATTGTGGCCAGTAGATCCAGAGAGGTGATTCTGCCACTTTGTTCTCATGAGACCTCACCTGGAGTACTGCATCCAGCTCTGGAGCCCTCAGTGTAGGGAGGACACAGACAGAGCTGATGAAGTGAGTCCAGAGGAGGACCATGAAAATGATCAGGGGGTTAGAGAACCTCTGCTACAAAAGCAGGCTGAAGGAGCTGGGGTTGTTCAGCCTGGAAAAGAGGAGGCTTTGGGAGGACCTAATAGCATCCTTCCAGTACCTGAAGGGGGCCTACAAGAAGAATGGAAAGAGGCTGTTTACAAAGGCCTGTGGTCATAGGATGAGGGGCAATGGCTTTAAACTAGAGAAGAGCAGATTTAGGTTGGATGTTAGGAACAAGTTCTTTACTATAAGGGTGGCAGAACACTGGAACAAGCTGCCCAGGGTGGTGACTGGGGCCCTATTCCTGGAGACAGTCTAGGTGAGGCTCTGGGCAACTTGATCTGGTTGAGGATGTCCCTGCTGACTGCAGAGGGGGTTGGACTGGATGACCTTTGAAGGTCCCTTTCAACCCAGACCATTCTACGATTCTATGATTCATTTGTCTGTGCAGGTGTACATCCAAACTAAGGCTGCTGCTACTTTCCTTGAACTTGTGGTCAATATTTTCTTTATAGTACAGGCTTGGCTAGAAAAACAGACTTCATGTACCCAGAAACACAAGATAAGATTTAGTCGACTGTCTCTGACTTTTGAATAATCATAGAGTCATAGAATCAGTCAGGGTTGGAAGGGACCACAAGGATAATCTAGTTCTACCCCACTTGCCATGCCCAGGGACACCCTACCCTAGATTAGGCTGCACACAGCCTCATCCATCCTGGCCTTAAACACCTCCAGGGAAGTGGCCTCAACCACCCCCCTGGGCAACCCATTCCAGGGTCTCACCACTCTCATGCTGAACAACTTCCTCCTCACTTCCAGTCTGAATCTCCCCACCTCCAGCTTTGCTCCATTCTCCCTAGTCCTGTCACTACCTGATAGCCTAAAAAGTCCCTCCCCAGCTTTTCTGTAGTCAGCCAGGGGCCCTTTGCTGTCAGAAAATGTGGTTTAACTATGCAAGTTTTGTTACGTGGGTAATGAACAAGACAGTCTGTTTGCTGTATGTGTGCATTAAGTGGGATTATTTGGAAAAGCCCTGCTGATTTACTTAAGTAGGAATTTTTAAGGTAGTTTTTCTCCTGCGGGGAGATTTTGGCCCTGAATGCTTTATCTTCCTCTCCCTTTCCAAATGCTGCTCTCCAGCTACTTCCCCATTGGAGCACTCCTAAATTCACTGGACAGCTTTCTTTTTTTTTTTTTTTTTTTTTTTTTTTTTTTTTTTTTTTCCCCCAAGATCAACTGGGAGACAAAAATAAAAACCCCAACCAACCCTCTCTCAGGCTTTCTCATTTCTGAATCTGTTCTGCTCTTCATCACCGGTATAAGTGCTAAACATGAAGCTATGCTCACTTATTTATTCCCCGGCAAAAAGCAGTCTGCAGTATGTCTGTCTCTTGAGCTGTCAGCCCTTCAGGGTGGGGATGGTTTTCTGTTTGTACTAACCAGCACTGAACTCCTTGGAAGAACATTAGGCAGAAGAGTTAAACAACATCATCACCTGCAAAGGGACAGTTGTATGGTACAGCCAAGGGGAGGACATTTGTCTTCTGCGCTGCATTTGAGTATTGCTTCCATTTAAAGAGCATGAGGGACCAGGCTCTCGGCTGGAATTCAGTACAAGTAACATTCTGGTGACCTGCACCAGCTGAGAATCTACCTGCTGGTGGGGATTTTGGGTGGATCACAGGTCTCCCTTTTCTCCTTTAAAGGTCAAGAAAACAGCTAAAGAAGAATCTCCTAGAGTGATACCCTGACAGCATGTAGCACAGGTACATGAGATATGTTCCACCTAGAATCACAGAATCAGTCAGGGTTGGAAGAGACCACAAGGATCATCTAGTTCCAAGCCCCCTGTCATGCCCAGGGACACCCTAACCTACGTCAGGCTGCTCACAGCCGCATCCAGCCTGGCCTTAAACACCTCCCGGAATGTGGCCCCAACCACCTCCCTGGGCAACCTATTCCAGGCTCTCACCACTCTCATGCTGAACAACTTCCTCCTCATGTCTGAGCATCCTCGTGACCCTTCTCTGGACACGCTCCAACATGTTCACATCCCTCTTGTAATAGTGGCTCCAGAACTGGATGCAGTACTCCAGGTGTGGTATCAGCAGAACGGAGTAGAGGGGGAGAATCACCTCCCTCGACCTGCTGGCCACACTTCTCCTGATGCAGCTCAGGATCTGCTTGGCTTTCTGGGCTGCAAGTGCACACTGCTGGCTCATGTTGAGCTTCTCGTCTGCCAGCACCCCCAAGTCCCTCTCCTCAGGGCTGCTCTCCAGCCAGTCACTGCCCAGCCTGGATTCGTGCTTGGGATTGCCTTGACCCAGCTGCAGGACCTTGCACTTGGGCATTTTGAACCTCACAAAGTTGGCTTGTGCCCACCTCTCCAGCCTGTCCAGGTCTTTCTGGATGGCAGACTCCTTCTATAGATCCCCTCTGCAGACTTCTTCTACAGATCAGCCCCAGAGACTGCAACACTCTCCAAGAATCAGAAGCACCAATGAATCCAGGCCAGAGATAACCAAGGCAGGGCTGGATGGAGTCAGCCATGCCTGGGGAAAGTGGTGTCAGCTCCAGGCCAGGGAGGAGCAGTAATGAGAACTGGCCCAACCTGCTCGGAGTTATGGGTTCCAGCTTCACCACGGGTTCCCAGCCAGTGAGAGTGAGAAAAGCAGAGGCTTTCTCCACAGGACTTTTGGAAACTTTTTGTGGAGAAACAGTGCCATGTTCTTCAATCCTTCAGCGTGAGATAAGATTTGGGATGGGCCACCAACACTCGGAATTATAGGAGAATTCTGACAGCCACACAGATTGTCCAGTGGGATTTAAGAAGATAAGCTAAACAAGAAAAACTTTTCCATCCACCACAATCCCTTGTGCAATTCCACAGCTTCAGAGAGAGGAGCAGATGGATTTTCCCTGTGCCAACCTTGCACAAGGTTTGAGTGCAGCTGAACATTATCTGATTCTTGTGAAAGCAGGGTGAGGATGAGGGCTTCCTTAGTGCTTGAACATAGAAACTGAAGGAAACAGGCTGAGAGAAAAGAAAAAAACAGGATTGTTTGCAGAGCTACATCACAGGATCACAGGATCACAGGATCACAGGATGTCAGGAGTTGGAAGGAATCCAAGGAGATCATCGAGTCCACCTCCCTGCTAGAGCAGGACCAGACAGTCTAGCTCAGGTCACACAGGAACACATCCAGACAGGCCTTGAAAGTGTCCAGAGAAGGAGACTCCACAACCTCTCTGGGGAGCCTGTTCCAGTGCTCTGTGGCACTTACAGTAAAAAAAGTTCCCCCTTGTGTTGAGCTGGAACCTCCTGTGCTGCATCTTACACCCATTGCTCCTTGTCCTATCACAGGAAGTAAGTGAGCAGAGCCTGTTCCAACCCTCCTGACCACTCCTCAGGTATAAATCCCCTCTCAGTCTTCTTCAGACTAAAAAGCCCCAGGTCCCTCAGCCTCTGCTCATCAGGCAGTACTCCAGTCCCCTAATCATCCTCATAGACCTCTGCTGGACCCTCTCCAGCAGATCCCTGTCCCTCTTAAACTGGGGAGCCCAAATCTGAATGCAGTACTCAAGATGAGGTCTCACCAGAGCAGAGCAGAGCAGAGGGGAAGGAGAACCTCCCTTGATCTGCTGGACACACTCTGCTTAACACATCCCAGGATCCCATTGGCCTTCTTGGCCACAAGGGCACATTGCTGTGCCATGGTTAACTTGTGGTGGGTACACCAGCACTCCCAGGTCCCTCTCCACAGGGCTGCTCTCCAGCAGGTCACCTCCCAGCCTGTACTGGTGCAGTTTATTCTTCCTCCCCAGGTGCAGGACTCTGCACTTGTCCTTGTTGAATTCATTATGTTCCTCTGTGCCCAGCTCTCCAGCCTGGTCAGCTCTCAGAGCCTCATGCTGGTCAGTGAGTTTCCCCTGATGGCTGACTATGTGCAACTCCTGCAGGCTCCAGAAAGGGCATGTGTGAGGGGTACAGGGCGTAGTTAGGATCTAATCGAGGTTCAGTCCTGTTAGAATTGCCATTCTGCAGTGATGACTGCAATAAAGAACATTTATTATACCCTGCACAAGGGCTGGGAGCAGCCATGTAAGGTGAATGCATGAAAAACCCAGGCTCAGTTGAACTTTGGCCTGATTCTTCTCACTGTTTGCTTGGTTTACTCTGAGGCAGTAACAATAACACTAAAAAAAGTCTCTTGATAAGCATTCGTGTCAGTGAAATAGGAGTCAGTCTCCTTGTCCTTCACATGCTCTTCCTCTTGTGATGACACCAGGCTTTTCAGTCTGTGATTGACAGCTGCTCTGCATGCATTTGGGTAGATCACAGGACTACAGGATGTTAGGGGTTGGAAGGGACCTCTGAAGGTCATTGAGTCCAACCCCCCTGCCAGAGCAGGAGCATACAATCCAGTGCAGGTCACACAGAAATGCATCCAGACAGGCCTTGAAAGTCTCCAGAGAAGGAGACTCCACAACCTTTCTGGGCAGCCTGTGCCAGTGCTCCGTGACCCTTACATTAGTGGAGTTCTTTGTCATGTTGAGGTGGAAGTTCTTGTGCTGCAGTTTACATCCATTGCCCCTTGTCCCAATATAGGGCACAAGTGAGCAGAGGCTGTCCCTGTCTTCTTGACACCCAGCCCTCAGATATTTATATACATTTATTAGATCCCCTCTCAGTCTTCTCCTCTCCAAACTTGACCAGCCCTCAGATATTTAGAGACATTTATCAAATGCCCTCTCAGTCTTCTCTTCTCCAGACTAAAAAGTCCCAGGTCCCTCAGCCTCTCCTCATAAGGCATGCTCTACAGTCCCCTAATCATCCTTGTAGCCCTCTCCAGCAGATCCCTGTCCCTCTTAAACTGGGGAGACCAGGAGACCCCAGGTCCCTCAGCCTTTCCTCATAAGGCATGCTCTACAGTCCCCTAATCATCCTTGTAGCCCTCTCCAGCAGATCCCTGTCCCTCTTAAACTGGGGAGACCAGGAGACCCCAGGTCCCTCAGCCTTTCCTCATAGGGCAGTGCTCCAGTCCCTTCATCATCCTTGTAGCCCTCCATGGGACTCTCTCAAGTAGATCCCTGTCCCTCTTGAACGGGGGAGCTCAGAACCGGATATAATATTCCAGGTGAGGTCTCACTAGGGCAGAGTAGAGGAGAAGGGGAACCTCCCTTGATCTGCTGCACACTCTTCTTAATGCACCCCAGGATCTCACTGGCCTTCTTGGCCACAAATCACATTGCAGTTCCATGGATAGTTTGCTGTCCACCAGGACTCCCAGGTGCTTCCCCATGGTGATCTAGCAGATCACCTCCTAACCTGTACTGATTAGATACCTTCCTTAACTTCTCTCTAATCCAGCAAGTCACATCTGGGGAACTCCACGTCACAGATTTCATTTTCTTCAGAAACACACAGAGAAACAGGCTGCTGCAGCTCAATTCTGCTCCCATTCCAGGCAGAGTAAACACCAGGAATTGCAGCAAATTCAGAGGAGATAATTCAGAGGGAAACAGGGCAACAGTGGCTTGGCTGGATAAACTTAAACAAAAGAATAAATGGCTTCTTTCACATTTAACTGAAATACATTTGTTTCTTGAAGCTTTGTTTCCAGTCTCAGCTCCTGTCTCCTGTCACCCTGTGAAAAGGCAGCACTGACAGATGAGGTCTCCACAGCTGCAACTGGCAGTGCTGCTTTAGTAGACTCAAGTTGTCTTTTTCTGCCTTCACCACTGGCTCCCTCCTCATGCCACCCATCTGCTGAGCTGGGACAAATGCTCGCTCTGTTGTATAGGAAGTGAGTCAGGGAACTGATGTGCCTGAAAAACAATACAGCTTCCCCCTTGCTCCCAAGGTTACTCTTAGGGGAATGGGTTCCCCAGGCTGCTGGGGTGGGGGGGGTGTGTGGTGTGTGTGCAAAGGACGGGACCCAACTTAGCAAAGGTTGGAAGGTGAGTAGCCTGCATTAAACCTGCTGTAGACCCCCCCATTTCCAGCTTTGTGCTGTCCGAACAGATGTGCCAGCTTCTGTCCCCACTGGTGGGGCTGCAGGTGCCCCTCTGGAACCTCTTCAATCCAAACTACCACTCTAAATGAACATTTAGGCTGGGGTAACATTCTTGTCTTGCCTGTTCACCTCTAATGCTCCTTCGAATTACCATTTCCAGGATAGATGTTGCCTCTGCTGCCTGGCCTGAAAGGTAGAGCAGCAGGCAGCAGGCAGCAGGCTGGTCATCAGGAAATCACAAACAAACAGCACAGATTAAAACAGGTCCTTTCAAGTCAAAGTTTCCTCACACAAGGTCTTTTCCTTTTCTTCAGATTATTCATGCAGGTCAGCACACCGTTGGCTCCTGGGGCTCTTAATAGCTTCTCTCCATGCTGAAATTGCAACTTTTGGGGAGTGAAGGACCAAAAAGAAAAAAGAAACCCACCCCACACATATTATTTTTCCTCCTGAGCCACAGAAAAAACACAACCCATGCTTGATGCATATGCAGGTGCCTGTTGGGCTATGCAGCCCTGGCACTAGTGTAGCCAGAGCACACCGTTGGCTCCTGGGGCTCTTAATAGCTTCTTTTCATGCTGAAAATGCAACTTTTGGGGAGTGAAGGACCAAAAAGGAAAGAGAAACCCACCCCACACATATTTTTTTCTCCTGAGCCACAGCCCATGCTTGATGCATATGCAGGAGCCCGTTGGGCTGTGCAGCCCTGACACTAGTGTAGCCAGAGGACTGGAGATGCTCTATTTGCCTTCTCAGGGCCACCAAGGATGTGTTGGCTGTGAACTCAATCTGATCAGCAGCATCTTGGTGCAATTGCAGAAGCCATCAGCAGTGTGGCCCTACACAAATACTTAGAATCATAGAATCGGTCAGGGTTGGAAGGGACCACAAGGATCATCTAGTTCCAACCTCCCTGCCATGGGCAGGGACACCCTGCCCTAGGTTAGGCTGGACAGAGCCTCATCCAGCCTGGCCTTAGACACCTCCAGGGAAGTGTTCCTGGGCAACCCATTCCAAGCTCTCACCACTCTCTTCCTCCTCACATCCAATCTGAATCTCCCCACCTCCAGCTTTGCTCCATCCCCCCTAGTCCTGTCACTACCTGATAGCCTAAAATGTCCCTCCCCAGCTTTTTTGTAGTCCCCCTTCAGATACTGGAAGGCCACAATAAGGTCCCTTGCCTCATCACTGCTGTCTACTAATTGACGTGGGTCCAGCTAGCAATATCTGATGGTAGGCTAAAGATGCTTCACTGCCAGGTTCAAGGCAGCCCTCCAACCTTCACCCTGAATGAGCAACTGTGTGTGGAAATGGGAGAGGAATGGGAAGGGAGGCAGAGGTGTGCCAAAGGTAGTGCCTTGCTGTGCAGGCTTTCCAGTGGGGAGAATGGTGGTGGTGTTTCTGCAGGGATGTAGTTTGGCCGTTGTGACATGCTACCTAGGTGGCTTTTTCTGACCGTTAGTAGGAAGCAGAATTAAAGCTGATCCCCTCTGCTGCCTGTGCTGAGATGGATGAGAGAGCCCTGAGGCCGTGAGGGGGGAAGGCAGCTCTACATCTCCTGCACATCACCCTCATCCTTAGTAAAGGGCATGGGCAAATTAGTCAATCTTAAGGGCTATTCTAATTTATAGCAGCAAAGAATGGGCCTCTGAGGGCCATTATGCTAGGCAAGGGTAATTGGAGAGCTAACACCCTTTAGCTAGATGTCCTTCTCTGAACATTTTTTTTGTGAGGGAACTGCCAAGAAGAAGTCAGATGGCAGGAGTCTGGGTAAATTCCCCATTGGGCAGGTTCTCTGCCCCTCATCCATGGCAGCATCACACCTCTGTAGCTAAAAAGTGGTAGTGCTGCCCCACAAGTGCCTAATGTGGGTTTGTTCTAAGACTGATGCTAAGTTTCACCTCTCCCCTTTTACGCAAAGTGAAGAACCAAGGCTTCAGCTCAGTTTATATACAACCAGTGTAAAGGATTAAGCCCTTCTGGAGCGTCTTACCTGGAATTGGATCCTGAATCCTCCCTGGGAGTGGTCTGACCTGCTGCCAGGTGTCGTGTTTAGCCCCCTCTCACTTCCTGATGAGACTACTANTCCACCATCATAGAATCAGTCAGGGTTGGAACAGACCACAAGGATCATCTAGTTCCAACCCCCCCCCGACATGCCCAGGGACACCCTACCCTAGATTAGGCCGACCACAACCTCATCCAGCCTGGCCTTAAACACCTCCAGGGATGAGGCCCCAGCCACCCCCCTGAGCAACCCGTTCCAGGGTCTCACCACTCTCATGGTGAAGAACTTCCTCCTCACATCCAATCTGAATCTCCCCACCTCCAGCATTGCTCCATCATCTTGCATCTCTCTGCATCCACCACCAATTACCAACTTCACTGCTTGGATTCAGCTTCCATCCACTCCTATCTATGGGGTTGTCTTTCATATTTTGTATTTTGCTCCATTTCCCCCCATCCTCTTTAACTCCCCTTACCTTATACCTGTACCCTCTGTTTTGTTTCTTTTTTTCCCCCACCCTCTCTAACTCCCCTTACCTTATACCTGTACCCTCTGTTTTGTTTCTTTTTTTCCCCCACCCTCTCTAACTCCCCTTACCTTATACCTGTACCCTCTGTTTTGTTTCTTTTTTTCCCCCACCCTCTCTAACTCCCCTTACCTTATACCTGTACCCTCTGTTTTGTTTCTTTTTTTCCCCCACCCTCTCTAACTCCCCTTACCTTCTGTTTATTGTGAAAGTTATTTTTTACTTCCAAATCAAATTAAGTATTTATTGAGCTTTTGAGCTCAGGAGTCTGGCTTATACTAATACAACCAGCCTGGCTCCTGCATTTCCCACTGCCACTCCTGCCCCTTGTGCTTACAGCTGCTGACTTGGTCAGTGTCTGATCTCAAGCACCTCATCTACTGTTTTGCAGGGGTCTCACCCCCAAAGAAGATAAACTGACAAGGGCACATCACCCCACCTACCCACTCTGTTCCCAGAGTAAATTGGCAGGAAAAGAGCACAGAAGGGATAATATAACGCACAAAGAGTATTTCCAGGATGTAGAGGTGGAAGGTGACCACTGTTTGAAGGGTAAATACTTTCTAACTTAGCCACACCTTTGCTTCAGGTAACATTGCAACAATGAGTAGTTTTGCCTCTCTGTCAACCTGATAGCTGATTCAGTATGTGCCAGTAACTTTTTTGTTAACTATAGCTCTTTAGAGTGAGGGTGGTGAGACTCTGGAGCAGGTTGCCCAGGGGAGCTGTGGCTTCTCCCTCCCTGGATGTATTCAAGGCCAGTTTGGATGAGGCCTTGAGTGATCTGATCTAGTGGGATGTGTCCCTGCCTATGGCAGGGGTTGGAACTGGGTGATCTTTGAGGTCCCTTCCAACATAAACCATTCTGTGATTATATGACACCAAGCTGTGTGGTGCAGCAGACAGGCTGAAGGGCAGGGATGCCATTACGAGGGACCCGGATAGGCTGGAGTGGTGGGCACAAGCCAACTTCATGAGGTTCAACAAGACCAAGTGCAAGGTCCTGCAGCTGGGTCAAGGCAATCCCCAGCACAAATCCAGGCTGGGCAGTGACTGGCTGGAGAGCAGCTCTGAGGAGAGGGACTTGGGGGTGCTGGTGGACAAGAAGCTCAACATGAGCCAGCAGTGTGCACTTGCAGCCCAGAAAGCCAACCAGAGCCTGGGCTGCATCAGGATAAGTGTTGCCAGCAGGTCGAGGGAGGTGATTCTCCTCCTCTATTCCGCTCTGCTGAGACCCCACCTGGAGTACTGCACCCAGTTCTGGAGCCACTATTACAAGAGGGATGTGGACATGCTGGAGCATGTCCAGAGAAGGGCCATGAGGATGCTCAGAGGGCTGCAGCACCTCTGCTATGAGGACAGACTGTTCAGTTTGGAGAAGAGGCTCCCAGGTGACCTTCTTGTGGCCTTCCAGTATCTGAAGAGGGCCTACAGAAAAGCTGGGGAGGGACTTTTTAGACTATCAGGTTGTGATAGGAGTAGGGGGAATGGAGCAAAGCTGGAGGTGGGGAGATTCAGACTGGAAGTGAGGAGGAAGTTGTTCAGCATGAGAGTGGTGAGAGCCTGGAATGGGTTGCCCAGGGAGGTGTTTGGGGCCCCATCCCTGGAGGTGTTTAAGGCCAGGCTGGATGTGGCTGTGACCAGGCTAATGTAGGATAGGGTGTCCCTGGGCATGGCAGGGGGGTTGGAACTAGATGATCCTTGTGGTCCCTTCCATCCCTGACTGATTCTATGATTCTATGCTAGCAAGCTCAATGGCCAGTCAGTTGAATGTCTGATGGTCAGACCTGTGTAGGAGAGGACAGTACAGCATACACAAGTAGATGCTATAATATGAAATCAGCTGACCCAAATAGGGTTTTTTGTCCAACTGTAGGCATTTCCTTGCATCTGTTTTAAGAACCACAAGCCCCATGTCATACTACAGATATCTTAGCGTAAGTCTAAAGTAAATTTCACTGGAATTGATTTCCACTGATACCAGATGGAAGCAGATAAGAATGAGGCTCTTATTCCAGATTTACACCAGAAGAACTAACAGCAGAATGTACAGTTTTCTCCCGGTAATATCTAATGATTAAATAAAGCAAAAATGAAATTTGACAAGCAGCTGGTTTGATGAAATTTATAGGCACAGAATCAGATTCTCTGCCTCATGTAATTTACATAGTCATTTAGACCAGCACTAAGCGACTTCAGCTCTCTACTATTCTAAGCCAAGGGTGTCTTCCACTCAGCACAGCAAAAGCAGAAGTGATTGTACAGTGCATGGAACAGAATAGAATCACATGCACCCTTCCTGGAGAGAATTTACATCCATGAAGGTTGTGATGGTTCAGAAGTTACCTGCCCCCCACTCTTTTGAGTTCACTCTGGCAAAACTCAGCTGTCTGGAAGTTAAGGAATGAAGCTTTATAGTCACAGCTTAGCACAAAATACAAGCAGATATTTACAACAGATTACAAATATTTACAGTTATATACAGAAATATACAAGTTAAAAGCAATACAGAAACACAACGCTCCTCCCAGAAATCAGTCCTCAAAAGGGCTTCCCAGCCTGTAGTGGGTTTGCAATTACCTGCCCCCCCACCTTTATAATCCCCAGCTAAAACTCAGAAAAACACTGGAAGTTAATAAATGAAGCTTTATATTTACAGCAATGCACAATATACAAGCAGATATTTACAAGATATAACAGATATTTACAGATCTATACAGTGAAAAGTTAATACAGACACCACAGCCCTTCCAGAGACCAAAATCCCCAAGAGAGGATAACCAAACCCCCCTACCACCTTTCCCCCCTTCCCCAGTCTTATCTCACCACCAGTTGATGCTGCAGATAAGCTGAAGATCGGTCAGAGAGATTAGTAATAGGAAGGCGTTAGTAATTTTACTCTGAATTAGCTAAAAGACAAAGAGACAAAGGAGAAAGCAGCCGCAGCCAGACACAGACAGAAGACCTCTGCTAATCTTGTTGTTTTGAGAACAGTTCTTAAAATAATCTTTTTTTTTTCTTTCCTCAGTAAAACTCGGTGAAGTGACACACTGTGTTTAACTCTTTCTCAGCCAATAGTCAAATTTCTCAGCCAAATCCTCCAATTAGCACAAACCAACACACAGCCACACTTCCACCTTCCCCCCCCACCTCATAATCTTACCCCAGAATCTACCTCATGTGCAAGGTAAACAGGAAAGATTGGCCAAGGGGGTTAAAAGCAGAATCAATTAGATGGGTTACATAGATCCAGCTAGAAACCAAGGAAAGGGAGAGACCAACAGCCAGAGCTCAGAGCACAGCAACTCTGTCTTATCTGTGTCTATGTCCTTGCATTTATACATCTCGGTAAACCTATGAGTGAAGAGGGCATCAGCATTTTTTTCTTTTCATAACCTATAATCTAATTCTTCTCATTAAAATATTCCAATTAGCCTCAAACCAGCAGAAAGGTTCCTCCATTGCAGCTGTGACAGTGTGTGAAGAGGAAAGTGCTTACAATCATTCTGGGAAAATGGAGCATTAAAAAGGGTTGTTTTGGAAAATCATTTTACTCTGATTATTTTCCCTGGGTATAAGGTCTGTGCCTTCACTTTCTGCGAATTGACAACCCAAAGAACACTCAACAATGATAAAGTGTGTCAGGAAACAGGGCTAATAACTCACTGCTTTGTCTACCTCAGTGCATTTTTAAGTGCTGCTAAAATAAAGCATAATTTGGCTTCTGGTACTTATGAAAAGAACCTTGGAGGGAGGTTCGTAGAATCAATCATAGAATCAGCCAGGTTGGAAGAGACCTCCAAGATCATCCAGCCCAACCTCTCACCCAGCCCTAGCCAATGGCACTAAGTGCCCCATCCAGTCTTTTCTTGAACACCTCCAGGGATGGTGACTCCACCACCTCCCTGGGCAGCCCATTCCAATGGCAAATCACTTTCTCTGTAATTAACTTCCTCCTCATATCCAGCCTGGTTCTGAGAAGGCATGTGATGGTGCCACTGCAAAATCCTGGCACAAGAAAAGGAGGTGAAGCATGATTCCAGGGATCAGCAGAGCTCTGTGTTCTCATATCTGGAAAGCATGCCAGGAGAAGCAAAATAAGCAGAGTGCACTGGCCACTTCAGAGACAGTGGTGCTTGACAGCATGAAGATATCAGGAAGCTGGCTCAGGCAACACAGCCAGGTGTACATCTGGCAGAGAGGCTTCAGTGGGCCAAGAGTATTTCATGATCAGTGTTTAATATGATTAGGTAGGACAGCTAACTTGTCAGGAAAGGGAAAGGATAAGCACAGAGAATCATAGAACGATAGAATGGTTTAGGTTGGAAGAGACCTCAAAGATCATCCTGTTCCAAGCCCCCGCCATAGGCAGGGACACCTCCCACTAGAACAGGTCGCTCAAGGCCTCATCCAACTTGGCCTTGAACACCTCCAGGGAGGGAGCAGCCACAACCTCCCTGGGCAACCTATTCCAGTGTCTCACCACCCTCACTGTGAAGAACTTCCTCCTAACATCCCATTCAAATCTCCCCTCTGCCAGTTTGAACCCATTCCCTCTCGTCCTGACATTACAAGACCTTGTGAACAGTCGCTCCCCAGCCTTCCTCTACTACCCTTTCAGATACCATTTGCAACAAGGTATACACCACATAAAGTAACACAATGCTGCTTTCTTCACCATACCTCTGGCTTGTTTTTTTTTTTTTTTTTTAATACTGTACTGTAACCCAATTTATCCAATGGTCTGTTTGCAAGCAAAAATATTAAATGGAAGCATAAACAATTTGCTGCAAGACAAAATGGAGCAGGACATACAGAACATTAGGTAGTTTGTGGCTGACCTCAGAATCATAAAATCAAGCAAGTTGGGAGGGACCTCCAAAGATCATCTAGTCCAACTCATCTGCAGTCAGCAGGGACACCATCAACTAGATCAGGTGGCCCAGAACCCTGTTGAACCTCACCTTCAATATCTCCTAGGAAGATATTCAAGAATATCCTCTAGAGCGAGGTGTCCCTGCCTATGGTGGGGGGTTGGAACTGGATGATCTTTGAGGTCCCTTTCAACCCAAAGCAGTCTATGACTCTATGATTCTATGAGACCTCAACTAACTCTCTGGCAATCTGTTCGAGTGCTCAACCACCCTCACTGTAAAAAAAAAAAAAAAAATTCCTAACATGCAATCTAAATTTACTCTAGGACTCAGAAACACTGGAAGTTGATAAATGAAGCTTTATATTTACAGCTTTGCACAATACACAAGCAGATATTTACAAGGTATAACAGATATTTACAGATATATACAATGAAAAGGTAATACAGAAACACCACAGCCCTCCCAGAGACCAAAATCCCCAAGAGGGGTAACCAAACACGCCTACCACCTCTCACCCCTTCCCCAATCTTATCTCACCACCTGTTGATGCTGTAGATAAGTGGAGGTAGATCAGCCAGGGGGGTTAAGAGAAGGAAAGAAGTTAGTAGTATTACTGAGAATTAGCTACCAAGGCAGAGACAAAGGAACCATGCAAGAGAAGCAGCCGCAGCCCAGCAAGGTCTGAGACTGTCTGGTATCTAATGTTTTGTTTATACTTTTAAAAACAATTTTTTTTCCTTTCTCAGTAAAACTCTGGTGAATACTGTGTTTACCTCTCTCAGCCAGTAGTCTAATTTCTCACTCAAATTCTCCAATTAGTTCAAACCAGCACACATCCCTATGGAGATAAGCCTTCAAGAGGTCATTGAAATAACAATTTAGATTTTTGCCCTTATTACTTCTAGGGACTTTTTTTTTTTTTCTCGTAATGGATGACAATAACACTCATAGATAAATACGGCAAAGTGCATTTGTTGCTTATATCATATGTAGCTAAAATAAGGAAGAAGCTAAATTAGAAGGCAGACAATAAAGAAGGAAAGTAATTAATTAAAACCAGGAAAGTGCAATAACCTTATGATTTTCAGTCTATAGCAGGTACTTCATGCTCAAATCTCCACTCACTTTGGCATGCCTCTCTGTAAAGTGTTAAACCTACCTGGAAATGGATCCTGACTCCTCCCTCAGGGTGGTCTGACCTGCCCCCAGGTGTAATTTTTAGCCCTTTCCCACTTCCTGCCAAGGCTAAGATAAAAAGGGGTGGACAGTTTCTCTCTCTCTCTCTCTTAGTCCCTCCTGCCTGCCCAGCACCTCGCTGACCTGCTGCTGCTCACCACGTGCTCTCCAGCAAACATGTGAGGAGAGCAATCCTTTTTTTTTGGGAACTCTTACTGCATTTCACCATCAATCCTGCATCCTTCTGCATCTACCACAAAATCATGAATTCTCAGCACTTGCACTCATCTTCCATCCATGGGTTGTATTCTTTTATTGTGTATTTTGTCCCCTTTCCCCCCCTATCCTCTGTAATTCCCCTCATTTCTATACCCTATATTTTTTGTTCCTTTCCCCCCCATCTGTAACTCCCCTTACCTTCTATTTATTGTTAAAATTTACCTCTTTTTACTTCCAAATCAAATTAAGTATTTTATTGAGCTTTTGAGCTTGGGGGGGGGACTAGCTTAAACCCAATACACTCTCCTATATTTCTCTTAATATTTCTCTTGATAATTAAATTACCTCCTTGTTGACTACCAGCATTTATGCTTTAGGTTACTGCAAGAAGAAATTGCAAGAATGACAGTCTCCACAGTACAGGGAGTGGTTGCAGCTCAGTATCCACTCAGCTGTACAATGAGAGGACACTGATTACACTGCCATGGAAGTCCACTTTCCTTTGATATGTACCACCCACAGGCATGGAGCACATCTTGAGGGAGACTCTCTGATGTTAAGGAAAACACGGGCAATGTGGGAAAGCCTGTGCTGACTGTCGGCTTCAAAGAGATGGCAGAGAGAGAACACACATCCTTCTTTATGTTATGCTTTTCTTGATTCAGAATACAATAGTTCAGCCTTCCCCAGCATGGCTTTGGTGGTGATGGGAAATGTGACTGGGTGCCAACATGCCTTGGGTTAACACATCCCATGCTCGCAAGCCTCATTCCCCCACGAAGATGTGAGAGAAAGTAGCACAAAAGGAAAAAACCCAACCTTTAGGTTGAAATAGTTTACTGAGGTCATTATACTATTACCTTAAGCAGCAGCAGCAGAAGACAGCTATAAATTGCTTCCACTCCACCCAACCACACAGCAGCCAACCCAGCAGAAAGACCAAACCCAGAAACTGGGAGCCAAAATTGGAGGAGGAAGCCTCTCCTGTTACAATCTGAACTTCAAGCCCCATGATACTTCGCTCCAGCCAGCACATTCATTTTCAAGCTGGCATGGCAGCAGTATGGTATCGAATGTTCACATCAGCAGATTCAGCTCAACCCATGACAACTCAGTCATGGAATAATCACACAATAGTGAGCCTTCTGGTGCAGAGCTAGAGGCAGCATCAGGCTCTTTCTTCCACTTGGAATTGGCTGGGATACGGAAGCTCCTCTTCCTTCAGGAACCCCTTCAAGTCTATTAAGAGGAAAAATAAAAACCTAGTTAAGAAACTCAATTTCTTAACTGAAGCAGCTTGAGAGCATTTTATCAGACATCTTCTGGAAAGGTTTTGCTCCAGACTATGAGGAACTGCAGTCTGCGAATAAAACCCAATTAAGCAGGGGATCGACTGTCCATGACACAACCATTGTACATAACCTCTGAATTTAAAAGCACAATTCAAACGAGCCATTGCCGATTCAGACTTCACAACACAAAGAAACGGCCTTCAGCTTAGAGTCAAGCGGGTGTAACTTCTGCAGCAGTGCTCCATTAAAGCTCATTTTTATCACTGCTGAAAGGAAGGCAGCAGAGCTGACTGACACGGGCGTTTTCCCAGCCACATGGCAAACACAGCACCCACCTGCTGTCCTGTGTTCAGGGGCATTATGATTCTCCTGACTGTTAGATGAAATGCTAATCAGGACCCAAACCAAAGCCAGTGCTGCACCCACTCTTTCGTGGAATCACAGAATCACAGAACTTTAGAGGTTGGAAGGGACCTCCAGAGATCATCAAGTCCAACATCCCTGGCAAAGTAGGATCCCTTAAGGTAGTCTGCACAGGAACACATCCAGGTGGGTTTTGAGCAACTCTAGAAAATGAGACTCCACAACCTCTCTGGACAGCCTGTTCCAGGGCTGTGTCACCCTCACTGGAAAGAAGTTTCTCCTCATGTTGAGGTGAATCATAGAATTATAGAATGGTTTAGGTTGGAAGAGACCTTAAAGATCATCCAGTTCCAACCCCCTGCCATAGGCAGGGACACCTCCCACTAGAACAGGATGCTCAAGACCTCATCCAGCCTGGCCTTGAACACATCCAGGGAGGGAGTAGCCACAACCTCCCTGAGCAACCTGTTCAGTGCCTCACCACCCTCACTGTGAAGAACTTCCTCCTAACATCCCGTTCAAATCTCTCCTTCTATGTATATATTGCTCCTTCTATTATTGCTTCTGACCAGTGAAAAGATATCAGCCCCATCCACTCAACACCCACCCTCCCAGATATTTGTATACACTGATCAGATCTCTTCTCAGTTTTCTCTTCTCCAGACTAAACAGCCCCAAGTTTTCTCAGTCTCTCTTCATAGGGGAGATGCTCAAGTCCCCCAGTCATCCTCGTGGCTCTCTGCTGGACTCTCTCCAGCAGGTGCCTCTCTCTCCTGAACTGGGCGCCCAAAACTGAACACAGTATTGCAGGTGTGGTCAGACCAGGGCAGCATAGAGGAGGAGAAGAACCTCCCTAGACCAGTTGTACACACTTTTCCTGAGGCACCCCAGGATGCCCTTGGCTCTCTTGGCCACAAGGGCACATTGCTGTCCCATGCAGAACTTGCTGTACATCAGGAGTCCAAGGTCTTTCTCTGTGGAGCTGCTTTTTTCTCTTGTTTCTGCAATAGAGGCAGACATCAATGCATGTCACCAGCTGGTGCTGAGCCTGGATTTAAGGCATAAATTGTAGCTTAAATTCTCTGAGTAGTCTTGTGGTTGGTGGACTCTGAGGCTTTCCTTAATGGAACAGAGGTCTTCAGAGTACCTCGTCTTGCTGTGCACTACACTCTGGAAACAGGACCCAAGAGGCCATTTGAGGGCATTCATGCTGCTTACTTGGGAGCCATACTGAAGGAAAAGGCACAGGGCAGAATGATTGCCTCTTACCTACTCTAGGTGATCCTGCTCTGTCAGGGGGCTGTTGAACTCAGTGATCTTCAAGGTCCCTAATGTTCTGTGATTCTGTGATTCTGCAGCAGACCAGACATTAACACTGGAATTGCCACAGTATGGCAGCTCTGCAAGCTGAGGCTAAATCTATCCCCAAGTCTGGACTGTTTTAAAGAAGCTATTAACAAGCTTACCTTGGGGGAAAAAGACCTGGCCACAGCTTGAAGAACTGGTCATTTGGCCCTGCTGCTGCTGAGTTGTCCATCAGCTCACACATCCCACTCTCACTGTCACAGAGCATGTAAACCCATGCTCACATGTCAGAAGTCTTGTATGGCTTCTGAGAGGTCCCAGCCATCAGCAACGTCAGGACACATTCTGGACACTCTAGTCACACATAGAATCATAGAATCAGTCAGGGTTGGAAGGGACAACAAGGATCATCAAATTCCAACCCCACTGCCATGGGCAGAGACACCCTACCCTACATCAGTCCTGTCACTACCTGATAGACTAAAAAGTCCCTCCCCAGCTTTTCTGTAGGCCCCCTTCAGATACTGGAAGGCCACAATAAGGTCACCTGGGAGCCTCCTGTTCTCCAGGCTGAACAGCCCCAAATCCTTCAGTTTGTCCTCATAGCAGAGGTGCTGCAGCCCTCTGATCATCCTCGTGGCCCTTCTCCAGCATGTGCACATCCCTCTTGTAATAGGGGCTCCAAAACTGGATGCAGCACTCCAGGTGGGGTCTCACCAGGGTGGAGTAGATGAGGAAAATCACCTCCCTCGACCTGCTGGCCACACTTCTCCTGATGCAGCCCAGCATCTGGTTGGCTTTCTGGACTGCAAGTGCACAGTGCTGGCTCATGTTGAGCTTCTCGTCCACCAGCACCCCCAAGTCCCTCTCCTCAGAGCTGCTCTCCAGCCACTCACTGCCCAGCCTGGATTTGTGCTTGGGATTGCCTCGACCTTGCACTCGGTTCTGTTGAACCACATGAGGTTGGCTTGTGCCCACCTCTGCAGCCTGTCCAGGTCCTTCTGGACACCATCCCTGCCCTCCAGCCTGTCTGCTGCACCACACAGCTTGGTGTCATCAGCAAACTTGCTGAGGCTGCACTCAGTGCCTCTGTCCATGTCACCCACAAAGATGTTGAACAAGACTGGTCCCAGGACTGATTCCTGAGGGACTCCATTTTTCACTGGTCTCCACTTGGACATGGACCCATCGACAGCCACTCTTTGGGTATAGTCTTCAAACCACTTCTTTATTCATCTGGTGGTCCAGCCACTTAGACATCCTCTTGTCTAAATTTTGCCAGCCACAGAATCAGGAGTGTGACACACAGGTCAGCAACAGAAAAAAAAAAAAGGAAAAAGGCTGGGAGAGATTTTGTTGGAATTTGTTGAATAAAAGGAGAAGTTGGTTATCACAAGGCATAAAATATCATGTGAATAAAAGCAACTCATTTTCAGCTGTCTGCTCAAATTTTTCTGTGCACTTTTTCCTCTGTAAATGGAAAACCTTTAAATGTGCCTTCCTCCATTTAGAGTGCATCGATGTTTCAGTTTACATCCAGTCCTCTGAGGCACTTGGCTGTTCCTGAGCATTGCCAGGCAACTGGAGCTCTCAGTCACATAAAAGAAATTGGGGATCTTCTGCAGGAGGTAATTAGTATCTGGATGGATGCTCTGAGAACCTGATTCAAAGAGAGGCGTGTGGCCCTCCTCTGCCTGCACACCTTGGAAGAGTGATGTGCAAGTGCCTGCTAACTTTCTTGGTGAAAGCATTAACATCTCTTTCATGATCAGGCCCTTTCTGACACAAGCTGCAAGTCAAACAGAGAATTTCAAGACTGAAAGTAGAGCATCTGTACAAAGCTCTGTCTTTAGCCTGAAACAGCGATGAGCTCATGCCCTGATAAAAGGCTAAGCACTGAGCAGAGCCAGCAAGATCAGAGGATTCCCTCACAACACAGTCTCAGCCAGCTTCCATGTTTTGCTTCATTTCCCACAAGTAAAAACATCCACTAAGTAGGAACAGAACAACCTGCTTCAAGTGGCAGCCCACCCTTCCTCCAGCTGGCAGGAAAACCTGTGAAGCAGCCAGGGACCTGCTCCACTTGCATGTTAGCATAGGCCACCAGCTCCCTGGAAGGAGAGAAGGTAAAGTCAAGCAACCCTCATCAGGTAGCTAGCCTGGCTCTCCTGTCACTCAGACACACATCAGAGGTGGTTTTAGCCATCACTCTCTCAAGGCAAACCAGCCAAAAAAAACCCCAAGAAAACAAGCAAAACAACAAACCACACCAAAAAAGTCAGCTTCACCTCCATCCCTTGAAAAATGATGGAGAGGGTCATTCTGGAGGGCATCTCTAGGCACTTGGAGGAGAGGAAGGTTATCAGGAGTAGTCAGCATGGATTTACCAAGGGGAAATCATGCTTGGCTAACCTGATACCATTCTATGATGCCATAACTGAATGGGTAGATTCAGGGAGAGCAGTGGATGGAGTCTACCTTGACCTTAGCAAGGCTTTTGACACCATCTCCCATGAGATCCCAGTGAGCAAGCTCAGGAAGTGTGGGATGGAAGAGCAGACAGTGAGGTGAATTAGGAACTGGTTACAAGATAGAGTTCAGAGAGTGGTGATCAATGGTGCCAGGTCCAGCTGGAGAGCTGTAACCAGTGGAGTCCACCAGGGATCAGTGCTGGGTCTGACCCTGTTCAATGTCTTCATCAATGACATTGATGAGGGGAAAGACAGACAAACAGACAGTGTCTGCTCAGTAAGCTTGCTGATGACGCCAAACTGGGAAGCTTGGCTGATCCAGCTGAAGGCTGTGTGGCCACCCAGTGAGACCTGGACAGCTGAGCACGGAGGAACATCATGAAGTTCAACAAGGACAAGTGCAGAGTCCTGCACCTGGGGAGGAAGAATAAACTGCACCAGTACAGGTTGGGAGGTGACCTGCTGGAGAGCAGTCCTGTGGAGAGGGACCTGGGAGTGCTGGTGGGTAACAAGTTAACCATGGCACAGCAATGTGCCCTTGTGGCCAAGAAGGCCAATGGGATCCTGGGATGTGTTAAGCAGAGTGTGTCCAGCAGATCAAGGGAGGTTCTCCTTCCTCTCTGNTTAATAAATGTTTAGAAATATCTGAGGACTGGGTGTTGGGGGGGGGGAGGGGGGAAGGAGGACAGGCTCTGCTCACTTGCTGCCTGTGATAGGACAAAGAGCAATGGATGTAAGCTGCAGCACAGAGGTTCCAGCTCAACACAAGGGGAACTTCTTTACTGTAAGAGTCACAGAGCGCTGGAACAAGCTCCCCAGAGAGGTTGTGGAGTCTCCTTCTCTGGAGCCTTTCAAGGCCTCTCTGGATATGTTCCTCCGTGACCTGAGCTAGATTGCCTGGTCCTGCTCTGGCAGGGGGGGTTGGACTCGATGACCTCTGTGGGTCCCTTTCAATGCCTAACACCCTGTGATCCTGTGACCCTGTGAAAAGCAGGCAGGGATGTTCCACACAAACAATTTCATCACCAGAACAGCATTTGCCAGAGGAAAAGGGTTTCCCTGGCAATGAGATGGGGAAGAAGCACAGAAGCACGAGATAAAAGGGCAGAAGTGTATGTTGACTGAGATGGCATCCTCTTCTTATCTCCTCACCTACCTATAGCTGGGTCAGGAGATCCTTCCCATAAAGGGTTTTTGTGCATCAAGTGCAAGCTTTTTTCCTTGTGCAAGCAAGCCAGAACAGGTCTGGCATGAGTGGGATGGCCACACCTAGCTCACAGAAACTTGTGTTGGAGCCAGATGTGGCAAGTGCCACTAAAACCTGCAATCAGTGGCATTTTTCATCTTAAATGTGTCCAGGCTGTCTTTCCTTGTGGCTTAATAGGGGATGAGACAGCAAAGTATGTAAGCAGATGACTTTTCTACATGGCATTTTAAAACCCAGGCCTGTCTTTTGTTGCAGTGAGTGAGAAGCTAAGCAGTCTTGGGCAGGAAGGAATTCTCTGGTGGACATTGTACAGCCCAGGGGACCGAGGAGGTGGGATGAGCAAACATCCCCTCCCTGCCAGAGAGCAGTGTTTGTAAGAAGGGGTGAGGAGGAGGGTGCACACCCTTTTTTTAGTGCCTCCATCTCTTTTACTTGCTGAAACTGGTGACAGACTCACATCCCCGATACAATCTCAGGACTCTGCTTGGGATTGGAAGTGGCTTGTTGCAAAGGAGCTGGGTGAAACACTGCGGTTCTGCTGTTTGTTCATGAGAAGCTGCAGGTATCAAGCTGGTCACCAGAAGGAGATCTATTATTTACACCCAGCTTCAGAGAAATTATAAACACCTGTCAAAGCACCATAGCCAAACAGTTTAACACAAAATTCTAGGCATGGTTGCCTGTGCTGCTTGATATTCACCTTTGCTCTCAAATCATAAAGCACAGAGCAGGCCTAGGGAGGTTCTTCTCCCTCTCTGCTCTGCCCTGGTGAGACCATACCTGGAATATCATGTCTAACTTTGGGCTCCCCAATGAAAGAGACAGGGACTTGCTGGAGTACTTCCAACGGAGAGCCACAAGGGTGATTAGGGGACTTGAGCACCTCCCCTATGAAGAGAGGCTGAGAGACCTGGGGCTGTTTAGTCTGGAGAAGGCTGAGGGGGATGTGATCAGGGTCTACAAATATCTGAGGGGTGGTTGTCAAATGGATGGGGGCAATCTCTTTTGGTAGTCTGCAGCAATAAGACAAGGAACAGCAGATGCAATCTGGAACACAGAAGATTTCACTTCAACATGAGAAGAAGCTTATTTACCGTGAGGGTGATGGAGCCCTGGAAGAGGCTGCCCAGAAAGGTTGTGGAGTCTCCTTCTCTGGAGACTTCCAAAACCTGTCTGGATGCATTCCTGTGTGAGCCACCCTAGAACACCCTGCTCTGGCAGGGGGGTTGGACTCAATGACCTCTGGAGGTCCCTTCCAACCTCTAATGTTCTGTGAATCATAGAATCATAGAATCATAGAATGGTTTAGCTTGGAAGAGACCTCAAAGATCATCCAGCTCCAACCCCCCACCACAGGCAGGTGAAAATCCTAACGTGAAAGTCCTCCAAAGCCTGGATTATGAAAACATGCAAGAGCAACAGCAACACCACCAGAGAGGTGAAACTACACAGTCAGAAGAAGAATCTGGCCACATTCTGTGTTTTCACAGTCCTGTCAATGTTTATTTGTTGTGACTTGCACTCTTTGGACTTTAAGTACAGTAGAAAGTGTTCATTGAACATGTCCAAAATCAACTGACCTCAACTCCAGCCCTGGGTAAGAATTAGGCAAGCTACATATTTTTAACTGTGTAAGCCTAGTGATTCACAGGTTTCATTGGGTTGGAAAGGACCCTCAAAAGTCATCTTGTCCACTCTCCTGCAGAGAGCAGGGACACCTCCAACTGGATCAGGCTGCCCAGGGCCACACTGAGTCTGATTTGGAATGCTTTCAGGGTTGAGGCTGCTACCACAGCCCTGGGCAGCCTGTGCCAGTATTTTGCCACTCTCTTTGTAAAGAGCTTCCTCCTCATGTCCAACGTAAACCTACCCTCCTCCAGTTTAAAACCATCGCCCCTCATCCTGTTGCTACAAGTCCTTCTAAACAGTTGTGGTGGTTTTGCAGGTACTTGCCCCCCCCTCCCCCCCCTTTTGATATAAACCCCAGCTAGGACTCAGAACACTGGAAGTTGATAAATGTAGCTTTATATTTACAGCTTTGCACAATACACAAGCAAGTATTTACAAGGCATAACAGATATTTACAGATATATACAATGAAAAGGTAATACAGAAACACCACAGCCCTCCCAGAGACCAAAATCACCAAGAAGAGTAACCAACCACCCCTACCACCTCTCCCCCCTTCCCCAATTCTATCTCACCACCTGTTGATGCTGAAGATAGGTGGAGGTAGATCGGCCAGCAGGGTTAGGAGGAGGAAAGAAGTTAGTAGTATTACTGAGAATTAGCTACCAAGGCAGAGACAAAGGANTTCCCCAGCCTTCCTGTAGGTCCCCTTCAGATACTGAAATGTAGCTGAAAGGTCTCCTTGGAGCCTTCTCTCCAGGCTGAACAGCCCCAGTTCTTCCAGCCTGTCTTCATAGGAGAGGTGCTCCAGCCCTCTGATCACCTTGGTGGCCTTCCTCTGGCCGTGTTCCACCAGGTCCACGTCTCTCTTATGTTGGGCACCCCAGAGCTGGACGCAGTACTTCAGATGAGGTCTCTCCAGAGCAGAGCAGAATCACCTCTCTTGAGTTGCTGGTCACATTTAATGTGATGCAGCCCAGGATGCAACTGGCCTTCTGGGCTGTAAGTGCACAGTGTTGGGTCATGTCCAGCTCACCATCCACTGGTAATCCTGAGTCTTTTTCTGCAGGGCTGCTCTCAACATCATCATCCCACAGCCTGCATTGATATTGAGGGTTGACCAGATCTAGCTGCAGAACCTGGCACTTTGCCTTATTGAGCACCTCTGCCACGAGGACAGGCTGAGAGAGTTGGGGCTTTTCAGCCTGGAGAAGAGAAGGCTTCGAGGAGACCTTATAGTAGCCTTCCAGTATCTGAAGGGAGCTTACAGGAAGGCAGTGAAGGGATTATTCACAAGGTCTTGTAATGACAGGACGAGGAGTAATGGGTTTAACATGGCAGAGGGGAGATTTAGACAGGATGTTAGGAGCAAGTTCTTCATAGTGAGGGTGGCAAGGCACAGGTTGCCCAGGGAGGTTGTGGCTGCTCCCTCCCTGGGTGTGTTCAAGGCCAGGCTGGATGAGGCCTTGAGCGATTTTTTCTACTGGGAGATGTCCCTGCCTATGGCAAGGGGTTGGAACTAGATGATCTTTGAGGTCCCTTCCAACCTAAACCATTCTATCATTCTATGATCCCTTAGCCCACCTCTCCAGCCTGTCCAGGGCCCTCTGGATGACACTCATAACAGAATCACAGAATGTCAGGGGCTGGAAGGAACCTCGAAAGATCTTTGAGTTCAACCCCCCTGCCAGAGCAGGATCACCTAGACCAGATCACAGAGGAATGTGTCCAGGCATGTTTTGAATATCTCCATAGAGGCAGACTCCACAACCCCCCTGGGCATCCTGTTCCAGTCTTCTGTCACTCTCACAGTGAAAAAAATCCTCCTCATTTTTACACAAAACTTCCTATGCTTTATTCTTCAGTCTCATCAGGCACAGCACTTGTCTTGCTATCACCTGCAAAACTGCTGAGCGTGCACTTTGGCTTGCAGTCTATAACATTGATGAAGATATTGAACAACACAGGTCCCAGTACAGATACACCACTTGTCACTACCTCCATGTGGACATCGAGCCACTGACCACTACCCTTTGTAGGTGATCATTCAACCAATTCCTTATCCACTGGACAGTCCACCCACCAAATCCATATCTCTCCAGCTTAGAGAGAAGGATGTTGTGGGGGGACTGTATGAAAGGCTTTACAAAAGGTCAGATAGATGACATTTGTTGGTCTTCTCTTGTCAACCAATATAGTTAACAACTTTGATTCTTATTGATCCTACCTGAAAACAATCCCATGTAAACCCAGATAATCAATCTTGAGCTTTCTTATGGGTTGCATTCAGAAAAAAAAAAAAACAACCCAAACAAAAAAAACCAACCACCTTGTTTGTGATTCTTCTCCACATTTCCCCTTGGTCATTTGTCCACTCTTTTCTACTGTTGCGGCAGCTTCTGCTTATAGAATCATAGAATGGTTTAGGTTGGAAGAGACCTCAAAGATCAGCCAGTTCCAACACCCTGCCATAGGCAGGGACACCTCCCACTAGAACTGGTTGCTCAAGGCTTCATCGAACCTGGCCTTGAACACCTCCAGGGAAGGAAGAAGCCACAACCTCCCTGGGTAACCTGTGCCAGTGTCTCACCACCCTCACTGTGAAGAGCTTCCTCCTAACATTCCGTTCAAATCTCCCCTCTGTCAGTTTAAACCCATTATCCCTCATCCTGTCATTACAAGACCTTGTGAATACTATAAGGTCTCCTCGAAGCCTTCTCTTGTCCAGGCTGCAGAGCCCCAGCTCTCTCAGTCTGTCCTCATAGCAGAGGTGCTCCAGCCCTCTGATCACCTTTGTGGCCCTCCTCTGGACTTGCTGAAGCAGTTCCATGCCCTTCTTGTGTTGGGGGCTCCAGAACTGCACTCCAGGTGGGTATGCAGCAGTGTGGTGGGTTTATACTGCATAGAATTTGGGATTTATGCACTCCCTCACTAAAGGTAAATTACCACACTACTCAGAATTTGGAAGTGAAATTAAATGATTACTTGCAAGAATGGGCTAAATATAAAAGGTAATAAACATATACAAATACATGCATAGATAGATAGATAGATAGATAGATATAGATATATAACACATATATAACTGTGGTGGTTTGGGAGTTCCCCACCCCCCATCCCCACTTTGAAATAACCCAGGCTAAACTCAGACAGCTGGAAGTTAAGGAAATGAAGCTTTATATTACAGCTTTGCACAATATGCAAGCAGATCTTTACAATATATTACAGGTATTTACAGATATATACAGTGAAAAGGTAATACAGAAACACCACAGCCCTCCCAGAGATCAGGATCCCTAAGAGGGGTTTCTAACCACCTCTACCACCTTCCCCCCAGTTCCCAATCTTATCCCACTATCTGTCTTATGTGCCAGATAAGTGAAGGTAGATCAGCCAAGGGGGTTAGCAGCAGGAAAGTAATTAGTGAAGTTACACAGATCCAGCTAAGAAGGGAGAGAGCTGCAGCAGCCAGCACGGCACAAAGCAGTCTGTCTTATCTTTGGTTGTGTTCTAACTTTCATAATTTTTTTCTCAGCAACCTATGAGTGAAGTAGAGTCCTCAATGCTTTCCTTTCTTAGCCTATAGTCTGATTTCTTATTAGAATCCTCCAATTGGTTCAAACCAGCACAACAGCTAAACAACAGCCCATCTATCCACCTCGGACAAAGCCCTGGGGCTGCTACCAGCTGACTCAATATTACCTCTTCCTACCAGCTAACACAGTGTTACCTCTTCCTTGCTCCCTGCCAGTGTTCTTACCATGGTCATCAGTGCAGAGAAGCAGGCAAGGTCAGAGGGAGGGACAGTGGGAAAAGCAAGCAAGCGAGCAAGCAAGAGAGCAAGAACACTCTGAACTCCCAACTATATAGAAAAATTGTAAACCTATGAAATGAGATAAATTTATCTCTTATGATCTCTTCACAGAATCACAGAAACCTTCAGGTTGGAAAAGACCCTCCAGATCACCAAGCCCAACCAATAACCCTACTCTGTAAGGTTCACCCTAAACCATATCCCCAAGCACCACATCCAAATGACTTTTAAACACACTCAGGGTTGGTGATTCCACCACCATTCCAATGCCTGGCCACTCTTTTTTCCCCTAATGTTCAGTCTAAACCTAACCAGAGGCCATTCCCTCTTGTTCTATCACTAATTACCTGTGTGCCTCCTCCCTTTCAAACTAAACAGCCTCAGGTCCTTCAGTTGCTCCTCCTAAGATTTATTCTCCAGGCCCTTGCCCAGCTTCATTGCCTGTCTCTGCATACACTCCAGCACCTCCACATCTCTCTTGTATTGAGGTGCCCAAAACTGAAGACAATACTCAAGGTGTGGCCTCACCAGAGCTGAGCACAAGGGCACTGTGGTGGTTTAAGCAGTTACCTGCCCCTCACCTTTTGATATAAACCCCAGCTAGGACTCAGGACACTGGAAGTTAATAAATGAAGCTTTATATTTACAGCTTTGCACAATACACAAGCAGATATTTACAAGGTATAACAGATATTTACAGATATATACAATGAAAAGGTAATACAGAAACACCACAGCCCTCCCAGAGACCAAAATCCCCAAGAGGGGTAGCCAACCACCCCTACCACCTTTCCCCCCCTCCCCAATCTTATCTCACCACCTGTTGATGTTGCAGATAAGCAGGTAGATCAGCCAGGGGAGTTAATAGTAGGGAAGAAGTTAGTAGTATTACTGAGAATTAGCTACCAAGGCAGAGAGACAAAGGAACCATGCAAAGAGAAGCAGCTGCAGCCCAGCGAGGTCTGAAACCATCTGCCCTATCTATATTTTGGTTATAACTTTTAAAACAATTTTTTTTTTCTTTCTCTGTAAAGCTCTGGGTGAAGTGACATACTGTGTTTTCCTCTCTCAGCCAATAGTCTAATTTTTCACTCAAATTCTCTGATTAGTTCAAACCAGCACAGGCACGTTCACCTCCCTGCTCCTGCTGGAGCTGAAGTTCAGCCCCTTTTGGCACGTACTCTCGAATCCTCTGGAGAACAATTTACAATCAAGACACCGGTCTTAAACTGTAACAAGCAGCCATAAAGCAAGATCCCTTCACTGCACTCAGCAAAGACTCAGATGCTACCGAGGAACTGCCACTGAAGGCTTCAGAGGAGGTCTATGAGCAAAAGTGCAGGATGCATTCTAAAAAAACCCAAACATTTCCTGAACCATACCTGACAGGACAAGTTAGCTTGTGAAGACCTCCACAGGCTCCTCTTGGCCCAAGCACTGCTGCTCCTACATTTCTACATTGTGCCACTTTTGCTGGGTGATAGCATTTTGCAAATACAGCCTAGCAGGGAGGCTTAACGTTCAGGGTGAGCTGAGAGCCCTGCTCCTCTTTGAGCCCTGGGAGAAGTGAAGGAGCTGACAGCAGGCGTAGCATGCTGCCACTGACCCAGTCTGCCTGGATGCTGAACTGCTGCACCACAGAGAGAACTCTAATTTGTTCTAACAGGAGGGGCGTACGCTGGGCCGTGTCCCCAGCTGGTGTGAATCACAGCAGCCCTCCTGAAATCAATGCAATTAAGCCAATTTTCATAGATTCACAGATTTTTTTTCAAGTCAGAAGGGAGCTCTGTGATTTACATGTCGGTTCTAGCTGTGATCTATGTTGTAAATGAGGATTTATACCAGCCGTGAGGATCCAGCCCTTTGACGCATTTCAGGGAGCCTAATCTTTCAGTCAGATAAATTCTACAGAGCAGCTGCTTTGCTGCAGACAATTTTAAGCCCCGCAGGAGAAGAGCAGAGCCCTGCAGATCCAGATGGAGAGGGAAGGGTTATTTACACCTTGGTAAAGGGCTAGGAGCGAGAAAAGCAAACAACACAAAGTGCCGCCTGGAGCGGAGGATTGGGCCAGGGAGCATGGGAGGTGGTTGAGCAAGGATGGAAGGACAGCTATATGGAGAGCACCAGCCCAACCTGCCTTCTTCAACATTCTCAGGCAGCCTTGAGGCCTCTCCTTTCTCTCTCATCCAACGGCAGTGTTCCTGCCATGGCCCAGCACTGCAGCAAGGCACAAGTACTCTCCTCAGCCTCTTCTACATTCTTCAGCTTGATCCTACCTGCCTATGGTATTATCAAGTGCATGCCCACAGCCTTGACAGTGATGCACATCTGACCATCCAAAACATCTGCTGACAGCCTCCTCTCTGCCTTCTCATTTGCTCCTCAGCCCACTTCACTGTGACCATTCACTGTTCCATACCTATTGGAGGCTCTGGCTGCAAGTCCTCTGCAGGCTAACAGCACTGAGCAAAAAATCCCTACCTGGTTCTACTTTTCTGGCTATGCTGCGACAGTCTCCCCTGACAGCTAACAAAGGGTAAGCACAGAAAGCAAGCCAGCAGCTTTTGAGGGACAATACCAAGTTTTCCTTCCTCTTGCAAGGCCAGCTCAGCAGCAAACCTGTAGACTGGGTGGGATTCTGAGACCTCTCCCTGCTCCTTGCAATTCCTGGCTGTTTCCTAAGGTGCCTTGCTGCTTCTGCCTGGCTTCCCTTAGCCAACTGCAAGCAGCCCTGCCAGCAGGAATGAACCTACAATTGCAAGGACTGCAGCTCAGTGGGATCTTCAGTACACTGATTGCCTCACATGATGATTTGCACTCATCAGTTAGGAGATCTACAGATACTAAGTAATAGGTTCATTCCGTATTCTCCATCTTTCCTATTTATTCCATACTACCAGTAGGTAAATGGAGGCACTTACAGAATCATAGAATCAGTCAGGGTTGGAAGGGACCACAAGGATCATCTAGTTCCAACTCCCCTGCCATGCCCAGGGACATCTGACCCTACATCAAACTGCACAGAGCCTCATCCAACCTTACCTTAAACACCTCGAGGGACGTGGCCTCAAACACCTCCCTGGGCAACACATTCTAGGGCCTCACCACTCTCATGGTAAAGAACTTCCTCCTCTCGTCCAGTCTGAATCTCCCCACCTCCAGCTTTGCTCCATTCCCCCTAGTCCTGTCACTACCTGATAGACTAAAAAGTCCCTCCCCAGCTTTTCTGTAGGCTCCCTTCAGATACTGGAAGGCCACAAGAAGGTCACCTGGGAGCCTCCTCTTCTCCAAACTAAACAGCCCCAACTCTCTCAGTCTGTCCTCATAGCAGAGGTGCTGCAGCCCTCTGATCATCCTTGTGGCCCTTCTCTGGACACACACCAGCATGTCCACATCTCTCTTGTAATAGGGGCTCCAGAACTGGATGCAGTACTCCAGGTAGGGTCTCACCAGGGCAGAGTAGAGGGGGAGAATCACCTCCCTTGATCTGCAGGCCACACTTCTCCTGATGCAGCTCAGGCTCTGGTTGGCTTTCTGGGCTGCAAGTGCACACTGCTGGCTCATGTTGAGCTTCTCGTCCACCAGCACCTCCAAGTCCCTCTCCTCAGGGCTGCTCTCCAGCCACTCACTGCCCAGCCTGGATTTGTGCTTTGGATTGCCTTGACCCAGATGCAGGACCTTGCACTTGGTTCTGTTGAACCTCATGAGGTTGGCTTGTGCCCACCTCTCCAGCCTATCCAGGTCCCTGTTGATGCCATCCCTGCTCTCCAGCCTGTCTGCTGCACCACACAGTTGGTGTCATCAGCAAACTTGCTGAGGCTGCACTCAATGCCTCTGTCCATGGCACCCACAAAGATGTTGAACAAGATTGGTCCAAACAGTGATCCCTGAGGGACTCCACTTTTCACTGGTCTCTATTTGGACATGGTTAAACTTCAAGGTTAAATTGGTAATCATGGCGGAAGAAATGCTCCAAGATTTACACTGTTTTTTTTTCAGTGCCACCACCTTTCACCATGACATCTAGGAAAACCTTCCATTTGTATTGCCCAAACATCCTGAGCTGCTGAGACAACATAAATGTGGGAATAAGGACTTGGCATGGCAATGAGCTTTGCACAGCAGCCTGACAGAACCTAAGGCCTGTGAAATCATGAAGGATGGGATTAGTATGGGAGGGAAAATGAGGAGGCCTTAAGGTAGCTTTTAGAGGCTTCCTTCTTTCTTAAGCAAAAAAAGGAATTAAAAGTGATGGCTCCAGTCCAATGCTCTAGGTAACTGGCACAGGCTGTATTTGGCTTTAGTGGAAAAAACCCAAAAAACATGCAAAAGCATGAATCTAGAGCTAGTCTAATAACCTGTGGTCATTTTCACACAATCACAGACACATTCAGGTTGGAAAAGACCCTCAGGATCACCAAGTCCAACAGATAACCCTACTCTACAAGGTTCACCCCCAAACAATATCCCCAACACCACATCTAAATGACCTTTAAACACATCCAGGGTTGGTGACTCAAGAACCTCCCTGGGCAGCGCATTCCAATGTCTGACCACCCCTTCTGTGAAAAAATGTTTCCTAATTTTGAGCTTAAATCTACCCAGTCACAGCTTGAGGCCATTCCCTCTTGTTCTGTCACTAATTACCTGTGGGAAGAGACCAGCACCAACCTCTCCACAATATCCTTTCAGGTAGCTTTAGACAGTGATGAGGTCTCCCTTCAGCCTCCTCTTTTTCAAACTAACCATCCCCAGCTTCTTCAGTTGCTCTTCATAAGATTTATTCTCCAGGCCCTTCTCCAGGGCTTTGTTGCCCTCCTCTGCACTCATTCCAGGTGCCTCCACATCCTTCATGATGGAGGTGCCCAAAGCTGAACACTGTACTCAAGGTGTGGCCTCACCAGAGCTGAGTACATGGGGGCAGTCACCTCTCCTACTCCTATTCGAGTTTCATCCTGCAGAACAAAATAGGGCTGGCTTAAGTGGAGTATTCCACCTGCACTGCCAGGAAGCTGTTTTTGTTGTAAAGTCTTTGTAGGGGGAAGGTGCATTAGTCCAGTCTACTTACAGCCAACTGGAAGGCACCAGAGGACTGACTGACTCTTACTGTGTGTGGTGGTTTAGCAGTTCCCTGCCCCGCCCCAACCCCCCCTTTTTTATAAACCCTGGCTAGGACTCAGAACTCTGGAAGTTGATAAATGAAGCTTTATAGTTACAGCAATGCACAATATACAAGCAGATATTTACAATGTATAACAGATATTTACAGATATATACAATGAAAAGGTAATAGAGACACACCACAGCCCTCCCAGAGATCAAAATCCCCAAGAGGGGTAACCAACCACCCCCTACCACCTCTCCCCCCTTCCCCAGTCTTATCTCACCACCTGTTGATGCTGCAGATAGGCAGAGGTAGATTGGCCAAGGGGATTAGGAGTAGGAAAGAAATTAATAGAATTACTGAGAATTAGCTACCAAGGCAGAGAGACAAAGGAACCATGCAAGAGAAGCAGCTGCAGCCCAGCGAGGTCTGAAACCATCTGTGTTATCTGTGTTTGGGTTACACTTTTAAAAACAACTTTTTTTCTTTCTCAGTAAAGCTCTGGGTGAAGTGACATACTGTGTTTTCCTCTCTCAGCCAGTAGTCTAATTTCTCACTTAAATTCTCCAGTTAGTTAAAACCAGCACACTGTGCCAATCCCTCTACTTAACCTTAACTCATCCAACTCAAATCAGCATAAACGAGACAGAAAGCTGCTGTAGGCTTCGGTAGGGCTGGGGATTCTTTTGGGGTGGGAGAATGAACATGTACTTATTTCATGGGCCAGGCTCTAAGCTGATGTAAATAAGCTTTGTTTTAGCAGCACTGATTAATGCTTGATGAGAACTGGCAATTTGTGGGGCCTTCCCACAAGCATTAAGGCTGCATTTTTGAGATGTTGCAACTGGATCTGGGATTTTATGTACTTCATTTCAGTATTTGTGGTTACCCAAGTAAGCATAGACAAAAGAAAGACCTGGGCATGCTGGAAGGTCTCCAGAGAAGGGCCACAAGGAGCATCACAAAGCCGGAGCACATCTCCTATGAGGACAGGCTGAGAGGGATGGGGTTGTTCAGTCTGGAGAAGAGGATGCTCCAAGGAGACCTTATTGTGGCCTTCCAATAGCTGAAAGGGGCCTAGAAGAAAGCTGGAGAGGGATTTTTTTAGGGTGTTGGGAAGTGACAGGACTAGGGGGAATGAATCCAAGCTGGATGTGGGGACATTCAGATTGGATGTGAGGAGGAAGTTGTTCAGCCTGAGAGTGGTTGTCCAGGGAGGTGGTAGAAGCCCTCTCCTTGAAGATCTTTAAGGCCAGGCTGGATGTGACTCTGGGGAACCTGATCTAGTGGAGGGTGTCCCTGTCCATGGCATGGGGTTAGATGGGATGGATGATCCTGAGGTCACTTCCAATTCTGATGATCCTGTGATTCTGTGATTCCTAGAAGCTGAGCTAAAACAGTCCTTTCCCTTTCTACATGGCAAATACGGAAGTCTACAATTTCTCTAGTTATGGTTATGCACAATATATTGAACTACCTTTGAATCTTGCCCACAAACACAGCAGTTGGAGAACAAGGCCTGATTTCTTCTGTATCACAGAATCACGGAGTGGCTTGGTTTGGAAAGGACCCGAAACATCATCTAGTTGTAACCTCCCCTGCCATATTTCCTAATCCAGCCTGTACTCCAGTTTGGAGCATACAAACCAGCAACTTCAAAAGCCCCTCCCCACCCCAGGCCTCCCACTGCAGCATGAGAGGGAAAACATAAGTGGGTAGCTGAGAAAGGCGATGCTCTTCTTGGCTTTCTGGTTCACATCTGCACTAAATCCCACTTGATTTCTTTGCCAAGTTGGCTCGGACACAAGGAGCAGAGCAGGGACAATTAGCACTCACTCTCTGCACACAGAAACCCTCTTGGGGGAAAAAAAAAAAATCACTCTGTCTGGAAGCTCTTTCTTTCTTTCTCTGACTGCAGGCTGATATTGAAGGAATTTGAAGCAAGGCAGAAGAATTGACATTAACCACCAGACATTCCCTAAAAACTGTTGATTTCTGAGAGCTGTTTAATTCCTCCCAGTGTTGCTGGTAAGAATTAGATTTTAAATGCCAAATCAAAATACAAGTCAGTGGTGCAGAGAATCCAAGGAGAAGCACTGCAGGCTTGGAAAGCACATTGGGCTATGTCAGAAGAAGGAAATGGTGATGGAATGGTAAGGAAGGTACCTGGAGACTTTCTGGTCAGTTGATTTTTTTTTTTTCCCCTATGGTTTGCATTTCCACAGGGACTGTCACTTGGCTGCATGGTGGAACTGAAAGTGGCACCATCAGTGCACGAGAGGAAAGACTCCTAAAGAAATCACAGAATCACAGAACTTCAGAGGTTGGAAGGGACCTCCAGAGACCATTGAGTTCAACCTCCCTGCCAGGGCACCATTCCTTGGAGTAGTTCACACAGGAATGCATCCAGGCAGGTTTTGAAATTCTCCTTGTCTTATTGCTGCTGAGCACCCAAAAGAGATTGGCCCTATCCACTTGACACCCACACCTCAGATATTTTGTAGAATCATAGAATCATAGAATCAGTCAGGGTTGGAAGGGACCTCCACAACCTCTCTGGGCAGTCTGTCCCAGTGCTCTGTCACCCTCACTGTAAAGCAGTTTGTCCTCATGTTGAGGTGAAACCTTCCATGCTCCAATTTGTATCCATTGCTCCTTGTCTTATTGCTGCTCAGCATCCAAAAGAGATTGGCCCCATCCACTTGACACCAACCACTCAGATATTTCATAGAATCAAAGAATCAGTCAGGGTTGGAAGGGACCACAAGGATCATCTACTTCCAACCCCCCTGCCATGAGCAGGGACATCCTACCCTAGATTAGGCTGGACAGAGCCTCATCCAGCCTGGCCTTAAACACCTCCAGGGAAGTGGCCCCAGCAACCTGCCTGGGCAACCCGTTCCAGGGCCTCACCACTCTCATGGTGAAAAACTTCCTCCTCACATCCAAACTTCCTCCTCACATCCAATTTGTATATCCTGATAAGATCACCTCTCAGTGTTCTGTTCTCCCTACTAAAGAAAGTATGAAAAATAGCTGAAAGTAACCCAAATTGCACAAGGATGACATAGATTATTCAGGACTGATTACAAGTACTCAGTCACTGTAAGTTCTCTGAACCAAAACCTGAGCTTCGTACAGAGACTGATGCAAAACACAACCACCCCCTTGGCCTCTGATGGTTTTACTATGCATGTGAAATAGAGGGCAAAATTGGCTCTACTCATTTTGAAGCAGAGGCACCACAAAAATCTGCATGTCTGTTCTGGGGCAAAAGATTATTATTTTAAAAGATACTCTACCTTTTCAAATCAGAACCAAAGAAAGAAAAAAGAAAAAAAAATTAAAAGGGAAAAAAAAAGAGATAAATGCTTCTGCAGAAGCAGAAATTCTGTACTTCTGCAACACCAAGGCAACATAAATATGAAATATATAGATAGAAATCTTGTAATGGGTTAAGCCCACCTGGGACCTTCTGACTCCTCCCTGGGGGGTGGTCTGACCTGCCCCCAGGTATCATGTTTAGCCCCTCCCACTTCTTGCCCAGGATTTGCTGTAAGAGGAGGCAACATCTTGTTCTCCTTCTCTCTCTCTCCTGCCCTGCCTGCCTGGGCCAACTCCTTGCCGCTCTGCTGCCAGACCACCACATGCTCCTCAGCCAACACGTGGAGGGGTAGCACCAGTTTCCCTTGGAACTCTAGCTACCTGCATTTCATCACAAAAAGCCTGCACCCTGCTTCATCCAACATCAAGTCATCCATCCCAGCATTTGTACTCAATTGCCTTCCACGGGTTGTATTTCTATTTTGTGTATTTTGTTCCCTTTCTTCCCCCTTTTCCCCAACCTGTGTAATTTTCCTCATTTCCCCATATCCTTTATTCTGGTTCCCTTTTTTTTCCCCACCTTCTGTTAAAAAAAAAAAAACCAAAACAACCACTTTACCTTCTACTTATTGTTAAAGTTTTTATATCTTTTTACTTCCAAATCGAATTGAGTATTTATTGGGCTTTTGGGCTCAGGGGTAGTTAGCTTAAACCCAATACAAATATGTAAGCACAATAGCAAATGTTGCAAGTGGAAAGTCCAGATGGAAATGAAGAGAGGGGAACGAAACATTTTCACTTGCACAAATGAAACAATTTGACATTATCACAGCAAAATGGGAAAGTCAAAAGATAATGGTTTCTCATTCTCCTGTTTTAGATGTTGACACATTTCCACAAATTTAATTGCATTTTGACAAAGAAAAAAAGAAAAAAACACTTTTACTGAGGGAAGACCACTCCGCGTATATTTGGGTTTCCTTCTGCTGTGCTAAAAAGCTTCTCAAAACAATGTTGCATGGGGTAAATCTTTGCTGCCTCCTCCCACACAGAAATACAGAATATATCTGCTTGGAAGAGACCTCGAAAATTATCCAGTCCAACCCCTGACCCAGCACTAAAGGGTCAACACTAAACCATGTCCCTAAGCACCTTGCACTTTCCCTGCAAGACAGGGACCTGCTAGACAGACTCCAGCAGAGAGGCACAAGGATGTAGGAAGGGAGCCTAAAGGAAGGCTGGGGAGGGACTGTTCACAAGGTCTTGTAATGACAGGATGAGGGGGAATGGGTTCAAACTGACAGAGGGGAGATTTAAAGGGGATGTTAGGAGGAAGTTCTTCACAGTGAGGTTGGCGAGACACTGGAACAGATTGCCCCGGGAGGTTGTGTCTGCTCTCTCCCTGGAGGTGTTCAAGGCCAGGCTGGATGAGTTCTTGAGTGACCTGATCTAGTGGGAGATGTCCCTGCCTATGTTGGGGGGTTGGAACAGGATGATCTTTGAGGTCTCTTCTAACCTAAACCATTCTATGATTCTATGATCAGGGGACTTGAGCATCTCCCCTATGAAGAGGGACTGAGAAACCTGAGGTTGTTTCGTCTGGAGAAGAGAAGACTGAGAGGAGATCTGATCAATGTGTACAAATATATGAGGGGTGGGTGTCAGTATCTATAAATATAAAGTGGATGGGTTCAATCTCTTTTCGGTGGTCAGCAGCAATAAGACAAGGAGCAACAGCTACAAATTGGAACATGGAAGGAGAAACATGAGGAGAATCTTCTTGACAGTGATGGTGACAGAGCACTGGAACAGGATGCCCAAAGAGGTTGTGGAGTCTCCTTCTCTGGAGACTTTCAAAACCCACCTGGATGCATTCCTGTGTGAACTACCCTAGGCGATCCTGCTTTGGCAGGGGGGTTGGACTCAATGGTCTCTGGAGGTCCCTTCCAATCTCTAAGGTTCTGTGATTCCCCAGGAGCTGTTCTTTCCCTTCAATTTTCAAGCCTCCTTCTGCAGCACCAGCTCTTCCCTGCTCATCTGTTTCAAGCCAGAGAAGAACGTTATACAATTGAAGTCACCAGCCTATTACTGGGTTTTGCCAGGTCTCATAGTTTTTCATTTAAAAATTCAACTGTGGCAGTTAAAACTAAAGAAAGTGATTATTTTTTTTTTTTTATTATTATTCCTGGATTCAGGTCAGGTCTTTCAGCGCTTCCACACTCAAGTTTCCCTGAATGCCTCCATGTTCTGTCTCTCCTATCTTTAAAAGGCATGAGCTGTTTTCTGTGTCTTTCCTCCACTAAGTAGCTATAAGCTTCCCTCTGGCATGATTTCCACTACGTGACTACCCACATCAGTAAGGATGAAAAATCAAAGCAGATCATCTGGAAATAAATAATGGAAGATGCACAATGTGTCAGGCCAGAAGCAGAGCTGGTAGAGCCAGAGTGAGTCCATGCTCTGTTCCAAGGACCACCTGGGAAGTTTTGGGCATTGCAAAGCCTAGATTGGAGACCAACACTAATTGGTCAGGAACTGTGGACAACACTTAGAGTTGGTGGACAGCATTCTCCTTTCAGGGTATTGGAAAGGAGTAGGATTCTCCTCTTGTCTGAAAGAGGCACATTCACAGGGCTCTAGCTGCTTCTTATTGTGCTGGTTTGAACTAATTGGAGGATTCGAATGAGAAATTAGACTATAGCCTGAGAAAGGGAAACAAAATTTGATTCTGCTTCACTCATTTGTTTACTGAAACGGTACAAATTTAAAACCCAAACAAAATATAAGGGAGACCACTCTGGGCTGTGGCTGCTGCTGCATGTATCTCTCTCCCTACCTTTTTAGCTGGATCTGAATAATTTCACGAACTTCTGTCCTGCTGCTAATCCCCCTGGTTGATCTACCTTCGCTTATCTGGTGTATAAGACAGATGGTGAGATAAGATTGGGAATGGGGGAAGGTGGTAGGGTGGTCAGAAACCCCTCTTAGGGATTTTTAGAACTCTGGGAGAGGTGTGGTGTTTCTGTATTACCTTTTTTACTGTATATATCTGTAAATATCTGTCATATATTGTATTGTATTATCTTATCTTATCCTATCCTATCCTATCCTATCCTATCCTATCCTATCCTATCCTATCCTATCCTATCCTATCCTATCCTATCCTATCCTATCCTATCCTATCCTATCCTATCCTATCCTATCCTATCCTATCCTATCCTATTTTCTATTCTAAAGTCCAACCACCCTGCCAAAAGCAGGATCACCTAGGGCAGCCTGCACGGGAACACATCCAGGTGGGTTTTGAAAGTTTCCAGAGAAGGAGACTCCACAACTCACCCTAGGCAGCCTGTTCCAGTGTTCACTCCCTTTATAGTCACCCTCACTGTAAAGAAGGTGGAGCCACCTCTGCTCTAGCTTGTACTTGTCGTGCCTTGTCCTGTCACTGGGCAGCACCAAAAAGAGACCATCATCTTAATCTTGACACTCACCCTCAGATATTTACAGATGTACCCCTCAGGTATTTATAGGTATTTGTAAGATCCCCTCTCAGCCTTCTCTGAATTCTCAAGCTGAGCCATGTTAAAGAGCAAGTGGAGCCTGACTTCTCTAGGTGCATTTCTGCTTCTTGCACCCAATGTTATAAAGCTCCTCTGGCTTGAAACATTCTGTCTCTGCTGGCCTACAGAGGCCTTTTGCTCCCCTGGCACCTGTCAGTCCAAAATATGAAGTGCCATGAGACAATTTCAAATAACCTGGAAGGAAAATTCCAGCTTCAGTGGCAACAGATAGAATGCCACTGGGGAAAGCCCAGGGGAAATACTGAGAGACAACTGAGCACCATAGCAACTGCCTGCATCTTCTCCATACATCTGCCTGGCTGTGCTGCGGTAAGGAAAATTAAGTAGGCACTACAGTAGGGCAGCTTCACTGATTGCTGGCACTGACATAGCTTCTCTCCTTGAAATTCAGCTATTTCCTCCTGCAATTCTCCTCTCAGGTTGAGGCTAGCCCTTAAAAAAACCCTCAAAGTTTCCTAAGATAGGGAAGAACTAAAAGAAAAAGAAATAAAAGGAGAAAAAGGAACGGATTATGAGGGTCAACCATGAAATCAAGGGATGGATGTGAGGATCACATGATCAGACATGCATTGAGAAAGAACTGGAGAGAGGGGACATCAAGCAGAGCACCTCCAATACTGCCCATCATTCTATGATGGCATCTGAGAAGCTGATGAATGCAACCAGCTTGTCAGATGGTTGCATTCACTGATCCTCTGTCCAGCAATGTGAGAGGATGGTAGCAGAGGCAGAGCTCCCGCAGCTCCTGGGATTTACCATATCACACCCACACTGGGGAGGTGACAAGGAGGTCCATCAACTTTTTGAGGTCATGAGGATCCCTTCAGCTGCGTATTCAAAGTGTACTCTGAAAGCCTTTTACCTTGAAGCTGAAGGAAGCACACGAATCCAGAAGCCTGAGCTTTAAGAAGCATAGCACCTACTGCAAAGCTTGTAATAAAAAATGCACTTGGCAATGCCAGTAACCTTCCTTTGGGATGCTTGGCATACAGGGTTTGGGGGCCCCAGCCCACTGGGCTGGGAAGGCTTCAAGCTGAAACAGGGCTGGAGAGCAGGGCTGCTTTAGTAGTAGTTGCCTTGCTTTCTCATGATGGTTGTAGAAAGAAATGCAGGTACCACATAGCATAAAAATGTAAATCGAAAGAGCTCTGTGCCCCTCTTCTCATCTTCCTCTTTCTCTCCAGGTGCACAATACCTGTAGCACTCAGTTTCCCCTTCATATATATTGCATGAAATTTCCTATCTGAATGTTAGGGATTGGAAGGGACCTCTAGAGATCATTTAAATGACATGGACAGAGGAATCAGTGCACCCTCAGCAAGTTTGCAGATGACACCAAGCTGTGTGGCACAGACAACTTGCTAGAGGGCAGGGATCCATCCAGAGGGACCTGGACAGGCTTCAGAGGTGGGCCCAGGGAAATATTATGAAATTCAACAAGGCCAAGTGTAAGGTCCTGCACCTGGGTCAGTGCAATCCCAAGCACAAATCCAGGCTGGGTGGCAAATGGCTGGAGAGCAGCCCTGAGGAAAAGGACCTGGGGGTCTGAGTGGATGAAAAGCTCAACATGAGCCTGCAGTGTGCACATGCAGCTCAGACAGCAACTGTGTGCTGGGCTGCATCAAGAGGAGTGTTGCCAGCAGGGCAAGGGAGGTGATTCTCCCCCTTTACTCTGCTCTCCTCAGACCCCACCTGCAGTACTGTGTGCAGTTCTGGAGCCCCCAGCACAAGAAGGACATGGAACTGCTGGAAAGAGTCCAGAGGAGGGCCACAAAGATGATCAGAGGGATGCAGCACCTCTGCTATGAGGACAGGCTGAGGGAGTTGGGGCTTTTCAGCCTGGAGAAGAGAAGGCTTCGAGGAGACCTTATAGCAACCTTCCAGTATCTGAAGGCGGCCTACAGGAAGGCTGGGGAGGGACTATTCACAAGGTCTTGTAATGACAGGANTGATCTAGTGGGAGGTGTCCCTGCCTATGGCAGGGGTGTTGGAACTGGATGATCTTTGAGGTCTCTTCCAACCTAAACCATTCAATGATTCTGTAAGTCCAACCTCTCTGCCAGAGCAGGATCACCTAGGGCAGGCCACACAGGAAGGCATCCGGGTGGGTTTTGAAAGTCTCCAGGGAAGGAGACTCAGAAACACCCAGGCACATATGAACAGCAGAGTGTAACTCAGATGAATAAATTCAGTCAACAAAATTTGTCCTAATTTTGCTCAAACCCCAAATACATGGCTTCAGACCTCAAACATAGGATGTTCCTCATATTACTGAAGGAGATCCTGCATTTCTTGGGAGTGGGATATTGGAGAGCAGCTGCTGCCATTGCCATACAAGCAACAACACAGCAGCTGGCTGATGTAGCAGATCTGGAGCTGCAGCAGAGCAAGTGCAGGTTCCTGCTGAAGTGACCTGCATAAAATTACCTCATAAGCCTGGCAAAAGCTAATGGACCTCTGTGGCGTTTTTTACCAGACCTTAGCTAAAGGTCTGGAGGTCCCAAGATTTGGGCTGGCCTCCAGTATTATGAGGACTACATTTGGCATTTTTTCTGCTTGTGCAGGGCTCTTTCATAAGCATCTGTCTTTTTCCTCTTTGAAACAAATCATGTCCTGCTTTAAGCAGTACAAAAGAAATAAAATAAAATAGAGGAAACCAGGCTAGATTCAGCATAATGTGTCCTAAGAAATTAGTGTCTATTGCTGTGTGAATACTTAATTAGACCAAACATGCAGCTCAGCACCAAAATAGAAAAACAATGGCTTAAAGCATGCATCAATCCATGGCTGCCACTGCAAAGACACACACAAGAATGTGCAACCAAAACCCTGTAAAGTAAGAACTATTAAGCAGTGAAGTAAATAAGTTCTGCAATGATGAAGGCATTCCTTAGATGGGCAGCCCCTCTAATCTCTCCATTGCAGTCCCTCTTGTTCCTCACCCATTCCCACCTGTGCATTTATTAGCTGTATTTGTAGGGATGTAGGCCTCCAACCTGAAAAGACATCTGCCTGTGAGCATGTGGGAGTGAGGTATAGGTAAGGCAGACCTCTTGTGATAAATGGTGACTGAGGTTTTTTTAGCTCAGACCTGCTATCCTGATGTGGCTACACTGCTTCCAGCCCTGGCTGGCTTTTGCTGGTTAGTGTGGAGCTCAAGAAGAGAGCCAGCACTCATCCATACACCTAGGAGGACACGTTGTTCTGTGAAGGGACTGCCAAGCAGAGCTATGATTGCTGTTGGATAGAACTAAGAGGGACACATGGAAAAACTCTCACAAAACCTGTTGTTCTCACTGACCACGAGGGTAATATCTTATGTGTCTTGCAATTTTTTTTCTCCCCCAAAATAAGACTTTCTGTCCAAGTCCCAACATGATATTAGCCTTAAAAGCATTACATAATGAGCATGAGGGCAACAAGAGACACTCATGGTGTAGTAAAGAGTGTCACTGTGTAAGATGCCTGCAACCTTAATTTAGCACATGCTTTGTATGGAAAGTTTCAGCTAGTGAAGATATAAAAAAAAATATCTCTCTCCTGGAGGCACCTGTTCCTCCTAATAGTTCCTATTCTGGTACCATGTCTCTTTTAGCACTCCACTAACAGATAAAAAACAGTGAGGAAGATTTCAGAAGTGGTCCCACCATCCCTGCCCTATTTTCCTCAGAAAACCTTCTTCCCTTCATCCCTGCTGTGAATCTCAGGTGCCCACTTCTCCTCTCCTGCACAGGAAAAACAGTGAACTATTACCCTGGTATTTTCCTGCAATGTAGTTCACTTCTTTCCTGCAAAGACTTTGTCTTTCTTTCACATCCTCCTTTCTGCTATTCACTTCCAAATTCAACTGGTCCCTTCTCTTCTGGCATATCCCTCATCCCATATGCCACTGCAGTTCACTCTTCTATCCTACTGCCTGGGGATCTGACTCATCATTTTTACGATTGCTGCTTTGCATCAAAGCCTCATCTAATGCTTGGCCTCTCTGCATGAAAATTGTGGCTAGACGAGATATGACTATCTAGCAAGCCCCGGCAGTAACACAAAAGGAGATGAGTTAATGCCATCCACCTACTGCATCCACATTTTTCTTGGAGTGACCTCAGATGGTCTGTCCTGGGCAAAGAAAAAGCAGCTCAGAACAGAACTTGCCTCACATTAAGAGATGCTGCAGTCTGCTCCGCTGGCGAGGTGCATGCCGTGCGTTCTGTAACGCCTCTTCAGCAGTGACAGGGCCACACACCTTTCCTTTGCCTTGCACTGCTTTGCAGTTGGCCCCACTGCAAAGTCGGAAATCACTCCTGAACGGTACCCACCTGGATGGCCCCATCACTGTGACCGCTCAAACACAGGAACAAAAAGCAAGCGTGAGAAGGGCTGGTGCAAGCCGAGCGAGCCGGGCTGGATTCTCGGCTCTTGCAACGATTCGCTGGTGATTGTTCTGCATGCATGGCAGCAGCAGATTAGCTGCCTTATTCCACTATCCATTTTTGTGCTTCTAAGGGGTGTGTATAATCTTTACATTCCCTTCTTTTAAAGACCAAACTGGTCACATGCTAGATGTGGGTGCTTCCCCGCTCCCCCCCCAGCTTAATTCTGCTTTCCGAGCTGTGCATTTCGAATGCTTCTGCTGTGCTCCGTGTGCAATTAAGAGACAGTCCCACAGGGCAGAGGTGCAGGCTGCATTCTGAGATATTCCTCTGCTGCAGAAAACAAACAACAGCCTCTGAGACTATTTCCCTGCCAAAACAATTTTAGCATCTCCCTGTGTCACGCAGCAGGCGAGCTGGGTGGGGAGGGAAGACGCTGAGAGGTGCCGCTGCGCTCAGCCTCGGGAGGCTGCTTCTTTTAAAACGCACCAGACAATTAATTAATTTTCTCTTAAAAAAAAAACAAAACGAAAAAAGTTGCAAAAAATTGTAGTTCGAGGTATTACACTTTCATAACAAAGTCTCTATTATAAATGAGCCTCTCCTTCTCAGACAGGGCTGTAATTAGATTGCCTGCGGTGATGATGAATGGCCGAGGTGAATTCGTTTCTGGGGAGGCGCGCAGCAACAGCCCGTGTAAGGCAGGGGCTACCTGCGCTCGCCACCTCGGGCACCCTGCGGGCAGAGGAACTCAGCAGGGGCTGCCCACGCTGTCCCAAACAGCTCCCAGCATGGGAAGGCTACGGCTGCCTGCTCCCCCTCCTCTCCAGCCTCAGCCTTTCAGCAGCGCAGGGCTCACCGCAGCCCTCCAGAACGGGCACTGCCGGTGGGAAATAGAATCAGTCAGGGTTGGATGGGACCTCAAAGGTCATCCAGTTCCAACCCTCAAAGGTCATCCAGTTCCAACCCCCTTGCCAGGGGCAGGGACACCCTACCCTACATCAGGCTGCACAGAGCCTCATCCAGCCTGGATGCAAACACCTCCAGGGATGTGGTCCCAACCACCTCCCTGGGCAACCCATTTCAGCCTCTCATCACTCTCATGCCGAAGAACTTCCTCCTCACGTCCAATCTGACTCTCCCCCACCTCCAGCTTTACTCCATTCCCCCTAGTCCTGTCACTACCTGACAGCCTAAAAAGTCCCTCCCCAGCTTTTTTGTAGGCTGCTTCAGATACTGGAAGGCTACAATATGGTCACTTGGGACCCTCCTCTTCTCCAAACTGAACAGCCCCAGCTCTCTCAGTCTGTCCTCATAGCAGAGGTGCTGCAGCCCTCTGAGCATCCTCGTGGCCCTTTTCTGGACACACTCCAGCATGTCCACATCCCTTTTGTAATAGGGGCTGCAGAACTGGATGCAGTACTCCAGGTTGGGTCTCACCAGGGGGGCGCAGAGGGAGAGAATCACCTCCCTGGCCCTGCTGGCCACACTTCTCCTGATGCAGCCCAGGCTCTGTTTGTCTTTCTGGGCTGCAAGTGCAGCCGCGGAGGGGCGCGGAACAAGTCGAGGACCCGCAGGGCTGCCCAGCAGACTCCCTCCCCACCCCGCTAGCTCCTCCTGCCGCCGCCTCCGGCAGCCCCAGTCACCTAACGGCCTGCGCCGGGCGGCCGCTGGGAGCGCAGCCACTGCCTGCTCCCCTGGCCGGCTCTGCCTTGTCGCCGTCTCCCGGGCAGCACCGGGGCCCACCCGAGCGCCGGAGCCGCCTTCAGTGCCGCGGGGCCAGCTCCTGCCGGGAGGCGCCGGCGAGGGCCGGAAGAGCGCAGTGCAGCCGGCGTGCAGCCCTCCCTCCATGCCTTCATAACGAGCTCTGCCTGCGGCGCCTCTGGTCGGCTTTATTACTGTGATTAATGACAGCGTGATGAATCCCGTCCCCCTTCCCGTCTTTCTTTGCCTGCTACACGCTTAATGCCGCTTCAGAGGTAGGGCAGCGGGAGAGTACCATGCACGGTGATGACCGGGGAAAGCTCCTTTTAAGGTCTGGCTTTAAAGGCGCTTGCTGCCAGGGAGAAGAAGCTTGCTGGCATGTGGCAGTGCTCATGGCTGCGTCTTGAAGGCGACCTTCTGCAAGATGCAGCAGGTACCTGAAGAGATGTAGGTCATGCCGGGCTTAATCCTGGCATACTCTTGTGTAGTGGTTTAGCAGTTACCTGCCCCCACCCCGTCCCCCCACCTTTTTATAAACCCCGGCTAGGACTCAAAAACACTGGAAGCTGATAAATGAAGCTTTATATTTACAGCAATGCACAATATACAAGCA
>VWZI01009941.1:210932-221339 GCA_013396835.1 Psilopogon haemacephalus
GGATGAGGTCTTGAGCATCCTGTTCTAGTGGGAGGTGTCCCTGCCTGTGGCAGGGAGTTGGAACTGGATGATCTTTGAGGTCTCTTCCAACCTAGACCATTCTATGATTCTATGGTTCTAAATGAGAAACATGGAGAAGGTATCAGTCACAGGAAGCCCATTAGCGTAGGCATGAGGGCAACTGATTTGTAAGTGTTTGTAAATCCTGTTTCACATCACTCAGGTATTGCAAATCCTCTACATTTTTTTTTTTTTTTTTTGCTTTACCTGGAATTCCTGCTCTCTCCTTAAAACTCCCGTCGGCTTCAAGCTGGGATCTCTCAAGGTCAAAGCGGTCTGCTGCTCGCCAATAAATCCACCTCCCGCAGAAGAAACCATTAAAAGCATGGGGAAGCAGATTGTGATGCGTTACACTGCAGAGTGTGCTTCTCTCACCGTGTTTGCCATGCTGTCAGCGAGCACAAAGGGGTCCCCATCCTGAATGGGGGTGTGACTCTAAATGTTAAACAGCAGTCATTTTGGGTTACTTTCCTTTTAAACATGAGCTTGTAGAGCAAAAGGCAGCTTGGGTTATCATCCACTGCTCTGGTCTGTGGCAGGTCATTTGCATTGCCTCCTCTGCCACACTCTGGCTCGTATGGTTGGGGGGGTTCAAACTTACCTTGGCTTTGCCTAGGAGAAAAAAAAAACAAAACCACTGTAGTGCTTTGTATGACACTTGTTTTAAAAGTAATTCGAAAAATAAATACGACTGTCTCTCCGCGCAGTTTATTTTTATGAGCCTCAGAGAATTGTATTAATTGCTTAATTTATATTTCCATCAGGGTCCATCAATTAAGAGGAATTGGTGGTATTATTATCCCTGTAAAACACCGCATCAGTCAAAAAACGAAGTAGAGTCAGAGGTCTAACTGTTAATCAGGTCACATTTCACTTCCTGTTGACATTTTTATTTCCCTTGCAGAAAATATTTGACATTAAGTCCGGGATTATGAGCGCCGCTCGCCCACTGCAAGCGCCGCAGAGGAGTCCTGCTGGTGCAGCTGGGAAGTCTGCAGCAAGTCACTTGCAAGGCACCTCCTTGAGCAGGGCTGGGTGGATCGACAGCTATTCATCTTGATGATGAATGGGAAATCACTCCAAGGTGAAGGTCAGATTTCCAGCTGCACCTCAGAAAGCGAGGAACAGGACCAGCAGTGGTTGTTCTTTTGTGGCTTTACTGCAAGCTGAGCAATTCAAAGAGTTTGGCCAAGGAGGCAAAAACATCATAATGTGATAAATGCAATCAAGTGTCTACTGGCAGCAGGGAAACGGTGAGCTGGCTTGGCTGGTGACATGGCAGAGGGCAGTATGACTGCGGTCAAGGATTTGCTTTCAAACAAGGCATCGAAGAGGAAGGGCAGTTTTGTAGTTAAGGAAATTGGCTAAGAGATAGGGAGGCTTTCAGTTATTCAGAACCAGTTATTCATATCCTTCTTGAGCAACCTTGAATGGGTCATTTAGTTCTGCTGGGGTAAATAGAGCCTAGGAGAGGCGTAAATCCACGCCATAGTGTCATGTGGATGTTGCACCCTGAGCAACACCAGAAACCCCATACCCCTCTCTCTGCCTCACAACTTTCTTCATCATTTACACCCCCATTACATCAAAGACATATCCCATGATAACCTTTGGACCTTGAATGTTGATTCACTATTGCCCAGAACACTAATTGTTCACAGCCTGCAATAAGGATCTAAGAGTGTTTTCCCCTCATGAGTGTTTTCCCCTCGTTCTCCATATCACCAGGAACTTCCTGGAGGAGTCCCCAGTACTATCTGTGGAATTTGAGTAATGTGCTCTACTCTTTGGCTTACATTTTGAGAACAACTGATGGTCTCTTCCAACAACAGCGCCAAACAGAGTTGGTTTAATCCCTTTCTTTCCTGCTTCCCCTTTGCCTAATGCCTTCTCCTCTCTCTTAACAGATTTGGTCAGTATATAGAAATAAATTGCTCCTTTCTGCTTTATCACAGACTCAGAGAAAATATCCAGTTGGAAGAGACCTCAAAGATCATCCAGTCCAGTCCTTGACCAGGCACTGAAAGGTCAACACTAAACCATGTACCTAAGCACCAAGACCACATACCACAGAATCAGAATATTAAAGGTTGGAAAGGACCTCCAGAGATCATTGAGTCCAACCCCCCTGCCAACGCAGGATCCCCTAGGGTAGTTCACACAATAATGCATCCAGGTGGGTATGGAAAGTCTTTAGAAAAGGAGACTCCACAACCTCTCTGGACAGCCTGTTCCAGGGCTCCGCCACCTTCACTGTAAAGAAGTTTCTCCTCATGTTGAGGTGAAACCTGCTATGTTCCAGTTTGTATCCATTGCTCCTTGTCTTATTGCTGCTGACCATCGAAAAGAGATCAGCCCCATCTACTTGACACCCACCCCTCAGATATTTGTACATATTGATCAGATCTCCTCTTAGTCTTCTCCAGGCTAAACAGCCCCAGGTTTCTCAGGTTACACCACTTGAACACCCCCATGGACAGTGACTCCTCCATTGCCCTGGGCAGACCATTCCAGTGTTTGAGAATCCTCTCTGTGAAGAATTATTTCCTAACATCCAGCCCGAATGTCCCCTGCCACAGCTTCAAAGTCCTATCACTTGACACCAAGAAGAGGCTGCCCCCTCCTTGCTCCAACCTCCCTTCAGGTAGTTGTAGAGAGTGATGAGGTCTCCCTTCAGCCTCCTCTTCTCCAGATTGAACATCCCCAGCTCCCTCAGACACTCTTCAGTGGTCATGCATCCTGCTCCTCACCTGCCTCTCGACCCCTTAGTTACTGTGTTTGCTCAAGAAGTGATGCAGCATATTAATTAGAGTTTTTTCATTAACAATGATAGCACTACACTAATAAAGATGAATAGATTTATTTATTAAGCCATTTCACTTGCACCAGAAACTGCAGAAGAGGATCCACCACTGGCACAGTAAGAGCTCAGCCAAAACCTAAGGTCAAAACTATGTTTGCATTTTAGTCATGGTTTTCCAACTCAGAATAATCACAGAATCACAGATATTTTTTGTTGTTGTTGTTGTTGGAAAGGACCTCCGAGATTATTGAGTCTAGCCCTCAACCTAACACAACAATGGCTGTTAAACCATGTCCTGGAGTGCCACATCTACACCTTTTTTTGAACACCTGCAGTAATGGTGACCACATCACCTCCCTGGGCAACCTGTTCCAATGCCTGACCACTCTCACAGTAAAGAAATTTTCCTAGTATCCAATATAATACTCCCCTGCTGCAGCTTGAGGACATTTCCTCTTGTTCTTTCACTTGATACTAGGGAGAAGAGACCAAGCCCCACCTCACTACAACTTCATTTTAGGTAGGTATAGACAGCAGTGAGGTCTCCCTTCAGCTTCCTTTACTTGAGATTAAGCAACTCTCAGCTGTTCCTCATAAAACCTGTTCTCTAGACCCTTCACCAGCTTTGTTTGCCCTTCTCTGAACATGCTCCAGCACCACAGTGTCCTTCTGGTAGTGTGGGGCCCAAAACTAAACACTGTATTCAAGGTGTAGCTTCACCAGTGCCAAGTACAGGGGCATGACCACTTCCCTACTCCTGGCCACACTAGTCCTGTTACAGACCAGGATGCTGTTGGCCTTTTTGTCCACCCTCAGCTCACTGCTGGCTCATGTTCAGATGGCTGTCAACCAGCAGGGTCCTTTGTGCCAGGCAGCTTTGCAACCACTCAGCCCCAAATCTGTAGCATTGCTTGGGGTTGTTACGACTCAAGTGCAGGACCTGGCACTTGGCCTTGTTAAACCTGATAAAACTGACCTCTGCCCATTGATCCAGCTTGTCCAGATCTCTCTGCAGAGCCTTCCTATCTTTGAACACTCAATTTAGTGTAATCTAACTACCTCCCCAACCCTCTGAGATGCTGAAGCTAATAAAGGGGAAGAAACTACACGTGTCCTTTTCCTCAGTCAGACTTTGTGAACGTTTCAGCTGTCCTTAGGAAGCTGATTTCCCCACCTGTAAGGTCTGTAGAGAGCTGAGAAGACCAATTCCAGAGAGAACCAAACCCTTCTGTTAGTGTGAGTTGGGATGGAATTAGATCCACGCTGTGGTGCAAAGTCCATTCTATGGAGTGCAACACACCTGCTCCAGGTATTCTGTTAGCAGCTATATCTGCAGACCTCACCTCTCTTTCCTGCCTGCCAAAGAGGCATGTTTGTGTAGTACCAATTACCAGATAAGCAGATATTCCCTCTTGCATGTATTTGCTTCCTCTGTGGGGCATGTGGCACCACATTTGCTCTAAACCAGCAGTCTCGAAACTCCCAGTTTGACAGCACTGCTTAAGAGACGACTTCATCTCAGGATAGGGTGTTGGGGTTTGTTTTCAGATTCTGCACTACATCTTCATTTCACTGAATATTTGACGTATTGGAAGTCACTGCGTCAGGAGGGGAAGGGAAAGAGAGCTCTCAGTTCTAAGTGAGGGGTACATGTGAAAAAGAGTGGCTTTGCCCAGGCCAGTCAGAGTGCTTCAGATCACTTTCCAGTTTCACAACACCAAAAAAGCTTCCTGAGGTTTCTGGCTGACTCTCAGCCCCTCAAGAGTTTCCAGATAGGGTTCTCCTCAGCTCATTTAGAACGAGTCTCAAGAGTTTGTGTCCCAGGGGTCAACCTTTAGACGCTGAGATAAAGTGTAAGCCCGGTCCTAATCCCCTTGATGTATATAGTCTACCTGCTGGATATAAAATCATAGAATCATAGATGGTTTAGGTTGGAAAGGACCTCAAAAATCATCCTGTTCCAACTCCCTGCCATAGGCAGGGACACCTCCCACTAGGACATGTCACCCAAGGCCTCATCCAGCCTGGCGCTGAACACCTCCAAGGAGGGAGCAGCCACAACCTCCTTGGGCAACCTGTGCCAGTGTCTCACCACCCTCACTGTGAAGAACTTCCTCCTAACATCCCATTTAAATCTCCCCTCTGCCAGTTTAAACCCATTACCCCTCATCCTGTCATTACAACACCTTGTGAGAAGTCCCTTCCCAGCCCTCTTGTAGGCCCCCTTCAGATACTGAAAGGTTACTATAAGATCTCTTCAAAGCCTTCTCTTCTCCAGGCTGAAAAGCCCCAACTCCCCCAGCCTGTCCTCATAGCAGAGGTGCTTCAGCCCTCTGAGCATCTTCATGGCCCTCGTCTGGACTGGCTCCAACTGTTCCACGTCCCTCTTGTGTTGGGGGGCTCCAGAACTGCACACAGTACTCCAGATGGGGTCTGATGAGAGCAGAGTAAAGGGGCAGAATCCCCTCCCTTGCCCTGCTGGCAACGCTGCTCTTGATGCAGCCCAGCACACAGTTGCTCTCTGGGCAGCATGTGCACACTGTCAGCTCTAAAGTAAATAACTTTTTTTTGTTTTTTGTTTTTTTTTGGTAGACTTCCCCAGAACTGAGCCAATATTGAGCAACCAGTTGCTCTTCATTTCACATCAAGCCTCTGCTGGCATCCAGCACTGCCATAGTTCTCCATGGTTATTTGGGTTGTCTCTCCTTGAGACGCCCCTGCCCTCCCACCCCCCCCACCTTGTCCCAAGCTAAGCATTCAAAAGCTGCCAGCTTGAAATCTCCTCCTGATACTGGTGAAGCCTTGGGCAAATATTGGCATCTCCCACCGTAAATTTCTTTACAGAAAAAGATGGTTTAGTTCTGCAATTTAATTATGAAAGAGCTTGTTCTTTTCCCTGTCTAATATTGCATAGCTGCAGCTGAGTGTGAAGGGAGAACAAGTTTGTGTATCTATATTTTTCCTTATGTACTACCTTCAGATAAAGGACCTGGTTTCTATTACATCTCTGGCTGCAGCAGATGGAGTAAGATGTTTTGTTTTGTTTTTTTTTCACCCTGTGTATGATTATAACTTCTTAAATGCTGCCTTCCCAAGTTGATCAAGCAAGCTATGAAAAATGGACTGCTTATAGAAATGATGATTCTGATCGAGTTAACGCACTGTGAGGCAGGCAGCACTGTCCCTAAAGAGAGAAACAGAAAGCCTTTATGGAGAAGTATCTTGTTTTCCTAATAGCCTGCTTTGGAAACAAGTTTATAAAACACATTAAAATCCCCCAGGGGATCCAGGACTGCAGTGTTTTTAAACAGTCACATTTACCTTGAACTTCCAGTTGTAGGGTAGGGAAAGATTGCCTTCTCTTTAACCCCCAGGAATACAACACCTGGCATTACATGGCCAGCAGGGCAAGGGAGGGGATTCTCCCCCTTTACTATACAGGAAAGCTGGTGAAGGACCTCTTAGGATGTCAGGTAGTGATAGGACTAGGGAGGATGCAAAAAAAACAGAAGTGGGTAGATTCAGATTGGATGTTAGGAAGAAGTTCTTCACCATGAGGGTGATGAGACACAGGAACAATTTGCCCAGGGAGGTGGTGGAAGCTTCATCCCTGGATGTTTTTAAGGCCAGACTGGATGTGGTTCTTGGCAAGCTGATCTAGTGTGAGGTGTCCCTGCCCGTAGCAGGGGGTTTGGAACTAGATGATCCTTGAGGTCTCTTCCAATCCTGACAGTTCTGTGATTCATGACCACTAAAGACAAACTGTACAAGACGGCATTTTCTTTTCCAAAGGGCCAATCAATGTCCATCCAGCACTCTCATGGTAACCCAGAACACAACATTCTCATCCAGCTGGGTAAAATGTGGACACTGACATGTTCCTGAAGCTCTCATCTCTCCCTCTTTCAGATCATAGAATCATAGAATCATAGAATCACTCAGGGTTGGAAGGGACCACAAGGATCATGTAGTTCCAGTCCCCCTGCCTTGCCCAGGGACATCCTACCCTACATCAGGCTGCACACAGCCTCTGCCAGCCTGGCCTTAAACACCTCCAAGGAAGTGGCCCCAACCATCTCCCTGCACAACCTATTCCAGGCTCTCACCACTCTCATGCTGAACCACTTCCTCCTCATGGCCAATCTGAATCTCCTCACCTCCTGCTTTTCTCCTTTCCCCCTAGTTCTGGCACTACATGATAGCCTATAAAGTCCCTCCCCAGCTTTCTTGTAGGTCTCCTTCAGATACTGGAAGGCCACAAGAAGGTCACCTGGGAGTCTCTTCTTCTCCAGACTGAACAACCCCAACTCTTTCAGTCTGTCCTCATAGCAGAGGTGCTGCAGCCCTCTGAGCATCCTCGTGGTCCTTCTCTGGACATTTTCCAGCATGTCCACATCCCTCTTGTAAAAGAGGCTCCAGAACTGGATGCAGTACTCCAGGTGTGGTCTCAGCAGAGTGGAGTAGAGGGGGAGAATCACCTCCCTCGACCTGCTGGCCACACTTCTCCTGATGCAGCCCAGGATCTGGTTGGCTTTCTGGACTGCAAGTGCACACTTGTGTATTAAAGGAAGAGTTCACCTGGTGAACTGATGGTGGCAGTCTGCCTGGTGCAGGAAGGAAACTGCCTCAAAACTGTGAGCCTGCTGTATATTGAGGGGGCTTCAGAAAGCTTCATGGGGTATTGCCTGCTGCCCAAACAACCTGTAGATAAAGAACCAGCAGAGGAGAATGAAGTCAAAGGAAACTCTATTTTAAGGAAAGTTCCCTTTGGGAAGCCAAAGTGGGAAATAATAACAATAGTAATAGCAGTAATAGTGCTATTAATAATAACAGTAGTGGTAGCAGCAGTGGTAGAAGCCTTTTAGTATAGCCAGGAAACATCTGTCTAAACAAACAAGTCCACAGCAGTATAAGCTCTCATTCCACAGTCCTAGTGACTAGGATCTTGCCCCTTATTTTCACTCCTAAGTATGTCTTTTAATTGTGTACATTTAACCGTTGATAACAAGCAAGATTTATAGCAACTTAGACACTGGGATCTCAAATCGTGATGGGACCCCCTCAGAAATTAACTCAATATGGATATTAACCTTTGATTGTGATATGCTATTTCACCCAACTGGACTGGATTTTTTTATTTTTTTTTTTAAAGCAAAAATTACTGCTAGGGGGAAAAAAAAAAAAAAAAAAAAAAAAAAGGAAATGGGAAAAAAAGGAGGGAAAAAAGCTTTTTTTTTTTTTTTTCTGGTCATATTAACTCCATTTTCCAGATGTAAGACACCATTTTGCAAAAGCAATAAGAATAAAAATTAAAAATTGCTGGGTCATCTTATGCATTATATAGTACTTAACTGAGAGGAATAAGCATCAGCTATAGATTTAAAACCTCAGTAGATCCCTGGGAGCTGCTAGGTAGTCTTATGAATGCAGTTATGATTCAAAGCAGATTTAAAGATCAATGTCTGTATGACTCATCATCAGCAATGCATCCCTCAGAAGTGAAGGCTGATGATGAAGCTAACTGCTGGATGCCTTTCCTCTAATGCTGCTCAGGGCAAATAATTTTACAGTGCATTCCATGGTGCTGAATGGCCCAGAGAGAGGGGACAAATCCCTTTGTGATTCCCCTGGGAACCAACCCAGAGAAAGGTGGAATTTGCCAGTAAAAAAAAAAATTGACTTGCTGGATAAATTGTCACATTTTTCTGAGCTGGATCCTCTATACCCACCAAAAGGAGGATGCTGCAGCAACCTTTCCAGATTAAGTAAAGTGGCAAAAAGAGCTGTGCCGTGGAATGAAAACTGCAAGTTCTCCATGTTTTACCAACTGGCAGAGACTATACTGTGAAGACCTCTGGACTCCACCTGTAAACGTAATGGTGGACAGTGGTATAGCTTAATCCTTCAAGGAGGTTCTCCTACCCCTCTACTCTGCCCTGGTGAGACTGCATCTGGAATGTTGTGCCCAGTTCTGCGTCCCTCAGGTCAAGAAGGAACTCAGGGAAATGCTTGAAAGAGTCTGGCACAGAGCCACAAAAATGATGAAGGGAATGGAACATCTTCCTTACTGGAGAGATGGGGTTCTTTAGCTTGGAGAGGAGGAGACTGAGAGGTGACCTCATGTTTATAAAGATGTAAAAGGTGAGTGCCAAGAGGATGGAGTCAAGCTCTGTTTGGTGATAGTAGCCTTCCAATATCTGAAGGGGGCCTACAAGAAGGCTGGGGAGGAACTATTCACAAGGTCTTGTAATGACAGAACAAGGGGGAATGGGTTCAAACTGGCAGAGGGGAGATTTAAACAGGATGTTAGGAGGAAGTTCTTCACAGTGAGGGTGGTGAGACAGTGGAATGGGCTGCCCAAGGAGGTTGTGGCTGCTCCCTCCCTGGAGGTGTTCAAGGCCAGGTTGGATGAGACCTTGAGCAACCTGTCCTAGTGGGAGGTGTCCCTGCCTATGGCAGGAGGCTGGAACTGGATGATCTTTGAGGTCTCTTCCAACCTAAACCATGGTTCTATGATTCTGTGATGCCTAATGACAGGGCAAGGGGCAATGGGTGGAAGTTGAGGCATAGGAAGCTCACGTAAACATGAGGAGGAATTTTTTCAGTGATGGTGACAGAAAACTGGAACAGGTTGCCCAGGGAGGCTGTGGAGTCTCCCTCTCTGGACATATTCAGGACACACCCAGATGCATTCCTATGTGACCTACTCTAGGTGATCCTGCTCTGGCAGGGGGCTTGGACTGGATGATCTTTCAGGATCACTTCCAACCCCTAACATTCTGTGATTGTGTGAATTCCTTTATCCTAGCAAGCTTTGACAGTCTTCTAAGGGTCTTCAGGAAGGTCTGATTTGGCTTTTCCCATATATAACACGCTTGGTAGTCAACCTTTTTGTAATCACTTTTTTTTTCCCACAGTTGTGTCCTTTAGATCATAACAAAGGTTGCAAACCTCTCACAGTAAACAGTTTTTCCATGAAACAATCTTGAGCTGCTCTTGTGTCATTCTCGAACGACTGAATCCCACTCTGTGGATGAGGAGGTGGAGGCCAACCGAATATGTTTGTAAGTGGAGCACATCTCAGAGAGATTAAAAAAACCCTGAATCCTCTGCATTCAGTCAGAAAGTGGAGTGATTATTTTAATTATATCCTTCAATGAATAAAAACAAACAAACAAACAAACAAGCCAAAACAACACAACAAAATAAGAGGGACCAACAAGGACTGTGCTGTTTTGACCTAGTTGGAGGATCTGAATGAGGAATTAGGCTATCAGCTGAGAGGAAAACACTGATAGTGCTACTTCACTCATAGCTTTACTGAGAAAGGAAAAAAAATGTTTTAAGAGTTGTAACCCAAATACAGATGAGTAAGACCACTTTGGGCTGTGGCTGCTTTTCCATGGATCTTTCTCCCTGCCTTTTGTAGCTGGATCTGAATAATTTCACTAACTTCTTTCCTGCTGCTAATCCCCCTGGCTGATCTACCTTCACCTATCTGCTGCATAAAACAGGTGGTGAGATAAGATTCGGGAAGGGGGGAA
>VWZI01009941.1:221362-239335 GCA_013396835.1 Psilopogon haemacephalus
GGGGGGGGGGAAGGCTCTGTCCAGCCTAATCAAGGGTAGGGTGTCCCTGGGCATGTCAGGGGGGTTGGAACTAGATGATCCTTGTGGTCCCTTCCAACCCTGACTGATTCTATGATTCTAGTAGTGGTGGTTGGTTACCCCTGTTAGGGATTTTGATCTCTGGGAGGCGTGTGGTGTTTCTGTATTAACTTTTTTACTCTATATATCTGTTATACACTGTAGATATCTGCTTGTATATTGTGCAAAGCTGTAAATATAAAGCTTAATTTATTAACTTCCAGCTAACTGAGTCCTAGCCTGGGTTATTTCAAAGTGTTGGAGGGGCAGATAACTGCTGAACCACCACAAGGACCTTCCTTCAACATAAAAGCAATCAGTGTTTCTGACTGGGTGCTTCTGGTGCTAGTGGCATCTTACTGTTACTAAGCCAATGGTGAGCTAATCCCAGTTAATGAGGCACTTCCAGTTTAACAAGCCTTGCCAGTGGGAATATATGGTGCATACTATAGCAGAGCATGGCACCAAGCTGGAGAAAGTCACAGAATCACAGAATCACAGCACCACTGGGGCTGGAAAAGACCTCTGAGATCATCAAGTCCAGCCTATGACCCAACACCACCACATCAGCTAAACCATGCCACCAAGTGCCACATCCAATCTTTTCTTAAAGACCTCCAGGGATGGTGACTCCACCACCTCCCTGGGCAGCCCATTCCAGTGCCTGATCAGCCTTTCTGCGAAGAAGTGCTTCCTAATATCCAACCTAAGCCTCCCCTGGCACAGCTTCAGGCCATGCCCTCTTGTCCTGTTTCTAGTTGCCTGGGAAGAGAGCCTGAGCCCTATCTGACTACAACTTCCTTTTAGGTGGTTGTAGGAGAGCCACAAAGATGCTCAGAGGGCTATGAGGACAGGCTACGAGAGTTGGGGCTTTTCAGTCTGGAGAAGAGAAGGCTTCAAGGAGACCTTATAGTAGCCTTCCAATATCTGAAGGGGGCCTACAAGAAGGCTGGGGAGGGACTATTCACAAGGTCTTGTAATGACAGGATGAGAAGTAATGGGTTTAAACTGGCAGATGGGAGATTTAAACTGGATGTTAGGAGGAAGTTCTTCACAGTAAGAGTGGTGAGACACTGGCACAGGTTGCCCAGGGAGGTTGTGGCTGCTCCCTCCCTGGAGGTGTTCAAGGCCAGGCTGGATGAGGCCTTGAGTGTCCTGTTCTAGTGGGAGGTGTCCCTGCCTATGGCAAGGGGTTGGAACTGGATGATCCTTGAGGTCCTTTCCAACCTAAACCATTCTATGATTCTATGAATAAAGTCCCCTCTAAGTCTCCTCTTCTCCAGGCTGAAGAACCCCAGCCCCCTCAGCCTCTCCTTACTGGACTTTGCCCCCATCCCCCTCACCAATCTCATCACTCTCCTCTGGACCCACTCCAGCACCTCAATATCCTTCTTGAAGTGTGTGGCCCAGAACTGCACCCCAGTACTTGGGGGGAGACCCCAGCAATGCTGAGCACAGGGGCAGAAAGACATCCCCAGTGCTGCTGGCCACACTGTTCCTGAGTCATGAGCCATTGCTGGGCCTCACAAGGCAGACAAGAGATGAGAGCAGCATCCTCCTCCCAGAGCTGTGTCTAAAGCCAGGGAGTATGAGCAGGGAGCCTGCAGGTGCTGAGGTGGAGTTGGTGCCTCACTCCCCAGATTGGCAGCTGATTTCTCCTCTAGTGGGCCCAGGTACAGCAGATGAGTGTCCTCTGAAAGGGCAAAGTCCCCAGTGGGAGCAGTCTAAGAAGTCTGTCCTCTGCTTAAAGCACCTTGAGTGCTGTGTCCAGTCCTGGGCCCCTCAATTGAAGAGAGATGTTGAGGTGCTGGAATGTGGTGATGGAGCTGGTGAGGGGCCTCCTGTGAGGAGAGGCTGAGGAAGCTGGGGGTGTGCAGCCTGGAGAAGAGGAAGCTCAGGGGTGACCTCATTGCTGTCTACAACTACCTAAAGGCAGGTTGTAGCCAGGTGGGAGCTGGTCTCTTCTCCCAGGCAACCAGCAACAGAACGAGGGGACACAGTCTCAAGGTGTGCTGGGGAAGGTATAGGCTGGATGTTAGGAGGAAGTTCTTCACAGAGAGAGTGGTTGGCATTGGAATGGGTTACCCAGGGAGGTGGTGGAGTTGCCATCCTTGGAGGTGTTCAAGCAAAGACTGGATGAAGCACTTAGTGCCATTGGCTAGGGCTGGGTGGTAGGTTGTAGTGGATGATCTTGGAGGTCTCTTCCAACCTGGCTGATTCTACGACTCTGTGATCTCATTTCAGGGCAAGTCCCGAGGCAGGTGATGACAGCACCTGAGGGTCAGGTAAATATCTGCAGGCAGAAGTTACTTAAATATTAAGAAGGAACCACAAAATAGGGGGAAAAGTGGAGAAAAATGGTGTCCAGTACCCTGGTGTGTTTTATGTAGAGGATACTGACACGGGAAGGCTTACCATGGCTGTACAACCTAGAAAGGCTCCTTGGGCAGTCAGGTCACTGTTGTTACTCAAAATACATCTACTCAAATCCTTTTTGAAGTAGTGCAAATTCTGGTTTGCTGAGCTGGGAGAAGGGACACAGAGCATGAAAGCTCAGGGGTTATTTAGGCACAGGCACAGACACAGGCATTGTAGATCTGGGACCTCTTGCTTCCAAGCATTCTCTGCATGAGTCTCAGAACTCCATGAGTTGTGGGCAAGCTGCCAGCTTCCCTGTGTTTATAGGGCCCAAGAGCAAACAGCCCTGGGGTGGCTCATAACTTCAAGAGGCCACTGGGATGGAGATGCACGTGGCCAAAGAGGGCAGTTCTGGCAGTTGTGAGTCCCATGGCCTGAAAAGTCCTGAGGAGTCTCAGGAGGGCTGAGTATCAGTTTACTGCCTATCCCTTTACTCACTTGTGTTATTCCACTGGCCCATGGGCACAGGGACTTCCCTCTACCTCTTCTCAGGTGCCCTGGCTGCCAGCCATAACTTGTGTTATTCCACTGCCCCATGGGCACAGGGACTTCCCTCTACCTCCTCAGGTGCCATGACTGCCAGCCACCTCCTCATTCCATGGCTAGGGTCCTCTGGACCATAAGTTGGAAATTTTTTTCCCTGTAAGGGTGACAGAACACTGGAACAGGCTGCCCAAGGGGATTGTGGAGTCTCCCTCTCTGGAGATATCCAAAACCTGTCTGGATGCATTCCTGTGTGATCTGGTATAGGTGATCCTGCTCCAAAGGGGGTTGGATTAGATCATATTTTGAGGTTGCTTCCAGCCCCTGGCATTCTGTGATTCTGTGAAGAGTGGAGGGGATCAGTGATCTGTGATCCCTCTTTAGTCCAGCTCTCTGCAAGTGGCAGAGCTCCCTGGACTTGTCCATGGATTCATCCAGACATCCTGCCAGTGGCAAAGGCCAACCCAGCTGGCCTGAACAAGGTCTCCCTGAAAAACTGCCACTTGCCAAGTGTTGTATGGGTCCCTTTGCATCGTTCCTTGGCCCTGCCCCTGCAGCATGGGGAGCTGCCTTCTCCTCTGCATGGAGCCCTGAGGGAGAGGGAAGAAGAAGAGGGTCTGGCACCCTTAGGGCCACTGCGCTGGTTCAATGAGAGGAGTCTGTAAGCAGACCACCAAGGTCCCTCCCTGCGAAGAGGGACTTGGTGGTGCTGGTGGACAAGAAGCTCAACATGAGCCAGCAGTGTGCACTTGCAGCACAGAAAGACAACCAGAGCCTGGGATGCATCAAGTGTGGCCAGCAGGTCGAGGGAGGTGATTCTCCCCCTCTGCTCTGCTTTGGTGAGACCCCACCTGGAGTACTGCATCCAGTTCTGGAGCCCCTTTTACAAGAGGGATGTGGACATGCTGGAGCATGTCCAGAGAAGGGCCACGAGGATGATCAGAGGGCTGCAGCACCTCTGCTATGAGGACAGACTGAAAGAGTTGGGATTATTCAGCCTGAAGAAGAGGAGGCTCTGAGGTGACCTTTTTGTGGCCTTCCAGTATCTGAAGGGGTCCTACAGAAAAGCTGGGGAGGGACTTTTTAGGCTTACTTTTAGGTAGTGACAGGATTAGGGGGAATGGAGCAAAGCTGGAGGTGGGGAGATTCAGACTGGACGTGAGGAGGAAGTTTTTCAGCATGAGAGTGGTGAGAGCCTGGAATGGGTTGCCCAGGGAGGTGGTTGGGGCCTCATCCCTGGAGGTGTTTGCAGCCAGGCTGGATGAGGCTGTGGGCAGTCTGAATTAGGGTAGGGTGTCCCTGGGCATGTCAGGGGGGTTGGAACTAGATGATCCTTGTGGTCCCTTCCAACCCTGACTGATTCTATGATTCTAAGGTCCCTGAGGCCTGAAGGTGGTGGAGTTTCTCTTCAGTCTAATCTTCATCCTTGCTCTACTCTTTAGCTTTAAGGACAAACCTCCTCAGTGTTTGTTTGTTTTTGTTCATTTTATTTATATATTTAAATTTAAATTTAATAAGAATGGGGAGACATATGTCCTGGGAAGGACCTTAATAGCATTGTATATTCTTAAACTCTTGGCTGGGGAGTTGTTATGAATCTCTAAGCAGATGCAACTACTGCCTCTTATTGCTAGGAGAGTGCAGGCTATGGGCCGTAATGATGATTGCAGAGGTCTTTTCCCTACCATGGTGATCCTGGATAATTACCAGTAACAAAATTTGCTCTGACACAGGCTTGCAGTGATGTTTTCAAGAGTGATATGGTGCCTTCATGCCTTGCATCATCTGCACTGGGCAGCTGATGAACGTCTGAGAGAACGTTGAGATGGGAAGGAGGCTAACTTACCTTCACAGTTCCCTTGGAGACCTGAGATGGAAACCTACCTGCAGCAGGTAACTCAGCATCACTGTAGGCTTCTTTACAAATAAGCAGTGAATGCGATAAAGACTACCTGGAACTGCACTTCGGAGCCAACACAGATGCCTGTGAGCAGGCTAGAATATCAGGTAGTGAGAGGACTAGCAGGCTTGGCAGGACCCCCGCAGTAAGGAGTGGATGGAGCTGGCTCTGCCCATCCTACAGAGCTCACCTGATGTGTCATAGAATGGTTTAGGTTGGAAGGGACCTCAAAGATCATCCAGTTCCAACCCCTTGCTATAGGCAGGGACACCTCACACTAAATCAGTTCGCTCAAGACCTCATCCAACCTGGCCTTGGAACACCTCCAGGGAGGGAGCAGCCACAACCTCCCTGGGCAACCCCTTCCAGTGTCTCACCACTCTCACTGTGAAAAACTTTCTCCTAACATCCTGTTTAAATTTCTCCTCTGCCAGTTTAAACTCATTCCCCCTCATCCTGTCATTACAAGACCTTGTGAATAGTCCCTCCCCAGCCCTCCTGTAGGCCCTCTTCAGATACTGGAAGGCTACTATAAGGTCTCCTTGAAGCCTTCTTTTCTCCAGGCTGAAAAGCCCCAACTCTCTCAGCCTGTCCTCATAGCAGAGATGCTGCAGCCTTCTGATCATCTTCGTGGCCCCCCTCTGGACTCTCTCCAATAGTTCCACATCCTTCTTGTTGTGGGGGCTTCAGAACTGCACACAGTACAGTGTCCTCAGTATGTTAACTACTGTAATCAGAGGCAGCTTCTCTGTTGTGATGATTGATGCTGCCTGAGGATAGGGGTGACTGGGAGGATTTCTTAACAAGACCACAGCTGGGTGTGTTAATTGGCTTTCTGGCAAATATGATGGCAATATGTGAGAGGCTGAGGAGCAAACTGAACTTCCAAAAGTAGACTTTTGACAAGCAAGTGGGGAGGTGGGAATCTTGTTGGGTGGTGGAACCGTCTCAGGAACACAGCGCCGCATTTCTGGTTTACTCACAGCATACTCTGGAGCGTGACCAGAGAAAGGCCACAAGGATGATCAGAGGGCTGCAGCACCTCTCCTATGAGGACAGACTGAAAGAGTTGGGGCTGTTCAGTCTGGAGAAGAGGAGGCTCCCAGGCGACCTTATTGTGGCCTTCCAGTATCTGAAGGGAGCCTACAGAAAAGCTGGGAAGGGACTTTTTAGAATATCAGGTAGTGAGAGGACTAAGGGGAGTGGAGCAAAGCTGGAGGTGGGGAGATTCAGATTGGATGTGAGGAGGAAGTTGTTCACCATGAGAGTGGTGAGAACCTGGAATGGGTTGTGCAGGGAGGTGGTTGGGGCCACATCCCTGGAGGTGTTTGCAGCCAGGCTGGATAAGGCTGTGGGCAGCCTGATGTAGTGTAGGGTGTCCCTGGGCATGTCAGGGGGGTTGGAACTAGATGATCCTTGTGGTCTCTTCCAACCCTCACTGATTCTATGATTCTATGATACTCTGTGCTGAGGCCTCGTGCTGATTTCCACTTCTTGTTAGCTCTTCAGCAGCTCACCAGGCCCCAGCTGGCAATGGCTAATTGCAGTCAGTAGGTGATAAATGCAGCATCTCAGCAACAGAATTTGCTCCAGTTCTGGGACACATTCTGGGAAACAGGGAGTGCCCTGGAAAAAAAAAAAAAAGGCAGGGGTGGGGGTGCGGGTAGGGGAGTGGAAGGGAAGGGGAGATGCCTAAAGCCTGACCTTCTGTGAGAAGCATTGCTTGAGAAAGGCATCAATACACAGGACAAGTCACATCTGCTTTTGCTGGAAGTTAGAGTGGAAAAATTTAGTGTTGAAGAAATGGCAACCTTTCAGCACCCACCTCTGGTGGTTTCTAGTTTCAGTCTAATATCCCTTGATGCCTCTGCAGCATGGCTATTTTTTGCAAGGCTGTAAGCAGCCTTCTGGAGCTCAAAGGACAGTGAAGGTATAATGAATGCCTTGCACTTGGGCCAGCAGTTCAAATAAAACCTAATGTCTGGAAGATGGCCTATTGACATTGATAGTCAGCCTCAGCTGGCCTCAGGTGGTGAGGCAGCTTTGCTCTTCACTGTTGGCGTTGGTCAGGAACCTGGGATGCCAGAGCCAACTGATGGCACAAGTACATGGTCTGTACCTTGTGGCAGTGACTGCTTTCAGATGTTTTTTTGTCTGAGCTAAAGATATCTCTACCATCTTGTCAGTCAGAGCCCTCAGGATAGGAAGCGGTGATTAAATCTGCAAGGAGAATTTGCTGCTTTCTCACCCTGGGAAGCAAATCCTTAGAGGTCAAGGTTGAACCACAGAAGCTGAGAAACTTGCCGGGCAGCAAGGCAAGCTTTTCTGTTGACAAATTTGAGAGGATTTCCATTTCCATGGCTAGCCATATAGCATCTTGACAGGTGCTCAGTTTTCACAGCACTAGCTGTGTTGCAGGACACAGAAAGCCATGGATGACAGGTCCGTGTTAGAGCAGCTCTGTGTTTTAACAGGGTATTGTGAACCTGGCATTCCTCCTGAAGGAGACTTGTGGGCCGTTTCTGGGTGGTTTAATCAATGAGAATGCAGATTTCAGTCCTGAAGGGGAAAAAAAAAAAAAAAAANNNNAAAAAAAGGCAAATTTAAACCCAAAGGGGGAAAAAAAAAAAAAAAAAAAAAAAAAGATGCCATCTTCCTCCAAAAGAAAGCCCACAAAAGCTCCTGTGCAGGGCTGGCCAGCATAGCAGGTACATAATATCATAGAATCATAGAATGGTTTAGGTTGGAAGAGACCTCAAAGATCATCCAGTTCCAACCCCCGCCCCCCCTACCTGCCATAGGCAGGGACACCTCCCACTAGATCAGATCACTCAAGACCTCATCCAGCCTGGCCTTGAATACATTCAGGGAGGGAGCAGCCACAACCTCCCTGGGCAACCTGTTCCAGTGTCTCGCCACCCTCACTGTGAAGAACTTCCTCCTAACATCCTGCCTAAATCTCCCCTCCACCAATTTGAACCCATTCCCCCTTGTCCTGTCATTACAAGACCTTGTGAATAGTCCCTCCCCAACCTTCCTGTAGGCCCCCTTCAGATACTGGAAGGCTACTATAAGGTCTCCTGGAAGGTCTCCATGCTGAAAAGCACATGTGCTGAACATTTCCACATTGGCGACGCTGCATGCAGCTGCTGGAACGAAAAAGCAGCCTGGGAACAATGGGAGAGGTATCTGGATCCTTCTAAAGGCGAGCAGCAAGCCTGTATTTGTTTGTTTGCAATTGTGCCAATGTTACGGCATCACCAAGGGCAAGTTCTGCTAGATAGAGATCAGTGCATGGGCAGAAAAAGCAATTAACGTTTTATTATCATCTCGCTCATAGGCAATTAAAATGGAGAAGATTCCCCTTCCGATAAAGATACGTAAATAAGTGGGGACCAGAGGTGGGTCCTGAAGGAGACAAAGGCATGCTGAAAGTCAGAAGATCACCTGGCAGTTCAGGCTCTCAAACTGAGATGCTGCAGGAAGAGGTGACTGAGACACGCAGGACACATGGGAAATAGCAAGCCAAATGGTAAGGTGGGATGCAGACAGCTTCTGTTGTTGTTGTTGTTGTTGTTGTTGTTGTTCAGAGTGGTGGTGAATGGTGCCACATCCAGTTGGTGACCAGTCACGAGTGGTGTGCCCCAGGGATCAGTGCTGGGCCCCATCCTGTTTGATATCTTTATTGATGACCTGGATGAGGGGATTGAGTCCAGCATCAGTAAGCTTGCAGATGACACCAAGCTAGGAGCAGGTGTTGATCTGTTGGAGGGTAGGAGGGTGCTGCAGAGGAACCTGGACAGGCTGGATGGGTGGGCAGAGGCCAATGGGATGATATTTAACAAGGCTAAGTGTAGGGTTCTACACTTTGGCCATGGCAACCCCAGGCAGCACTACAGGCTGGGGACAGAGTGGCTGGAGGCAGAGAGGGACCTGGGGGTGCTGTTAGATAGGAGCTGAACATGAGCCAGCAGTGTGCCCAGGTGGCCAGGAGAGCCAATGGCATCCTGGCCTGGATTGGGAATAGTGTGGCCAGCAGGACAAGGGAGGTTATCCTGGCCCTGTACTTGGCACTGGTCAGGCCACACCTTGAGGACTGTGTCCAGTTCTGGTCCTCTCAATTCAAGAAAGATCTTAAGGTTCTGGAACACATCCAGAGAAGGGTGATGAGGCTAGTGAGGGGCCTGGAGCACAGCCCTGTTAGGAGAGGCTGAGGGAGCTGGGGTTGTTTACCTTGGAGAAGAGGAGGCTCAGGGGTGACCTCAATGCTGTCTACAACTACCTAAAGGCAGGTTGTAGCCAGGTGGGTGTTGGTCTCTTCTCCCAGGCAACCAGCAACAAAATGAGTGGACAGTCTCAAGTTGTGCCAGGGAAGGTATAGGCTGGATGTTAGGAGAAAGTTCTTCACAGAGAGAGTGACTGGCATTGGAATGGGCTGCCCAGGGAGGTAGTGGAGTTGCCATCCCTGGAGGTGTTCAAGAAAAGCCTGGATGGAGCATTTAGTGCCATTGGCTAGGGCTGGGTGATAGGTTGGACTGGATGATTTTGGAGGTCTCGTCCAACCTGGCTTGTTCTGTTCTATTCTANTACCAAAATTTAATTGCTGTGGTTTTACAGATTAATAAAACAGTTAATTTCTTCCAAAGAAACAACTGTTTGGTGGGTGATTTTCATCAAACCATGATGATAACCTCCTATGGGAGTTCATGGAGCACTGAAACAGGCTACCCAGAGAGGTTGTGGAGTCTCCTTCTCTGGAGACTTTCAAAACCTGCCTGGATGAATTCCTGTGCAAACTACCCTAGGGTGATCCTGCCTTAGCGAGGGGGTTGGACTCTGATCTCTGGAGGTCCCTTCCAACCTCTAAAGCTCTGTGTGATTCATTTGAGCTGCCAAATAACTTGTTTTCACCAGGAGTAAAGACGGGCACGAGGCTGCAGCAAGTGGAAACAACTGTGTGCATTGCAATGTGACTCTAATCCCTTGCACACCTGTCTCTGAGTAGAGGAAGGGGCTAGAGGACACAGATCACTTTGTCACAAGAACAGAGCTAGTACCAGTACACACAGAGTCACTGTAGCTCATCATCAGCTGGTGCAAAATGGCACAGCACACTGGATGTCAATTGATTGCACCCCAGCACGCCACCCATTAAGCAGTTTGCTGAAGCACTCCGTTTGGATCTGCTGCTTTGAGGCAGCCTCCACTGCTGAAATTGCTGTCAAATGGCTGGAATCAGGCGCTTCTTGGGCCAGAATAGATACTGGTTGCTTAGCCTGCTATTAATTGTCCCAGCAACCACATACTGTAAAAACAGGGTAAACAGCACTAGAGGTGCTCCCTGAAAATCAGACAACCTGTCTGGTGAAAGCTTTTAGAGCCTTTCACGAGCTGCAGCAGTGATTGAAGGAGGTAGGGTGGGTGTGTTATTGTTCTCATTAAAGCATCATCTACCAATTTATTGCAGCAGGAAAACAGCAACAGCAAAGCCTTCACCCTGAAAAAAAATAACCAACCCTGCCTGCTCTTTAGGCAACATTGAAGGGTTGGACAGAGGGGTGCTGTGAATATGTCCCTTACTGAAGCCTGCCTCTCCATTTGCAAGAGCAGAGCGACAGAGATCATAGAATCATAGAATGGTTTAGGTTGGAAAAGACCTCAAAGATCATCCAGTTCCAACCCCCCAACATAGGCAGGGACACCTCCCACTAGACCAGGTCGTTCAAGACCTCATCCAGCCTGGCCTTGAACACCTCCAGAGAGGGAGCAGCCACAACCTCCCTGGGCAACCTGTGCCAGTGTCTCACCACCCTCACTGTGAAGAATTTCTTCCTAACATCCCATTCGAATCTCCCCTCCACCAATTTGAACCCATTCCCCCTCATCCTGTCATTACAAGACCTTGTAAATAGTCCCTCCCCAGCCTTCCTGTAGGCCCCCTTCAGATACTGGAAGGTTACTATAAGGTCTCCTCGAAGCCTTCTCTTCTCCAGGCTGAAAAGCCCCAACTCTCTCAGCCTGTCCTCACAGCAGAGGTGCTCCAGCCCTCTGATCATCTTTGTGGCCCTCCTCTGGACTCTCTCCAGCAGTTTCATGTCCTTCCTGTGCTGGGGGCTCCAGAACTGCACACAGTACTCCAGGTGGGGTCTGATGAGAGCAGAGTAAAGGGGGAGAATCACCTCCCTTGCTCTGCTGGCAATGCTTCTCTTAATGCAGCCCAGCACACAGTTGCTGTCTGAGCTGCGTGTGCACACTGTTGGCTCATGTTGAGCTTCTCATCCACCCAGACCCCCAGGATGAGGGCAGTGAGGTGGTCGTAACAAAGATCCCAGCACAAGGCTACAGTGGGAGCCCCTGAGGGCAGCTCAGGAACTGCACTCTGGTAAGGTAAAGCACATGGGCTCCCAGGATTTCCTGAAAATGAAAAAAGTGCAGATTCTCACCAGAGTGTTAATTTTGAAGCACGGAACCAAGTATGTCACAGTCTCAAATGCATGCTTCCAGCCACGCACTTATGGGATAAGGTAGATTGATTTTTCTCCACTTATGGCATAGACACTGCTGCCTTTGAAGCAGGTGATTTCTGCAGCATAGGATTAAACATCTTAAAAGCTCTTGAACTGGAAGAATCCTATGCTGCTCTTCTAACAACTGTCCAGCCATGAACTGGCATCTGTCTCCTGCCTTTCTAATGGACAGGCTAATAGTTGGGTGAGGTATGTTGGTGGAAGAAATTGCAGAGCGTGGTGGAATCGTAGAATGGTTTGAATTAGAAAGGATGTTAAGGATCATCTAGTTCCAACCCCCCTGACATGGGCAGGGACACTTTCTACTAGATCGGGTTGCTCAAACTTGACCTTGAACACTTCCAGAGAGGGGGCATCCAAAGCTTCTCTGAGCAACCTGTTCCAGTGGTTCACCACCCTTATAGGGAAGAATTGCTTCCTGATACCTAATTTGAAACTGCCATCCCTCAGTTGAAACCATTGCCCCTCATCCAATCACTACACTTCCTGATAAAGTATCCCTCCCAATCTTTCCTGTGGCCTCCTTTAAGTGCTAAAAGGCCACTATAAATTCTCCTGGGAGCCTTGTCTGCTCCAGGTTGCACAACCCCTCTCTCTCAGCCTGTCCTAACAGGGGAGGTGCTCCAGCCTCCTGATTATCTTTGAGACCTTCTGTGCTGGTTTGAACTAATTGGAGAATTTGAGTGAGAAATTAGACTATTGGCTGAGAGAGGAAAACACAGTATGGCACTTCACCCAGAGCTTTACAGAGAAAGAAAAAAAAAAAAAAGTTGTTTTAAATAGTTATAACCAAAACACAGATAGGCAGATGGTTTCAGACCGCTCTGGGCTGAGGCTGCTTCTCTTGCATGGTTCCTTTGTCTCTCTGCCTTCGTAGCTTATTCTCAGTAATGCTACTAACTTCTTTCCTACTCCTAACCCCCCTGGCCAATCTACCTCTGCCTATCTTCAGCATCAACAGGTGGTGACATAAGATTGGGGAAGGAGGGGGGGAAAGATGGTAGAGGTGGTTGGCTACCCCTCTTGGGGATTTTGGTCTCTGGGAGGGCTGTGGTGTTTCTGTATTAGCTTTTCATTGTATATATCTGTAAATATGTGTTATACTTTGTAAATATTTGCTTGTATATTGTGCAAAGCTGTAAATATAAAGCTTCATTTATCAATTTCCAGTGTTTCTAGGTCCAAGCTGGGGTTTATATCAAAAGGTTCTATATCCTTCTTATGTTGGGGGCTTCACAGCTGACCATAGTCCTCCAGATGGAGCCTCGTGAGAGCAGAGCAGAGGGAGAGAATCATATCCTGTGTCCTGCTGGTGCACTTCTGTTCATGCAGCCCAGGGTGTGGTTGGCTTTCTGGGCAGCAAGTACTGATTATTGAGTTATATTGAGCTTCTTGCCAACCAGCTTCTACTACCTGGGGAGTAAAACTGTTTGGAAGTACCAAACCCTATTGCTGCAAAGCAGGTGAAGTTTAACCATTCATTTACCAAAACCATTTGTGGTATTTGCTAGGGACTGGGATTTTTACAGACCCTGTGCAGTAACAACAGGGACAGTCCTCACTACCAATAAAGGCTGGGGGATGAGGTCATGGAAAGCAGCCCTGCAGAAAAGAGCTTAGTGGTGCTGACAGATGAGAAGCTGGACATGCTTAGACAGGGTGTGCTTGCAGCCCAGAAGGCAAATCACATCCTGGGCTGCGTCAAAAGCAGTGTGGTCAGAAGAGCCAGAGAGGTGATTCTGCCACTTTACTCTAGCGAGACCTCACCTGGAGTACTGCATCCAGGTCTGTAGCCCTCAGCGCAGGAAGGACATGGACCTGATGGAGCCAGTGCAGAAGAGGGCCAACCAGGGGATTGTAACACCTCTGCTATGAGGACAGGCTGAGGGAGCTGGGTTGTTCAGACTGGAGAAGAGAAGGCTCTGGGGAGATGTAATTATGATCTTCCAGTACCTGAAGGGGGCCTAAAAGTAGGCTGGAGAAAGACTGTTTACAAAGGCCTGTAATGATAAGACTAGGAGCACTTGTTTCAAACTACAGAAGAGCAGGTTTATATTGAATGTTAGGAACAAGTTCTGCACCATGAGGGTAGCAGAACACTGGAACAGGTTGCCTAGGGAGGTGCTTCCCTGGAGATCTTCAAGGTGAGGCTCTGGACAAGGCTCTGGACAACCTGATCTAGTTGAGGATGTTCCTGCTGACTGCAGAGGGGGTTGGAGTATAAGACCTTTGGTGGTCCCTTCCAACCCAAACCAATCTATGATTCTATGGTTCTGTGATCCTATGATCCTGTGATCCTATGGTTCTATGACCACTCTACTTTAGTCCTTACTATGCAAGCTAGATAGTCAGGAACTGCAGGTCATACTGGTGTCAGTAGCTCTGTGCACCCATTCAATCCCTACTGCTATAAGCAGGAGCTGCTGAAGCTGCCAGCTCCCCAGCTCGTGAGAACTGGAAGATTTGGCAGCTTCACTGACCCTTCTGAGGCTGAGCTTGACTGCTGTCCAGTGTCTGCTCAGCAAGGCCTGGGAAACTCACTGGGAGCTCTGCATTTTGCTGTAATATAGATGCAACGAATTAATAAAACCCTGTGATGATGCTCTGAAGAGCTGTCTGCAATACCCATGAGGCAATTTGCAGCTTCTAGGGAGGCTGCAGGATATATAGAAAGCAGAAGAAGCTATTCCATTTCTGAGAAGAAGCTGAAGTTTGGAATTCTAGGGAAGTGACACACATTAGTCCTGCTGTCGGACAGACCCAAGGTGTCTTGAGAGGGACCTGAATCCTCTCCCTTTTGCTTTCTCAGCTACAGTAGCCCATTTCCTTGGAAGAAAATAGCAAGAGCAGAGAGACAGTGGGCAGGCTACCCTGATGAGCTAAGGACCCCCATCCTGCTGCTCTGCTGCTCTGAGTCCAGCCAAATCTACCAGGTGAAGCCTGGCTACCTGCTGATGTTTATAATGGTCAGAGATACATGACAGCTCATGCCCTGTAGAGCAACCCAGGGAAAGGGAAACCCCAACACATTCAAATCCTTCCCACTATTACACTTGGAATAATTAAGCAGGACAGGGTCTGTGCTGTGGCTAGTCACTGTGCTAGTAGCATTTCAGTTTTGCAGTGGTGCAGCTGTGGGTTGATGGGAAGGGATGGACTGCCCAGACCTTCGCAAAAGATAAAAGCTGAGAGGGCATTTGTGGGAGGGATTGAAAATGCTTTACCAGTGCTGCAGTCCTGCACCAGTCTTCAGAGTGCTGCTGGCACTGGAATATGTGCTGATCATCAGAACCTTGGAATGGAGCTTCTGAAGCATTCACTGCAGTGATGTGCTGGTTTGAGCTAATTGGAGAATTTGAGTGAGAAATTAGACTATTGGCTGAGAGAGGTAAACACAGTATGTCACTTCACCAGAATTTTGCTGAGAGAGAAAAAAAATTGTTTTTAAGAACTCAGACAGTTTCGGACCTCTCTGGCTGCAGCTGCTTCTCTTTGCATGGTCTCCTTTTTGTCTTTGCCTTGGTAGCTAATTCTCAGTAATTCTACTAACTACTTTCCTACTTCTAACCCCCCTGGCTGATCTACTTCAGCTTATCTGCAGCATCAACAGGTGGTGAGATAAGANGTATATTGTGCATTGCTGTAAATATAAAGCTTCATTTATTAACTTCCAGTGTTCTGAGTCCTAGCCAGGGTTTATAAAAAGGTGGGTTGGGGGTGGGGGGGGAGGGCAGGTAACTGCTAAACCACTACAAGTGAGGAGGCCATGTAGCTCTCCCCTGACAGAGCATCATGCCTGGCTTTCAGAGGAGTGAACAGCCTGACTGTCTGCAACAGCATCTCCACCTGGACAACACACTGGATAGCTGTGATTTAGCCACCTCCCAGGGGAGGCTGGGATCACTGAAACCTCAGCACATCCAGGCTTAAAGGTTTCTAGTTTTTGAAGTTTTGCTGGCCATTCCTTGTCCTTTCTGGGTGTAAACCAGAGAGAGAGAGACAGAGAGAGAGAGCAGAGAAAGCAGACAGCTTGTCTAAACCAAAGTCAGATTTGCTGCTCAAGAGACAGTACACCAGTGTGGTTCTGCAACCCAACACTGTTGGGTCACACAGCTAGACAGCCCTTCCTGGAAAGGGGAAAGCATTCCCCCTCCTATCTTTTATGAAAGCATGCAGAAAAGGAGCAATTAGAGAATACTCATATTGCTGGTACCTTCTGAGTGACTCAGATAAGATCGGGAAGTAAAAGCAGCAGAACCTCCTCCTTAAAACATCCTAGTGGCACAAAAGAATGCTGTGAACAAGAAACTCCAGTTTTCAGTCCTGCATCTGAGCCTGTTGCCAAATGAAGAGTATGGAGGCAGTGATCATAGAGAAGAGAGAGCTGGGTAGGTAACTAGCACTGGTTACTCCAGTAGCTGGGCCTAGCAGGGCAAAGATAAATTTAAATTCATAGGATCATAGAATTGGCCAGGTTGGAAGAGACCTCCAAGATCATCCAGTCCAACCTATCACCCAGCCCTAGCCAATGGCACTAAGTGTTCCATCCATTCCTTCCTTGAACATCTCCAGGGACAGTGACTCCACCACCTCCCTGGGCAGCCCATTCCAATGCCAATCACTCTCTGTGAAGAACTTCCTCCTAACATCCAGCCTATACCTCCCCTGTCACAATTGGAGACTGTGTCCCCTCATTCTGTTGCTGGTTGCCTGGGAGAAGAGACAAACTCCCACCTGGCTACAACCTGCCTTTAGGTAGCTGTAGACAGCAATGAGGTCACCCCTGAGCTTCCTCTTCTCCAGGCTGCACACCCCCAGCTTCCTCAGCCTCTCCTCACAGGGCTGTGCTCCAGTCCCCTCACCAGCTTCATCACCCTTCTCTAGATGTATTCTAGTACCTCAACATCTCTTGAATTGAGGGGACCAGAACTGGACACAGCACTCAAGATGTGGCCTGACCAGTGCCAAGTACAGGGGAAGAATAACCTCCCTTGTCCTGCTGGCCACACTATTCTTGATCCAGGCCAAGATGCCATTGCCCAGTACCTCAACAAATTCATTGCTTGCATTGCATCAAAGACAGACCTGAGCCATAATGTGAGCCAGCTGCATATTCAGCTTACCCAAACTTGTCTTTTGCTTCCCATTCTTTAAGGAGGAAGCACTGTTTTCTATCTAACAATAGCTATAGCCAGACTGTAAAGCTCATGGGAGAACCAAGTGAAATACTGTATTATTTCCGTAGAGCAGACATCACTAATTACCTTTTTCCCTTGTAGAAACTCTCAAATTAGTTGGAAAAAAAAAAGAAAATAAAAGATCAAGCTACTCTTAAGTGCAGTGACTAAAGTGATCAAAAGCTCATAACAGCACAGAAAGTGTAGCAAGCTTGTGTCTGTGCTCTAAAAGCTGTGTTTCATGATGGAAGCTAACAACAGGAGGCAAGGGGAAATGTAAGCATGAGCATTTTGCCAATGCTCACCCTGAATCCCACAAATCATCCCAAATGTGGACTTCTGGATTTAATCTCAGGCTTCAATCTCAAGATGTGTTTTTCTAAAGCAAGGCAAGGCTCGTAGGAAGAGGCAATATTCTCTCTTCTGACCTTCAATCATCTTGGCTACAAAACACTGTTATGCCATTATTCTAGGGGTTCATTGATATTCTGAAACATAAGGAGATCCTCTGCAGGCTTAAAAGGCACAGGTCAACTTCTGTGTCAGCATTCAAACCAACCTTCAGGTTTTGATCCAAAGTCTACCCAGCCATCCACCTCTCTATCTGGAAGAGAAGGACAGATCTCATCACTTAACCGTATTTAATATTGATCTTCACAATGCTGCTGCGTGGGCTAAAAGCTTGCTGTCTCTTCACACATGTGGAACAAGCCCATGTAAAGGTCAAAGCCTAGCCTTTTCATAGGGCCTTTTAGGCACTTAGCTAGCCTAAGGTAGCAGACTAAGTTTTCTGCATAGTCCATGGAGAAACATGAGCAACAGAGGAAGGTAATTTAGAATCATAGAATTGTCAGGACTGGGCAGGGACACCTCACACTAGATCAGGTTGCTCAGAGCCACATCCAGCCTGGACTTAAAAACATCCAGGGATGGGGCTTCCACCACCTCCCTGAGCAACCTGTTCCAGTGTCTCACCACCCTCATGGTGAAGAACTTCTTCCTAACATCAGTCTGAATCTACTCACCTCTAGTTTTGCACCATTCCCCCCAGTCCTATCACTACCTGACATCCTAAAAAGTCCCTCCCCAGTTTTTCCATAGGGCCCCTTCAAATACTGGGAGGCCACAATGGGGTCTCCTTGCAGCCTATTCCTCTCCAGACTGAATAACCCCAACTCTCTCAGCCTGTCTCCATAGGAGAGGAGATCCAGCTCTCTGATCATCCTCGTGGCCCTTCTTTGGACACATTCCATCATGACCAGATCTATCCTGCAGTAAGGGCTCCAAAACTAGACACAGTGCTCCAGGTGGGTTCTCACCAGAGTGGGATAGAGGGGGAGAATCACCTCCCTCAACCTACTGTCTCCTCTCCTCTCCTCTCCTCTCCTCTCCTCTCCTCTCCTCTCCTCTC
>VWZI01009941.1:249333-269017 GCA_013396835.1 Psilopogon haemacephalus
TGGCAGGGCACAGATTAGGTCCACCAAAAAAAAAAACCCACCCTTCACATAGGTGTCACGGAGCAAATTCACTGAGCAGGGAATAGAAGCCAGGTGGTACTCAGGAGCACAAATACCTACAGAACAACTCAGCATTATGGAAGCTTCTGCAAGAGGGTTTTGTTGAAGCCAGTATTTAATCCACATCTCCCACACACCTCCCCAGTGCTTGAACTGCAAGAATACACTTGCTCCCTAATTGCAAAAGAGCACCGAGGATCTGCAAATCACAGAATCATAGAATGGTTTAGGTTGGAAGAGACCTCAAAGATCATCCAGTTCCAAACCCCCCAACATAGGCAGGGACACCTCCCACTAGATCAGGACACTCAAGACCTCATCCAGTCTGGCCTTGAACACCTCCAGAGAGGGAGCAGCCACAAACACCCTGGGCAACCTGTTCCAGTGTCTCACCACCCTCACTGGAAAGAACTTCCTCCTAACATCCCATTTAAATCTCCCCTCTGCCAATTTGAACCCATTCCCCCTCGTCCTGTCATTACAAGACCTTGTGAATAGTCCCTCCCCAGCCTTCCTGTAGGACACCTTCAGATATTGGAAGGCTACTATAAGGTCTCCTCGAAGCCTTCTCTTCTCCAGGCTGAAAAGCCCCAACTCTCTCAGCCTGTCCTCATAGCAGAGGTGCTCCAGCCCATCCATCACCTTCATGGCCTTCTCTGGACTCTCTTCAACAGTTCCATGTCCTTCTTGTGCTGGGGGCTCCAGAACTGCACACAGTGCTGCAGGTGGGGTCTGATGAGAGCAGAGTAAAGGGGCAGAATCCCTTCCCTTGCCCTGCAGTTGCTGTCTGGGCTGCATGTGCACACTGCAGGCTCATGTTGAACTTCTCATCTACTCAGACCCCCAGGTCCCTTTCCTCAGGGCTGCTTTCCAGCCACTCACCACCCAGCCTGGATTTGTGCTTGGGATTGCACTGACCCAGGTGCAGGATCTTACACTTGGCCTTGTTGGATTTCATGAAGTTGGCCTTGGCCCACCTCTCCAGTCTGTCCCTCTGGATGAAATATTGTTGCCTGTGGGATTGCTGACTGTTGGCATCATCAGACAGACCCTTGACTGCAGGCTTGCAGGTGTCCAGACGAGCTCTGTGGTTTGAAGAGCACGAACACACAAGGGCAAAAAGGACTGGTGAAATAATAAGTGGTAGGTCAGGGTGCTTGTTGCCATACTGAAGTATCTTTCTCTTCTCTGCACAAACCAGGGAACCTAGAGAAGGTGGTCCAGATCCCTGAGTTCCTGGATGTCTTTCACCAGTTTTTTAACAAGGTGAAATCTCCATTGCCCTCTAGAAAGGTCTTAGTTAAGTAAGGGCTGAGTGTCTCCTTGGAATGTATCCTGACTGGGTTATGCAACCTTTGCTTATGCTGCTGCTGCCCTCGGTTCAAGTGGCCTCTTTGCTAATGCCAGTTACTGTACTCCCTGAACCAGCTCTGTGTATATTTGTACCTTTTATATAGATGTCTCTTTTTCTAGTACTTTCCAGCCAGGGTTCTACAAACCCCATGCAAATATTAGTTATGAAACAATAATGCAAGCCTGTGAAGTGGTTTAGGATTTCTCCTTGTCACATGAGGAGGGGTGAGCAGAGGTGCCAGGATGGTAAATGCTTCGCCCAGGATTGGAGTTGTTGCTGGAACACAATTGGAGGAGTAAGGCATCGATGGGAATATGGGGTCCTGCCTTCAGATCCCTGCCTTTCATTGGCACAGTTGTAGTTTTGAGACTGCACTGGCCTTAAGACCCCATCAGAGTTCATTTGGCCTTTGTCAAGCTTCCCAACTGCCTGCCATTCCATTCATTTGAATTTGAAGCTGTGAGATTAAAAGAAACATGCATTTGCTCCCAGAATGACTCTGTGCTGCTGATGTCTCAAGACTCAACCACAGCAGAAGGAGATCTACTGCAGCTATGTGCAGTGGAGGAGGGGGAGGAAGAGGGCTGGAGCACCTCTCCTATGAGGACAGACTGAAGGACTTGGGGCTGTTCAGTGTGGAGAAGAAGAGACTCCAAGGTCACCTTATTGTGGCCTTCCAGTATCTGAAGGAGGCCTACAGAAAAGCTGGGGAGGGACTTTTTAGGCTATCAGGTAGTGACAGGACTAGGAGGAATGGAGCAAAGCTGGAGGTGGGGAGATTCAGATTGGATGTGAGGAGGAAATTCTTCACCATGAGAGTGGTGAGGCCCTGGAATGGAATGCCCAAGGGGGTGGTTGGGGCCACTTCCCTGGAGTTGTTTAAGGCCAGGCTGGATGAGGCTGTGGGCAGCCTGATCTAGGGTAGGGTGTCCCTGGGCATGGCAGTGGGGTTGGAACTAGATGATCCTTGTGGTCCCTTCCAACCCTGACTGGTTCTATGATTCTGTGATGAGTGAGGACCACTTGGTGGATGTGATGATGGGTGGCTGCAGCTATCCAGTACTCAGCCCCTGTACCATGCAGGCAGGGACTATGTCCATCCTTGGGTGCTACCACATGAGTGTGATGACACCAGAGCTCTTCACAGTCTAGCTGCTGGCACATGCCACCAGCCCTGCTGCTGTGCTGTGGATGTTATCTAGCTAGATGACACTATCTCGTGCAATTCCTATGTGGCAGCATGCAAATCCAGAAACGCAGGTGGCCAGGACAAAGGAGAAGGAGCCAAAGAAGTGAGCAGAAGGGTTCTTGTGCACGGCATGATGAGGAACATTGACTGCAGTTACCTATGGGCACGTTATCTGAGACTACCTTATCTCTCATCCCTGACTGTCGCCTTGACAGCCAGGTTCCCCTGCACCCATGTGGGAAACAAGGGCTGAAGGTGTCCCCCAAAAGGCAGTTTGCCACAGTTATCATGATGATGTCCCTCAGCAGCTGCCTCTGTATCTCCTTCACCTGCTGTCTGCCTGGCTTCCCCCCTGCCATCACCGCCGATAGCATCACCACCGTGACCTTGAAATCCTTCTCACAAGTGCCACCCTGTCTCTTAGCAGTGGGAAATCAGATTTCCCTTCCCTCAGCATCACTCCCTGCATTTTCGTTTCTGAAGAGAAAGCCAGGGAGGGAGGAGGGGGGTGTGTATGAAGTTTTCCCCTCTACAGCAGTGACTATTTTCAGCTGTAGCCCAACAGATTGCTTCGCTCTTCAGCCTTATCATCCCACACCACCTTAATGCAGGCAGCCAGGCAAGGTTACTATTAGGGACTGATATCACTGGCACTGCTGGCTGGAGGTTTTAACCCTCGGTGAACCAAAATCCTCTCCCTAGCACATGTTATTATATGTGATATAAATTATCCAGATTTTTAGGGTGGTGACTCTGGCAAGCCAGAAGATACAGTTAAGTGTGTTGTGTCAGAGGAAGACAAAGAGAAAAGTCAGCTGCTCTCCAGGACCAAATCAATCAATGGCTTACCATGCACTGAGTGACTGACAGCTCTGGCCCTCTGGCACTGTAATTTATTCTCCAGTCTCATCTCTTTGTGAGCACTGCATGTCATGTTTTAAAAGCTGTATATATATAGAAGCAGCTAGGTGGATATTTTTAGTGCGACCATAGGTATGGGAGCATTCCTTTATTTAGATTCTCTTGGCACAAATTCAGAGAAAGGAAAGAATCCAATGCCCCCTCTGCACCACTCTCCTCTGCTTCCCTGAAAGCATCCCCTCTGTTTGGCAGTGTGCCCAGAGGAGTCTGCAGAGCTGCTTCTGAGGAAGGTCTCTGGAAAGAACTTGCTGAGGGATGGTGAAGTTTACAGGGTGCCCCCCGATTTCAGCGAGAGCCTCTCAAAAATGTCATTCCGGTGTGGAACAAATATGTGGTAGAAAGCAGAAGCTACAATTCCCACCCCAACAAAGTCCAAACAATTTATCCTGACCTTTTCAAACCTATTTTGAGGCTGTAAAGGTCACCGGGGGTGCATCAGTAGGTAAGTGAGAAACTCTAAAGGTCTGTATGGTCCTGGATTGAGCACTTGCTGCAAGATAAGCATCCTCCAACTCAAGAGCACCCAAATGCACCCTCCTTAGCAGATTGGCCTGAATCCAAGAAAGGAAAGTGCTGCCAACTTTCTGACATCCTTAAGGCTACTGATCCTTCTAAACCACTTCCATCCTGATAAACTGGACAAACCGGGTCAGCTTCAGAGTGTAGATATGAGCACAGGGAGGAAACTGGGGACTGAAGAGTCTGCTGGAGACCATTGCTGTCCCAGCTACATCCCCCACAGATCATGTCTAAACAGACAGATCTGCAGTTCTGATGGAAAAGTTATTCCAGGCAGCCCTGGTTTGAGACTGGGCTTCAAAGAGACCCTTGGCAGGGAGATGCTGCTTGCAGGAGTGAGTCATGGCCAGGGAGCAGGGGGCACAGCATGCAGACATCCCCAGGGGTGCGAGGACCTTCACTGTGTCCCAGCTGTTCCTGACAGCTGCATTCCATGGCCTGACAGAAACTTCAGCCACTGAAAGTCATAAAAAGAAGGCAAGTTCAATGGGTACACAGACTTTTTTGTCAGATCTGAACAGAAACCTCTGCTCTTGCCTGGGGAAAGGTTTGTGTGTCCCAATATGCATGTATTTTTTTTTTTTTTTTAAAGGCTTTTGCCAGCTAGTCTGGTAAAGGATATTAGCTCTCCCTGTAGTTCTTGTATTGCTTTTACAGTAGAATCATAGAATGGTTTAGGTTGGAAGAGACCTCAAAGATCATCCAGTTCCAACCCCCCACCATAGGCAGGGACACCTCCCACTAGATCAGGTCGCTCAAGACCTCATCCAGCCTGGCCTTGAACACCTCCAGGGAGGGAGCAGCCACAACCTCCCTGGGCAACCTGTTCCAGTGCCTCACCACCCTCACTGTGAAGAATTTTTTCCTAACATCCCGTTCAAATCTCCCCTCCACCAATTTGAACCCATTCCCCCTCATCCTGTCATTACAAGACCTTGTGAATAGTCCCTCCCCATCCCTCCTGTAGGCCCCCTTCAGATACTGGTAGGCTGCTATAAGGTCTCCTCGAAGTCTTCTCTTCTCCAGGCTGCAGAGCCCCAACTCTCTCAGCCTGTCCTCATAGCAGAGCTGCTCCAGCCCTCTGATCATCTTCATGGCCCTCCTCTGGACTCTCTCCAACAGTTCCATGTCCTTCCTGTGCTGGGGGCTCCAGAACCCTGTTCAAAATGCACCACAGCCTCAAATGCTTGCATTTTCAAAATGCTGCTGTCCATTTCTATTGCACTTTCTTTCCAGTTCTTGCCTGTTTGGCATCTGCTGGTCTGGCCCCACAGGAGCGTGCTCATGTGTACATGCACACATCAATTAGCATCCCCCTTTTCCTGTGCCAATATGCTTGCACCTCAGGCAGTTGCATATCACAGGCTGATGACACCTCCACAGTTTACTTTAGGAGATATTGGTAGGTTTTTCACACCTTGACCTCAAACCTGCACACACACACACAAACACACACATCTTTGCTCTTAAACTTTCAGGCCTTGTTTTTCAATGTGTTGGTTTGAGCTAATTGGAGAATTTGAGTGAGAAATTAGACTATTGGCTGAGAGAGGTAAACACAGTGTCTTACTTCACCCAGACCTTTACTGAGAAAGAAAAAAGGTTGTTTTTAAGAACTGTTCTGAAAACAATCAGATACCAGACAGCTTCTGTCTGTTCTGGCTGCGGCTGCTTCTCTTGCCTGGTCCCCTTTGTCTCTCTGTCTTTTAGCTAATTCAGAGTAAAACTACTAACTCCTTTCTACTAATCCCCCTGGACAATCTACTTCAGCTTATCTGCAGCATCAACGGGTGGTGAAATAAGCCTGGGGAAGGGGGGAAAGGTGGTAGGGGGGGTTTGGTTATCCTCTCTTGGGGATTTTGGTCTCCGGGAGGGGTGTGGTGTCTGTATTACCTTTTTTTTGTATATATCTGTAAATATCTGTTATACCTTGCAAATATTTGCTTGTATATTGTGCATTGCTGTAAATATAAGGCTTCATTTATCAACTTCCAGTGTTTTTGAGTCCTAGCTGGGGTTTACAAAAGGTGGGGGGGCAGGGAACTGCTAAACCACTACATTCATGCTTCCCAGCAAGAGAGGAGGATAAAGCACACACAGACCTAAGAGTGCATATTACAACCATCGAGCAAGTAATAAAATCTTCTGCTTCAAATCAGAGATGCATAATCCATGTATCACTGCCCAGAGCTGGTCTGAGCAGAGCTCCCACAGGGCTCTGGATGGGCACAGTGCCACAGGCTGTTTGGAGGTGGCAGGCATTCGTATCCTTGGTATAGGTAAGGGCTACAAAATTGTTACATCCCTTGCTCAATGGGTTAGAGAGATAAGGAGCATTTTCATCTGGTTCTAAACACATGGGGCAGTGATAAATGCAAATCCCTTGTGCACTGTACAGCTGCAGGTAATGGGTCTTCAGCAGCTTCTCCCTAGTGGGAGGCAAGCACAGACTGGTTGACCTTGTCCAGGATGACAATAGACAAAAATATGAGAACCTTTAGGAAGAAACAGCTGCAACAGAGAAGGAAAGCAGCATTTTGGAATTTGGGATTGGGTGGGTTTGGGAGTTACCCATCTTTCCACACAGGGGCCCCATCCCTGGAGGTGTTTAAGGTCAGGCTGGATGAGGCTGTGGCCAGCCCAGTGTAGGGTAGGGTGTCCCTGGGCATGTCAGGGGGGTTGGAACTAGATGATCCTTGTGGTCCCTTCCAACCCTGACTGATTCTATAATTCTATTCTATGATTCTAACTCCCTTCCTCACCCTTCCCTGACCATATTTCCTACAAGCTGTGTGGTGGTTTGGAAGTTCCCCCCCTCCACCCCATTTGAATTTACCCAGATTAGACTCAGCCAGCTGCAAGTTAAGGAATGAAGCTTCATATTCACAGTTTAACACAATATACAAACAGATATTTGCAATGTATTACAAATATTTACAGCTATATAGAGAAATATACAAGTTAAAAGTAGTACAGACACATAATGCCCCTCCAGGAGATCAGAGTCCCCAAGGCGGGTTCCCAACCACTCTTCCACCTTCCCCCACCTCCCAACCTTATCCCAGAATCTGCCTTACATGCAAGGTAAGATCAGGGAAGATCAACTAGGGGGTTTAGAAGCAGAATTGATTAGTTGGGTTACACAGATCTAGCCAGAAGCCAAGGAGAAGGAGAGACCAACTGCCAGAGCTCAGACCAGAGTGACTCCATCCTATGTATTTTGATGTCCTTGCTTTAGTACATCTCAGTAAACCTATGAGTGAAGTAGCCACCACCATTGTTTTCATTTTGCAGCCTATAATTTAATTTTTCTCATTAAAATATTCCAATTAGCCTCAAACCAGCACAGGGATCTCAGAGGTGCAGGACTACCCTGGCTATAGTCCCCAGCAGTGGGGGCCAGGCCACTGCCTGCAGCAATTTGGCCAAAAGTCTCAGAGTGCACATTTATCTTGGTTGAAATCAAGCTTCTGGCGAAGGGGAAAGTTCAACAGAAGTTAACCAGTCATCAGCACTCACACTCACTAGTGTGAGCACCTCCAAAGGAGAAGTAAGCACTGGGATGTGCCTCACACAAGCCCTGGCATGGTAAACCACAAGCAGGCAAGGGCAGCTGTAACAGCAACCTCTCACTGGGGACTGGAAAGGAGGAGCTGCCCTAGCTTGCACCTGGGCTGCAATTATGAAATCAGAGAATCACAGAACCTTAGGGGTTGGAAGGGACCTCCAGAGATCATCAAGTCCAACTCCTCTGCCAAGGCAGGATCCGCTAGGGTAGTTCACACAGGAAAGCATCCAGGTAGGTTTTGAAAGTCTCCACAGGATACTCTGCAACCTCTCTGGGCAGCCTGTTCCAGTGCTCCATTGCCCTGACTGTAGAGAAGTTTCTCCTCATGTTCAAGTGAAACTTTCTATGTTCCAGTTTGTGAACTGCTAGTTCCAGTTTGTAACTGTTAAAGCCAAGGCCAGCAGAAGTGCCAAAGTCACCAAGTCTGAGGAGAAATCACAGGATCACAGGATGTCAGGGGTTGGAAGGGACCCAAGGAGATCATCAAGTCCAACCCCCCTGCCAGAGCAGGACATCATCCAATCTAGCTCAGATCACAGAGGAACACATCCAGACAGGCCTTGAAAGGCTCCAGAGAAGGAAACTTCACAGCCTCTCTGGAGAGCCTGTTCCAGTGCTCTGTGACCCTTACAGTAAAGAATTTCCCCATTGCGTTGAGCTGGAACCTCCTGTACTGCAGCTTACACCCATTGCTCCTTGTCCTATCACAGGGAGAAAATGAGCAGAGCCTGTCCCCCCACTCCTGACCCCCAGCCCTCAGATATTTATAAAGATTAATTAAATCCCCTCTCAGTCTTCTCTTCTCCAGACAAAGAAGCCCCAGGTCCCTCAGCCTCTCCTCATCAGGCATGCTCTCCAGTCCCATAATCATTCTCACAGACCTCTGCTGGACCCTCTCCAGCAGATCCCTGTCCCTCTTAAACTGGGAAGCCCGAAACTGAATGCAGTGTTCAAGATGAAGTCTCACCATGGCAGAGTAGAGGGGGAGGAGAACCTCCCTTGATCTGCTGGACACACTCTGCTTAATACACCCCAGGATCCCCTTGGCCCTCTTGGCCTGAAGGTCACATTGCTGCCCTTGGGACACAGCGAGACAATCAGACGGTGACAGTTCAGGAGCCAACATCCCTGGGTCTAGCCCTGCCACGATCCCTCATTGCAGAGGTCTGAATGCCTGTGGTGTGCTGGTTGAAGAAATGTATCTTCCCCTGCCACTTTTCCAGCCTGGAAGGGACGCATCACCACCACCCTGTGACAGTCTGGCTTGTCAATTGTGCTTACTGAAAGGCACTTCCCCCTGCCTCTTCCTGAGCCGCTGGTGCTGTCTGTAGTGGGTTAGCAGTTACCTGCCCCCCCACCTTTATAAACCCCGGCTAAAACACTGGAAGTTAATAAATGAAGCTTTATATTCACAGCAATGCACCATATACAAGCAAATATTTACAAGGTATAACAGGTATTTACAGATATATACAATGAAAAGGCAATACAGACACCACACCCCTCCCAGAGACCAAAGTCCCCAAGAGAGGGTAACCAACCCCCCCCCACCACCTTTCCCCCCTTCCCCTGTCTTATCTCACCACCTGTTGATGCTGCAGATAAGCTGAAGATCGGTCAAAGGGATTAGTAATAGGAAGGACTTAGTAGTTTTACTCTGAATTAGCTAAAAGACAGAGAGACAAAGGAGAAAGCAGCCACAGTGCCAAACAGACAGAAGCCCTCTGCTAATCTTGTTGTTTTGAGAACAGTTCTTAAAACAACTTTTTTTTCTTTCTCAGTAAAACTCAGTGAAGTGACACACTGTGTTTTTATCTTTCTCAGCCAATAGTCTAATTTCTCACTCAAATCCTCCAATTAGCTCAAACCAACACACTGCCCCACGATACACAGCACAGCACCGAACTGCACAGCGAGATAAAGGCAAAAATATCACCTTCCCCAAGGTGCTAAATGGCCAGCAGGGGCTTGCATGCTCAGTGTTGCATATGCTGATCCCCTCTCTGCCACAATCAGTACCGCTCTGCTTTCTTCATCGTGGCTGATGTGGGGCTGGAGATGAGCGATCCCCTTCATACCTCAGCTTTGGCATTTTGATTCCCAAACAGCCCATTCCGTAGCAGCATAAAAATCATGTAAAAACAAATACATCAAATAAATGTAGCTTGAAGACACCTCTATTACCGCCCTGCTCTGTATTCCATAAGCAAAATATGTACTGTGCATGCAAACAGTGGGGAAATGAAGGGATGCAGGTATTAACACTGACATATCAAGTGGTTCCTCCATGAGATTAGATTATCTATGCAATCACCTACAATTATTTACATTTCATGAACAGCGTTTTCCAATCAGCACCTCCAGCTCTACCAGCTCATGCTTGTTCTTGGATGAAGTTCAGGTGAGGAGCAAGATGAAATCAATGCTTGCAGAGGGTGTTTAAAAAAAAAAAAAAAACAACCAACAAAAGCAGCAAGCAAGTTTTGTTCCACTTCAGTTGGGGTTCGCCAGCATTAAGGTCCTGCTCACAATGAAGCTGGAGCGGCTGCGCAGTCGCTTCCTCCTTGCGCCTCTCTAACAGGCTGAAGCAGGAGTTGGATACTTATAAAGCCACAGTGTGAGGCACTGCTGAGCTTTTCTTGCCTTCTTAAGGAACATTAATGTTAAGCCTATGGGGCCACTCCATTTCTTTGCTTTTCTGTGACTTCCTAGCTCACAGCTGAGAGCCTTTCCTCATCCCAGCCCTCCCAAACCCTGTGTGCTAGATAACCTCTGCCTTCTCCCTGGTGCTGCCCCTAAGCAAATGGAGACATGTTATTCAGAGCAAAACATCAAGTAGACTTTTCTGTCTGGGAGCANATATATTTATTAATATGTTTATTATTCTATGATTAACGATCTGGATGAGACGATTGAGTGCCTCCTCAGTGAGCTTGCAGATGACACCAAGCTGGGTGGCTGTGTCAATCTGCTAGTGGGTAGGGAAGCTTTACAATAGGATCAGGACAGGTCAAACCGATGGCCCAAGGCTAATTGTATGAAGTTAAACAGGGCAAGGGAGGTGATTCTCCCCCTCTACTCTGCTCTGGTGAGACCCCACCTGGAGTACTGTGTCCAGTTTTGGAGCCCCTATCACAAGAGGGATGTGGACATGCTGGAGAATGTCCAGAGAAGGGCCACAAGGATGATCAAAGGGCTGGAGCACTTCTCCTGTGAGAACAGACTGAAAGAGTTGGGGCTGTTCATTCTGGAGAAGAGGAGGCTCCCAGATGACCTTATTGTGGCCTTCTAGTATCTGAAGGAGGCCTGCAAAAAAGCTGGGGAGGAACTTTTTAGGCTATCAAGTAGTGGCAGGAGTAGGGGAAATGGAGCAAAGCTGGAGGTGGGGACATTCAGACTGCATGTGAGGAGGAATCTCTTCAGCATGAGAGAGGTGAGAGCCTGGAATGGGTTGCCCAGAGAGGTGGTTGAGGCCACATCCCTGGAGGTGTTTGCAGCCAGGCTGGATGAGGCTGTGGGCAGCCTGATCTAGGGTAGGGTGTCCCTGGGCACGGCAGGGGTGTTGGAACTAGATGATCCTTGTGGTCCCTTCCAATCCTGACTGATTCTGTGATTCTTTTGCTAGGACTCATCTTTGGAGGATTTGTATCACAGAAGCCACTCAGGGGCTGCAATTGGTGGCTGAACTCACATGATGGGTTGTTGTTTGTTTTTTTTTTACAGCCTTCACAAAAAGAAAAATGTGTTAATGAGGAAGGTCCTAAAAAGCCACCCGCTCTGCAAACAGCCTCCTCCTGCAGATATGCTGACTGAACAAAACAGCACTGACAGCTTGCAAAGTCTGAAAAACACCATAATCAATTAATGGATTTTTTTTTCAGTATTGACCTGCTCCTAAATCCCGAGTGCTGGTTCAGGTAGGGCACTTTATGACACTAATAAAGCAAATAGTGGCGTAAATTGTCCCAGCGTCAATTCAGCCAGCTGCCTCCAAGCACCAGACTGACTCCAAGCCCTTCTCCACCTCCAGGATCTGCCACAGTTTATCCATTTTGCTCGCTTAAATTCCCTTTGCAGGTTCCATGAGACATGTTACCTCTCTACTTCTTCTCCTAAGCCATTGTGTCTGTGCTTGCTTTTGACACTTAGAATAGAATCACAGAATCAGTCAGGGTTGGAAGGGACCACAAGGATCATCAAGTTCCAACCCCCCTGCCATGGGCAGGGTCACCCTACACAAAATCAGGCTGGCCACAGCCTCATCCAGCCTGGCCTTAAACCACCCTCCCTGGGCAACCCATTCCAGGCTCTTACCATACTCATGGTTAAAAACTTCCTCCTCACATCCAATCTGAATCTCCCCATATCCAGCTTTGTTCCATTCCCCCTGGTCCTGTCTCTATCTGATAGCCTAAAAAGTCCCTCTCCAAGTCCCTTCTCCTCAGAGATTGTGTCTGTGCTTGCTTTTGAAACTTAACCTGCTTCTTTGGACATCCTTCAGAGGATAAACCAAGACAAAATCCCCACCATCCCTTTTTAAGAAGTGAAACATTTAGGAATGAAAGGTGCTGATACTGTAAAAATTGCTGACCTATGCCCCTCCTACTCAAAGCAGGAATCCACATTTTGGGCGAGGGCAATTTACGTGGCACTGGATGAAAATCCAGATTCTGTTTTTAGGAACATAATTTTCTCTTGTGTACCAACAAGCATAGCAGGAGGTGGTTGGGACATCCGTGGGAGATGTGGGAGATGAAGGCTGTGTTCCTGCTCTACCAGAAGGACTGTGTTACACAACTTTTACAAGGAAAGACTCCTTATATTCTTTCTTCTAGTTACCCTGGGCTGCAGGTGCTCCCAGCCAGCTGTTACAGAAATCACAGAATCACAGAAACATCCAGGTTGGAAAAGACCCTCAGGATCACCAAGTCTAACCTATAAACCTGCTCTACAAGATTCACCTTAAATAATATCCCCAAGCACCCTTACACATCCAAACCACCCTTAAACACATCCAGGGTTGGTGTCTCAATCACCTCCCTGGGCAGATCATTCCAGTGCCTGACCACTCTCTCTGTGAAAAACCTTTTCCTAATGTTCAATCCAAACCTACCCAGTCTCAGTTTGAGGCCGCTCCCCCTTGTTCTGTCTCCAATTACCTGTAAGAAGAGACCAGCAGCAGCAGCCTCTCCAAAACACTTGACTGTTTCTTGGCAGTGGGAGAAATGCAGGAGCATGTGAGGCCAGAGGCACAGAGAGGTATGCTTGGTAAATAGATGAGCGTAGTCCAACTGGAGAAACAAATGGATTTAGCAGTCAGCTGTATGCTCCTCCAAACACACCCCAGCTGCTGGAGTAACTGTGCTGCAGCCAAGGGAGCAAAGCCATTGTGGTGGTTTGGCAATTATCTGCCCCTCCCCCCTTTGAAATAACCCAGGCTAGAACTCAGTCGGCTGGAAGTTAAGGAATGAAGCTTTATATTTACAGCTTTGCACAATATACAAGCAGATATTTACAATGTATAACAGATATTTACAGATATATACAGTAAAAAGGTAGTACAGAAACACCACAGCCCTCCCAGAGATCAAAATCCCTAAGAGGGGTTTCTAACCACCCCTACCACCTTCCTTCTTATCTCACCACCTGTTTTATGCAGCAGATAGGTGAATGTAGATGGGCCAGGGGGATTAGCAGTAGGAAAGAAGTTAGTGAAATTATTCAGATTCAGCTAGGAAAGGCAGGGAGAAAGAGCAATGGAAAAGCAGCCACAGCCCAAAGTGGCCCCAAAGTGGTCTGACTTATGTCTGGGTTACAACTCTTAAACAATCTTTTTCTTTCTCAGTAAAGCTATGAGTGAAGTAGCATCATCAGTGTTTTCCTCTCTCAGCCTATAATCTAATTTATCATTCAAATCCTCCAATTAGTTCAAAACAGCACAGCCATGGAGAAGCATTTTCTCTCCAGCTGCAAAAACCTCTTTGGCTCCTCTAAGGTCTCTTTTCCAATGCTTCATCTGAAACGAAGGATAGAACCACTGGCCAAGGGGATACAGCTACTGGCTGAGGGCAATAGGAATGTTCAGAACATGCCTCTCTGGCCTTCCTCAGTCTTTTTCTGTGATGCTTAGGGCAGAGCCATGCTTTATGGGTATTGTGTTACCACTGGAGCCCCATGTGAGCCTCTGCCATTCCTATCCTGTTTCCTCACTGGCAATAGTTCTAGAGCAAGCCTCTAGAACTGCTGGAGCATGTCCAGAGAAGGGCCATAAAGATGGTTAGAGGGCTGCAGCACCTCTCCTATGAGGACAGATTGAAAGAATTGAGGCTGTTCAGCTTAGAGAAGAGGAGGCTCCCAGATGATGTTATTGTGGCTTTCCAGTATCTGAATGGAGCCTACAAAAGAGCTGGGGAGGGACTTTTTAGGATATCAGGTAGTGACAGGACAAGGGGGAATGGAGCAAAGCTGGAGGTGGGGAGATTCAGATTGGATGTGAGGAGGAAGTTCTTCAGCATGAGAGTGGTGAGAACCTGGAAGCGGTTGCCCAGGGTGGTGGTTGGGGCCACATCCCTGGAGGTGTTTAAGGCCAGGCTGTGGCTAGCCTGATGTAGGGTAGGGTGTCCCTGGGCATGGCAGGGAGGTTGGCACTAGATGATCCTTGTGGTCCCTTCCAACCCTATGATTCTATACGCCAGAGTGTGGGGAGGGGTCTGAGCCGAAATTAAACCCAGCGTCCTGGGTGCCACTACAAACGGTCAAGGTTAGCACATTCCCACTGACACTCTTGGAATGCAGGCACCTGTACAGAAAATGGATGCCTCAAGTGCCTAGCAACGTCTGCCCATGGTAGTTAAGGAAAGCTGATACCTACCAGCAGTTACGGGATTGCATGGGCAGGGAAAAATGTTTGAGTGATATATTGCAGCTCAGGCAGCTCCCATGTGGAATCCAGAGAGTCGAGCTCCTGTATCATGTTAATCGTATTTTGTTAGTATCACCTCTGCTTCTGCAAGTGTTCATCTATGGACTGACCCTTGGTGAACCACAGGGTCATTTTCGGTCCTTGGCAGCATGCTCGCTGCCTTAAAATGAAAAGAGAGGGAAAAAAAAGTGATTGCCTGTGGTAAAAAAAGTCCCCTGAAAGGAGGGGATTGGGGGAAGCCCACACCCCTAGGGCTTTTCTTAGGGAAAGATGGAAAATAACTGTTTCCTGAGCCTAGGATTAGGGAAAGGAGGAGAAAACACTGATTGTGCTGGGCCTGCTGAAGATGGAGGGCTGAGCTCTGACCTGGCACCTTTGGCAGTGAGGCTAATGAAAGCATTATGCACCAAGAGCCATGTGCTGAATGCGAGACAAGAACTGGGCAGGCTCTTTACATCCTACCTGTTACATGGGGAGCTAAAAAGTCACACGATTGCTTCCTCAACCAAAAATTTGCTGTCAGACTGCATTCATGTCAGCTGAAGGGAGATTAAGGCCTCCCAAAGGGCTTGGAAGATAAGATAACAAGCACAGGCACAAAAAAATAATGTGGTCTGCCTCGAATTCCTCTGCAGGGCCACTAAGGCACTGCTCAGACAGCTCTGGATTGAATGCACTGGCTTGCCTGTAGCCCTTCCAGTAAAATATGGGGGTTTTTTTCTGCCTGCAAACCTCATCTTTAGAAAATGAGAGGTGTGTGGAGCAGTCTTCCCTCCAGAGCAGGGGTGCAAACAGCATCTGAAGACCAACACCCTTATGCATGTGATCTGTTGTGCCTGGAGACCTCATGGCTTGGTTTGCACTGTACTGCAGTGCAGTACATGAGAGCAGCAGAGAGGATCAGACCAAAGTTCCTGGATCAGCCTGGTTATACCTTCCTGAAAGCAGCCAGGGGTAGATCATACAATCATAGAGTCATAGAATGGTTTAGGATGGAAGAGACCTTAAAGATCACTCAGTTCCAAACCCCTGCCATAGGCAGGGACACCTCCCGCTAGATCAGGATGCTCAAGACCTCACCCAGCCTGGTCTTGTACACCTCCAAGAGGGAGCAGCCACAACCTCCCTGGGCAGCCTGTGCAAGTGTCTCACCACCCTCACTGTGAAGAACTTTCTCCTAACATCCTATTTAAATGTCCTCTCTGCCAGTTTAAACCCATTACCCTTCATCCTGTCATTGCAAGACCTTGTGAATAGTCCCTCTCCAGCCTTCCTGTAGACCCTTTCAGATACTGGAATGTTGCTATAAGGTCTCGTCAAAGCCTTCTCTTCTCCAGGCTGAAAAGTCCAAACTCTTTCAGCCTGTCCTCATAGCAGAGCTGCTGCAGCACTGATCATTTTTGTGGCCCTCCTCTGGACTCTCTCCAACAGTTCCATGTCCTTCTTGTGCTGGGGGCTCCAGAACTGCACACAGTACCCCAAGTGGGGGAAAGAGTAAGAGAAACACAGCAAGGAGAAGATGAACCATTTCATTGCAACCTTTCGGCTTCACAGAACGTTAGGGGTTGGAAGGGGCTTCAAAAGATCATCTAGTCCAAACACCTGCCAGAGCAGGATCACCTAGATCAGTGCACACAGGAATGAATCCACGTGGGGTTTGAATGTCTCCATCAAAGGAGACTCCACAGCCTCTCTGAGTAGCCTGTTCCAGTGTTTTGTCACCCTCACAGTGAAATAGTTCTTCCCTCTGTTCATGTGGAAACGCCTATGCTCCAGCTTGCACCCATTGCCTCTCATCCTATCACTGGACATCACTTAGAAAATCCTGGCTCCATCCTCCTGATGTGCCCTTCACATATTTGCAAACATTAATGAGGTCACCCCTCAGTCTCCTCCTTTCCATCTCCCTCAGCCTTTCCTCATAAGGGAGATGTTCTGTCTTTGTGGCTCTGCTTTGGACTCTTTGAAGCAGTTCCATGGCAGATGTGAAATTTGAAGGACTCTCTGAGCTGAATGTTGCAGCTAAATCTCTGTGTCTTTCAGCACCAGTTAGCCCCAGCTCTGGCTAAATGCTGTTGAGACCTGCACCTTTATAGTGGCAAGCTCTGAATTTTCTGGTGGCAGTGAGTCCCCCAGTTCAGTTATGTGCAGCACGGAAAAGTTTTCCTTTCCATTTGTTGGAGAGAATCATAGAAACATAGAATCAGTCAGGGTTGGAAGGTACCTCAAAGATCTTCTGAATCCAACACCTCTGCCATGGGCAGGGATACCTTACCCCAGATTAAGCTAGGACAGAGCCTCATCCAGCCAGGTTTTTAAGGCCAGGCTGGATGAGGCTCTGGTCAGCCTGATGTAGGGTAGGGTGTCCCTGCCCATGGCAGGGGGGTTGGAACTTGATGATCCTTGTGGTCCCTTCCAACCCTGACTGATCCATCATGGTTCTATGATTTTTCTCCCCCTCCCCCTCTTCAGAGGCAAAAAGGCACAAGGAAAATCCTGGCAGCCTTCCTGCCATGGGTTGTTTGCATCCGGGATGTGTACAAATCTCTTCACATTTATTTAGAAACCAAGGCAATAAAAACTCCCCAGGCCCCTCCTGTTAACTGAGAAACATCATTATGAAGATGCTTATGCCACAGCAGCTTTACTACGCTCAGTTTACTGGAAAACTGGCAAGCTGCATTTCCAGCCATTTCACCACCAAGTTCCTGAGGTTGCTAATGACTTGCAAAAATCTGCCCAACAGTAACAACCTCGGGGAGACTCCATTGTCTCCTCTGAGAATCCCTACTTGTTTTCAGAATGAGAAATTTAATTAGGAGAGGGTTTGCTTTGTTTTGTTTTCATTTGCAGAGGAGTTCATGCCTCGTGCCCTCAACATGCAAGCCCTGTATGACTGCCCAGCACCTCCTGGGAGCCTGAGCCTTGGCAGAGCCAAGGACCAACCCAGACAAAGGGAATTAATCCAATTTTAAACTGTTTCCCACTGTGTCTTCCCCTTCTTGTGCAAGTTCACAGAATTGTCAGGCTTGGAAGGGACCTCAAAGATCATCCAGTTCCAACTCCCCTGCCATGGGAAGGGACACCTCACACTAGATCAGGTTGCCCAGATCCACATTCAGCCTGGCCTTAAACGCCAAGCACAAATCCAGGCTCGGTGGTGAGTGGCAGGAGAGCAGCCCTGAGGAAAAGGACCTGGGGGTCTGGGGTGATGAAAAGCTCAACATGAGCCTGCAGTGTGCACATGCAGCTCAGACAGCAACTGTGTGCTGGGCTGCAATAAGAGCAGCGTTGCCATCAGGGCAAGGGAGGAGATTCTCCTCCTTTACTCTGCTCTCCTCAAACCCCACCTGGAGTCCTGTGTGCAGTTCTGGAGTTCCCAAGACAAGAAGGACATGGAACTGCTGGAGAGAGTCCAGAGGAGGGCCACGAAGATGGTCAGAGGGCTGGAGCATCTCTGCTATGAGGACAGGCTGAGGGATTTGGGACTTTTTAGCCTAGAGAAGAGAAGGCTTCAAGGAGACCTTATAGCAACCTTCCAGTATCTGAAGGGGTCCTACAGGAAGGCTGGGGAGGGACTATTGACAAGGTCTTGTAATGACAGGACGAGGGGGAATGGGTTCAAACTGGCAGAGGGGAGATTTAAATGGGATGTTAGCAGAAAGTTCTTCACAGTGAGAGTGGTGAGACACTGGCACNCCACCACCCTGGGCAACCCATTCCAGGCTCTCACCACTCTCATGCTGAAGAACTTCCTCCTCACATCCAGTCTGAATCTCCTCACCTCCAGCTTTGCTCCATTTGCCCCAGTCATAACACTACCTGACATCCTAAAAAGTCCCTCAGCAGCTCTCTTGTATACCTCCTTCAGATACCACAATAAGGTCTCTTAATGAACTGAGTCCCCCCCCACCACCACCTTTTGGACTTCACCCCTGCGCCCACACATGGGCTCATGCATAGGTTTCATGGCTGGGAGGAGGTGAGGTGGAAACCACAGCAGGAGATCCACCATATGCCTATGGCGGGGAGGTGGAACTGGATGACCTTTAAGGTCTCTTCCAACCTAAACTATTCTATGATTCTATGACTGACCAGTGGCTGGCCAGCGCCACCACGTCTGGCCAGGAATGCCACCACACGCAGCCAGGTGCAAGGAAGGGAAGGCTGTGCACAAACAAACCTATCTGGGCAGGCGCAGAGATAAGGAGCAGCCAGGTGCCACCAACATTCCTGAGGGCTGTCTCAACTTCCACTGTCCTAAAAAAAACCCACAACCCAACACCACGTGTGTGAGGCACGCTTGGGAACCCCCAAAGATTCTCCATTAAGTCACTAATTGCAGCTAATTATTGTGAGGATGGTTTGTGAGTGCTGTGCGCTCACCCCCTCAGATCTGAGACTCACCACTCGGATTCGAGACTGGAGAGCGGTGCCAATTCCTACTTAGTGGCACTGGCAAATCACAGAGATGCAAACACCACGAGAAGCAGCTCTGGCAGAAGGCAGTGGTCCCGTGCCAAAGCCATCTCAGGTGGGATTTGATGATCTTAAAGGTCTTTTTCAACCAAAATGATTCTATGATTCCAAGGAGAGGGGGGCTTAAAAAACTCATTTGGAATCAACGAGTTCTGATGTAAATGTGCTCGTAAGAATTTGCCAGCAATTAGGGACAGAGGAATCAGTGCACCCTCAGCAAGTTTGCAGATGACACCAAACTGTGTGGCACAGTTGACTTGCTAGAGGGCAGGGATCCATCCAGAGGGACCTGGACAGGCTGCAGAGGTGGGCCCAGGCCAACTTCATGAAATTCAACAAGGCCAATTTTAAGGTCCTGCACCTGAGTCGGGCCAATCCCAAGCACAAATCCAGGCTGGGTGGTGAGTGGCTGAGAGCAGCCCTGAGGAAAAGGACCTGGGGGTCTGGGTGGATGAAAAGCTCAACATGAGCCTGCAGTGTGAGTGCAGCCCAGACAGCAACTGTGTGCTGGGCTGCAGCAAGAGCAGTGTTGCCAGCAGGGCAAGGGAGGGGATTCTCCCCCTTTACTCTGCTCTTGTCAGATCCCACCTGGAGTACTGTGTGCAGTTCTGGAGCCCCCAGCACAAGAAGGACATGGAACTGCTGGAGAGAGTCCAGAGGAGGGCCACAAAG